>JAFIDM010000179.1:18102231-18113266 GCA_023159025.1 Thereuonema tuberculata | reverse complement strand
ATATATATATATATATATATATATATATATATATATATAATATCTTATTTATTTACATTTGCTTGCTAGTGTAGGCAAACAGAGAGACCTATTTGTTTTATTATTACCAAAATATAAATAAACAGTAGTGAAAACTTAGTAAAAAAATCTTGTGTAGAGTGTTAGCAAATAGTATAAGATAAATAAATATATTGAAAAGGAATATCAAAATAATGAAAACAATCAGTTAACGCAACAGAATCAGTACCCCAGAAATTAATGTATAAAAATATGGGCTAACAAACATAAAAAAAAAGTATATTTCTTAAATAAAAAAAAGTTATTTCTGTAATTTTCAGAAGTGTTAAAAAAATTAAAGTTGTAAACTAATACTTTTTTGTTAGCCTTCAACCTCCATACATTCAAAAAAAAAAAAAAATTGCCAATGCCTTGGATAAGTTTTTTACTAAACGGTTTCTGTAGCCTCTTAATTTAAATTTGCCATAAATATATCACACAGATTTTTCATAAAGCTTCAACCGTTATTCAATTTTCGAAATCTAGAATATATATATATATATAAAAAAATCTAGAAAAGTATTGCAACAACTTATCACTAGAAATTTATTTCGCCACGTGGTTTTTTTTTGCCCTTCCCCAATGACAGCTTCGAATTAACATGTCATGCATAATAAATTATAAGGTAATAAATTATAAATGAGTATGATTAATTTCTGATATATTAACAGAGTAAATAATGAATATAAAATTATCCTTAGTCAATTGTTATTTCGCAATCGCCACATTTAGAAGCACACTTACGATATTCGTCGAATTGCTGAAATCCACTGCTTTCTTTTCTCTTGTTCAAATGGTCTTGCAGGAAAAGAATAAAAATGAACATTTTCTGTATTATTGTAAGTACTACTACATCCAACAACGCAGCAATTAGTGTTGCTTTTGCCCATTATTTAAATTTTTTGAAAGACATGTGTGCAACCCTTCGTAACGCAAGTCAGAAGCTTTCTTGACAATATTTCCAAATTTTGCCGCCACTGGCAGCACCAGTCACATGCACGGTCCCTATGGCATGGCTGTTTCTTTCTTCTGTATTTCATCCGTTTCTACCTGGCACTTACTATCTCAGTGTTATTCTGGACTTGATATGAATCTCATCCCCCTTCTTGAACTTGACTAGCTCCACCGTGACGGTCGTCATACGGGGCTCGTGTCCGTGGTCATTAGTTGGCCCAAATCGATGTAAAGAAGAAAAAAAGCAATAGACACAATAGCATGCTCATGTATTTTGAAGTACAGAATGTTGAAAAATTTACTTATTTTTTTTTTCGATTGGATATTGGATCAGATTTTTTTTTTTTGGTTTTCTGACTGGATAATCCTTGAAAATCCCTTCGTCTGGATCTTCAAGACGAAATTTCGTTTATCATATTCGAATTTCTGGATCTTGAAAAATCCCTCCTACCCGGGTCTCCTAAAATAAAATTCAGTGCGTTAAACAAGACCTCAGGGCAATTTCTAAACAATGTATGTATGTATTTCTAAACAACAATATCCTCCCCTTGGATATTTTGGAAAAGTTTGGTTTTTATTAATGAGTATATAGGTTAAAATGCATATTTTCAGTGTTTGAAGCGTATAGGTATAGCGTGAATACAGGGCATGAAGATTGAATTGACAGATAGGACTGACTGCTCTTTCAGTGTAGCGCTGTAACCAAAGGATGTCCAACCTGAAAAGCGTCACAACTAGTGTCATTTCGTTAGGAATCGATGAGATCCAGACGAAGCTCAACTATATTCAACGAATTTACTGTCGGACTCCGTTTTATTGTCGAATTCCAAAAGTTATCGTGGGTCGAACCGAAGGAACCAATGGTAACCCAATAGCCTAGGAGCTTGGGAAGACATAAACGAAATTTGATGGAAAAAAAAAAGAATATTCAATAAATTTGAAATAGGAATAACTCTTAGCCGCATATCATAGATACCCATATTAAATTCTTTTGTGTCTCATAAAATAATTCTGCTTTTACAGGAGCGATTTTTCTATGAAACGTGGTATATTGGAAGGCCACTGAAATGTATCGATCCCAAATCAATTTTAAACAAGTTTGAGTTAAAATACAAAAGAGTCCATCTTCAGTTTTTAAAATAACCAAATTTCATCAAGATTGCATGGAAATTAAAAAGTTAGTTTATCATTTTCAAAGTAGCCAATTTTTTTTTTTTTTACGAGCAGTTGTCAGCTGCTGATTGAATTTTGATGAAATTTGATATTTCGAAATGTAAATTAGCCTAGACAAATTTCACTCAGGAAATGATTCTCCAACCAAAAATAATAATAATTTCCTCCATTTCGGATGCATTGCTAGAACTATCTCTTCGGCGTTCAATTCACCGAATGCTAAGACAAAAGGCATTTTTAATTTGAGTTTCTTGAATGTATAGCGCTCAGCTTTGCTTCATGTAGATTGAACTAATGTCTAACAGATGGATGTTGACGATCACGTTTGCACGAGAATTACGAAAAACAGGAGATCTCGCCATTAGCCTCTTCAGCAGGTCTCAAGGAATTTAGTATTTTTAATGTCTGCTACTAGGAAAATGCTACATAATGAATTTATTGTTTATTTATTGACAGTTTTCAATTTATTAAAACAATATTAACATGTAGTAAAAGTCTCATGCATTTCCACGTATTATAATTCATTTAAATATTTCAATATTTTGTGAGAAGACATGGATAGAGACTATTCTCGCGTAAATTAGGTGAAATCACGAAAATACGGGATCGTCAACATCCATCTGTTAGACATTAAGCATGTAGCATTGGGTGTGTGGGGAGGAGGCGGTGGAGACCAAACTAATCGTGCTCAAGGTTTTATTAACTTGAACCCTAAATAAACTTACTACCAAATTTTAAAATAAATTAAATTTATTAATTTAATAACTAACCAATTTAATAACTAACTAATAACATTAGTAACCCTGTTACTAATGCTAACAATAGGAAAAAATAACAAAAAAAAAAACTTCGTGAAGAATCTGCAGCCTACTTTCCTGAAGATGTTATTCGTATTTATTCTTATTATTATTATTATGTAAATGTTTCTAATCTTGGGTTTCCCAGCAAAGACATTATGAAGGGTCAAGGACCAAAGCACATATTGCCAAGGGTGTATGTGTGCAAGAATGATTAGGGATGTGTATCCATACATTTCCTAACTGTGCTTGTTGTGTTAAGTAGCACATCCTTCTGGAGTTGTGCATAAATGTTTTTATGAAGTCCTAGTGTGCTGAGACTGTGGTGCAATATGTGAGGCACCAGACTAGTGGCGGACAAGACGATCGGAACAAAGGTACTCGTTCCTGCCTCCACTGCTTCTGGGGCTCGTGTGCTAGATCGGTGTGTTTACTTATCTTGTCTGCGTGAGTTTTCTTTATGTTCTTGCTGACAGGCACTGCAATATCATTGAGATAGGTCTGTTTGTTATGAGATAGATTATTATTATTATTGTTATTATTATTTTGAAGTTGTGAAAACGGACCCACACGAAAAATCTGTCTATTTTTAAATTATATCTGCAAAATAGAAACGATATAAATTTTTAATTTTTTGGAAAAAAAAATGATAATAATTAAATCCGCATTAATTTTACTTAAATTTTCTAAAGGTGGTTTATTTTTACCAAATCACGCGCAAATTAATAAATTAGCCAAAAGGATTAATACTCATTTGTTAAGACATTGTTTCAACGATGGGAATTCATTGTTTAGGCTCCAATGCTTTTCTATGGGAATTTTTATGGCCTTCTGGTGGTAATTTCTCGACATAGAAAAGATTTCAAATATAAAACTTAGATCATCTGTAGTCTTTACATGTGCCTACAAAGTTTCAAGAAGATCTATCGAGCAGTTCAAAGTTATTAAGCAGGAGGGAGCAGTATGTAAATTTCATGACTGTCTGATTTGATGAGTCTAAGGGACTCGACTTCGAATATGGTAATTATGTTTTATTAATTAACCATTAAGCCTAGCAATATAATATATTTGAATTTATTATATTTCAAATGTTAATTTTTAGTTAACAAATCCTATATTCTACTAAAATTTAAATTCCGCTGAAGAGAGATAACAATCTTGAAACATTCCTACTAGTTTATTTAAAACTTTCATAGCAGACGTTTTGAAAGAGAAATTCTTTTCCATTCTCTATTCTCCGCGTTGTGTCTGGTCTCTTTTCTTCCGTAATGGCGTGGGTGGCTTTTTAAGGAGGCGCCGTTGATAAACTGCGAATCCGTCATCGCACGACAATGGTCGGAGCGAGATTCATTTGCGTGAAGCAGTGATTGATCGAGTCACCAGTTCCCGCCGTTCACCAGCTGCTTCAGATGGATGGTTTTAGACGGGAATTATTTGTGTCCTCTGGCTCGGAGGGTCTGTGGGCGGGCAGCGGCGGCGGGAATTGCCTCATTTACGGGCAGTTTATAACGGTCTAGCAGAGATTCTATTATTGTGGCCTTTCTGGCGAGATGGGTTTTTGTTGTACCGTTTATCTTATACGCTACTTGCACCAAATACCTTAATACGATTAGGGATGACGGGAATCCATATTTCTCGCCAATTGGAACTAATAGTTCAGCACAGCTTCAAGCGGAAAGAATCCGGTTTTGCAGTAAACGAATTAGTCTTGGTGAAGATTAAAATTACAAAAACTAAAATTAAAAAATATAATAATTGATATACCAACTTTCGGATAAAAAAAAATAATGAATAAAAAAAAAAGTAAAAGTTCGATAAAATAAAGTAACAATAAAGTATTAAAAAAAAATAGCAAAAATAAAACCAAGGCTTTCTAAGAATAAATAATAATGCCTTTCGAGTTTATCATCAAAGGGAACATCGTTTCATCCTTTTTGGGACTGATCAGCCCGATTCACCCTCCCTGATGATAAATCCAGAAAGGCGTGAACATAAGTGGAAGTCACCCTCGCATCTGACAGTGACCCCGGAACCGATAAAACAACAATAATAAATAAGTCTTCCAGTGCACTCAAAAAACCTTTTTTCTAATAATTGATAGGACTTAATGCTATTTAATTATAAACAAAACAACAACTGAAAAGATGTAATAACTTAAATAAATAAATTTAGCATGCAGAAAAAAAATGTTAAAAATGGACAAGGCTGCACAGCAGTAAACAATAAAAAATATACTATAACTTAGTTTCGAGTTTTCTATAAAGAAGTTGATTTTAATAGATTAAAATTATGTATTTTGTGAAAAAAATATAATCGATGTTATTTACTTCAATTGTCTAAATCTGTTTAATTTTCAATCGTATCAAACTAAGAGCAATGGGTTAGCTAAAAGGATTTAATATTGATTGTTTAAGACAATAACAGACATTGAATACAAATCTAATTTGGTGATATTAAGCTTATTATATGTTAATACAAATAAATATTAAAATAATTACCAGTGCAAAAGAAATTCCAGTTCAAGCCAACAATGAAAGTTATTTCTTAAAGCCGTGCCCCGTGGTAAGTGAGATGTGATAACGAGACAGCTAATGTGTGGATTTTATATCAAATTCTTCTACTATCTCTCTCTTCTTTTCATCTCGTGGAATATATAAAAATTAATAATATGAGTATGTTGAATACACCATTGTCATAACAATGTATATTTATTCAATTGATGTGTGTATCATATAAATTTATGATGTTCTTTCTGTTTGTGTTATTGTTTGATATGTTATTTCCTTATTTGCTTGAAGAAGGGAATGACGTAAAATATGTTCCCGAAAATTCGCTGCTTTAGTATTTCAATAAATTATTTTAAATACTATGAAATGGGTTGTGGAGTCATTTTTATATAATGCGTGGATTGTTAAAGTGGAGTAAGGGCTTCAATATCCAAGAAGGAATGGGAATGATACTAGCCAGCTCGACGCATAGAATTACAGCAGATAATGTGCTCTTATTGAAAAGTATCATCCAAGTAGAAAGACTGAATTATTTATTGAGGACTTTTATTGACATGAAGTGAAATGATCATGTATAGCAGTTCTTGGATTAAATGAGTGCAGAAGTTTGTATTCTTGAAATATTTATTCTAGTAGAAGATATGTTACGTAAATAATTGAGACATAGAATAGAATTAAGTTAAATGTTAAATATTATCTACGTTGACTTATTATCGATAGTCTTAGATCTTTTTTTGGCAAGACATTAATTACACTCACATAAATTAAATTGCATACTCCTGCTTAATTCAATCAATCTTTTTCCTCATTAATCACAAATCCTTTGTTTGTAGCCATTTTCGTGGTAATTTTTCGACAAGGAGCCGTTCGGGAAATAATTTCATCGTTTCCAATGTAAAAAATTCAAATTCGCTCCTAGTTCACGAATATGCCTACTAAGTTTCAAGAAGATACATCCAGCAATTCAAAAGTTAGTAGACTCACACACACACACAGACTAAGTGATCTAATAAGCCTCACTTTCGTTTTGGTAATTAGGCTAAAGAAACAGAGTTTTACGTTCTCCACAGAATTGACAACTACTTTCTTACAATGCCCTTGAAAGTCATGTCAATCACTACAACGAAAAATTCTTCGTATTATGCGAAAAGTCTTTGTATCTGTTTTACGTTTGATTGTATCGTTGAGACCGCGAAGAAAAGCTATTAATGACGTCCTGTGCTTATAGATGACGTCCTGAAACATCAGGATGCAACAGCGCCATCTATTGTTGAGATTCGTAACTAAATCTTATAAACGTAAATTTTTCTACGATTGTATTTTTAAGTTATTGTTATTATTTAAATAATTTTATAATTTGTTTTATAATAACTTGGCTTGGTTGTGTAATGTCGATGTAGAATTTCCTGATATTAATTCATTTCCGGTTTCAAGTGCGGAATTCGTTGCAAATATTTTGCTTCCATTGAATTCAACATTTCATTGAAGTTTCGAATGAATAACATCAAGCGTTGAGTATTTATTCTCCGAATAATTTCACTGATATGCTCTTAACAATATTTAAGTCAAAGTCGTCCATCCATCACGAATGGCTTGACTTCATTGGCTTCAACGAATTCGCTTCAAGCGGCGGTTGATGAGCGGTGAATATTCTGCCGCGAAAAGATCCTTCTTAACCGTGTAAGCGAACAAATTTGTTACGATAGCCATTCTATCCAGCGCTTCGGAAATACATATTTCATCACTCTTGACTCTTGAAATATTGAAAAGCTTTCCAAATTATACCACTGGCTCATGTAACGTTTTCCCTCGCTTACTGACAGTAACTTGATTTTTAATCAAGGACGCCATTTGTATGTTTGACGTCATGATTTCCAGGAGAAAGTAAGTGATCAGAAATTGCCACATAAGGAAGTTTTTCTCAATTGTAAAATGGATCACAGTGCAGAAATGCGCATTTGAAAATAAAATAAAATGAATAAAATCTACGAAAACATCAGAAGAAACACAGTTAACTATAACCCGTCCATTTTATAATATTTTTATCATAAATTAGCGCATGCTTTGATTTGTTAAAATTAATTGGTTTAAGCGTATTTGTTGAATTAATCAAATTTCAGTCAATTGAAAGTTTGAAAAATATTTCGTTATATTCGAAGTATTATTGTAACTTTTAAATATTTTCTCATTGTAACGATTTTAAAGGACACTAGGCCATCCCCCTGTCACTAAGTATGAGATAATCCAAGAAGAATCGATTCCAAGCGGTTACGGCAGAAAGTGATATTTTATTCCTTTTTGAATGAACTCATTATTTGATAGCGCGCCAATGTTGATTGAGAGAAACTAAAAAAAATGAACATTGACATTTAAATTTTAATCTAGTAAGCTAAAATTAAAGTTATTTTCTTTTTTCTCTGGCTCTTCTCTTATTGCGCCACACACACACACACACACACACACACACACACACACACATAAAAGGAGTGATAACAAACAATAATTTGAATGTAATCCCCGAGGCCTAATGGATAAGACGTCTGACTTCGGATTGAAAGGTTGCAGTTTCGATACCGGTCGTGAACGTTTCATTGTAGTAATTTTTTCACAGAAAATTAACAATTGCGCCGGACAGACAGACAGAGAAATAAGAGATTTTAGTAATATAGTTTGTAAGGAAAATAGTTTTCAGTTCTCTCAATAACTTCTGCTGGTAAATACAATTAAGTTATTATTTATTAACAAAAAAATGCAGCAATTTTTTAAATTGTAACTGAAAAACTTATTTTATTTTCAAAGTTATCTAATTCAGATAAGGAAAATACCTATGTTTTTTAGATGTTAAAATAGCACACGACAGCTAATGTTTTCAAAGATCTATGTGAAAGGTAACACAGCCGCCCCCACTCGAAGCAGGCCATTGATATCGCCCTAAAAAAGCCAAGTCATGTTCCCTCCCCCTCTCCACAAAGTAAAGTGGAATTATTGTTGCCGAGGGATTCCTGTAGCAGCAAGCAATCTGACATCAGCACATTCCCTTAAATAACATTTATTGAATTTGCAGCCAACAAAACTTCTCTTTGTGTCGATAGAAAACAAACATGGCTGCCCTCCATGACGGATTGCAACAATGGACGGACTATCGTTTATTTATTGAATTCAAATTCAAATCTCTTATCTTGGTTGTACAGGAATATTCGGTTCTTAGAATCTGGTAAAAAATGAATTAGTATTATACAGTTTTCCCGCCCAAGATGTTATTCGAATAACATTTGGGCGGGAAAACTGGATAAAATATGTAAACAATGGATAAAGGATCTAGATGTACACTTCCGGTGTAAACAAACTAAACTGACTCCGGAAGTCCGACAATTTTTGATAAATAATGTTTTTTAAGATGAAAGAAATCGTTAACATATCCAAAATATTGTATAAAAAGCTTCGTAAATTAAATGAAATAATTTCTTCACTCCGTTGGACATCGCCATTTTACCGAATCTTGTAAAAAAGCTAAATAATAATTTAATTTAAATTAAATAATTTATTTTTTATTTAATGAACTACTGAATGGATCTTTTTGATATTTGGCATACAGAGTTATGGATAAAAAGTGTGCTCTTTTTATATTACATATATCTACACATATTTATAATCATATATATTTCAAAAATTGTTACATCTTCTTGGTTCTCCAATTCGTTCCGAATTTCCTTCCCTGAATTCGAAACTTGTTGCGATTGTGGGTGAAAAACCTGCTTGGGTTGTAATCACATAATGAAGAAGGTTTTTGTTAATTATCTTTTTAGAACGTAAAGTTTCAAACTGTAAATTCATTTCTACAAATTGTACTGTACTGTTAAATTATAATATCAATCTAATATAAAAATCATAAATTTTTCTTTTTTTGAAAAAAAATTAATAAAAATCCGCATTTCTTAATTAAACTGTCTAAAACGGATTAATTTTAATCATATCAACAATTATCAAAATAATTAATATAATCACATATCGTTAGGCTATTTCGTTTCTGACGGCTGCTTTACACATTCTCGAGAACTTGCTATTTGCCAGTTCGTCGAAAATGACATCGCTTTACACATGTCAGTGGCAAATCTCGCTTTGCTGTCGTCGAGATCGCGATTTGAAAATGGTTCGGCGAAGCGATAAAAGTTGATTTTGTAGCTTTTCCTTTGCTATTAAAAAACTCATTCTACAGCAGAGATAAAGACAAAAGAAATAGCGATCCTGGCTGAAGAGAAGGTAATGAATGAAATTGTGAATGGAAACATCAAGCTAAGGACATCCAGATTTCAGCAGGAACTTCGCACTATCATAGTTTTTCAAATAAACTTTCTCGCTTTTAAGAGTGCTGGTATCTACAGTAGTGTTAAAAAAAAAAGGGTTTGCCATATATGGTCATTATGTAGCGATCGATTTTGTCTGCAACAAACGTCACCAGTCATGACGTCATCAACTTGAACTCCGAGCAGTCAGTCCAAGATGGCGTCGTTTTGTGATCGCATAAGCGTGGCCAAGGAAGGACAAACGTTGCATAGCCAAGCAAGGGGAATAGTGTGGAACGTTTGTAATTATTTCACTTTTAATTATTATTAAGTATTCGTAACTGTAGAAAATAGAACAACCAGAATGTTTTCGTAATGTTTCTAAGATTCAAGTTACGGATTTTAACAATAGATG
Source organism: Thereuonema tuberculata (assembly GCA_023159025.1). Lineage (NCBI taxonomy): Eukaryota > Metazoa > Arthropoda > Chilopoda > Scutigeromorpha > Scutigeridae > Thereuonema > Thereuonema tuberculata. The sequence goes on along the minus strand of JAFIDM010000179.1, from coordinate 18,103,080 downwards.
GCGCTGTTACGTTCTCGAAACATCAATCCATAAGGAAATTACGACATCAAAAGCTCTTCTTTCATGAATTAAACTGTAGTTGCGTTTCAAACCTGTCTGAAATTAGATCATATTGTATTTAGGGCAAGTGGGAGGTTTTTCGAGCAGCTTGACGGTTTGAGACAAGTTTTCGAGAGCGTGTAAAGCATCCGTAATGCTTTCCTATGGGAGTTTTTGTTACCTTCTCGCGCCGATTTCTCGACAAGAAACCACAAGTAAAAGACTTTAAGCAAAAAAAGTTAGATCGCCTCTAGTCCTTAAATACGCATACCAATTTTCAGGAAGATTCATTCATCAGTTCAAAAGTTAGTAGGAAACATACATACACACAGACTGATTATTTAATAAGCCTCTGTTTTTCCGTTTAGGCTATAAATTAGTGTTTAATTAAGGAGTACTTTCTATTGCACTTAGCAAACTGTTTTAGCAATGCTTTAAAGGTGAGTTGGCACGATCTATAAGTCTTTAGTGGTTAAATCGTGAAGTAGCGTTGAAAGACTCTCTCTTCTTGTTCTTCTCTTTCGTTATCTCTCTTGTGGTTTCTCTCCTTTTGACCCCGTCTTACGAGTGCAAAGTCAACTCGAGTCCCCTCCTCTACGAAAACGGTTTGTTAGCCAGGGTCCGATCGAGAAATCGCGATTTGAATGTGGATGCGAGAGAGTGGTTTTTAAGTAACGGGGGTCGTAGTTTATTTCATCAAAAGGGGACGGGGACCCATTAGAGGAAAGACGCCCCAGGAATGAGAAATGTCCATTTGGCGTCAAGAAATGATGGCAGCTAGGAAGACATACACAAGGGAAAGGAAGATAC
>JAFIDM010000179.1:18075122-18089817 GCA_023159025.1 Thereuonema tuberculata | reverse complement strand
TTGATTTGTTTTTATTCCCGTGATTTCAGTGAAGAAGAGTAGTATCTCTGCTATACAGGGAAGTCCATAAAGTGTCGAGGGGAAAAAAAAATATGGATATATTTTCTTTACATCTGAAATCACATCAAACTTCAAAGGTAGAGATGAAAACCAATGAAGACATTTTTTGTCAACTTGTAAAGTTACTCGAAAATTTGTGTAAAAATTGTTTGCATTTCAAAATTTCCACAATCTTGAAGTTTACTTACAGAACGATAAATAGATTTAACTGTATGAAATATACATAACACTCTTTGCCTTCTTTCTTAAATATCTCGATGTAGCTTCGTTAAAACAGAATATTGAATTCAGAACAGAATTTTTGTATAAAAGCAAGCAGCAATAAAAATTACAATTTCGTCCTATGGTTTTTTGCTTACGTGACAATAAATCTTCAGTTGGCAGTCTAAGGCTCTATTTTTTCTTTCTTGCTTTTTCAGGTTAGGTAATTTTCTATTAATTTTTAGTCGATTCCTCAATGATACAGAGGAGAAGATAGTAATATGAGATACCTTTTTAATTTGTAACCATAGAAAACCTCGAACAGACGTGGTCAAGAAAATTCAATGGTTAAAGTTGCAGAATTGTTAAACTAATATTTAACGTGCGAAACAAGTTCAAAATAAGTTATTTAGTTTATATTATGTATAAATGTGTTTTTAATTATATTTGTATGGTGGCCTAAATAACTTATTACAGTTACAGAAATGTATTTTGCAATCTTCTACGCAAATACAAAATACCTGGGCCATATTAAATCCAACTTTTTGTTCCTTTAGCTAATATCATCAATCTTCCACTTAAAAATTTGGGTTGTAGCATGGGATACTATTCTAATAGCAACAAGAAAAGTTTGTCAGCAGTTTATAATGTAAGCATTATTGGCAGGCAAAATTGAAATAACATGCTAATAATCTACTTGAATTTATAGATTTCTTTTTTCTGCGCCTGCGCAGTAATTAAGACAGCGCTCCAGCATTATCCTAGAGGATTATCAGTAAGACCCTATTGTACGTCATATTTTTATCCGAAGATTTAATTCCATTTTTAAGTAGAAACAAATATTTCTTAGAATCTGATTGAAATAATACGGTTTTCATTTTGTTGTAATAAATGTATATTTTGATCTTTTTGGAGTTTACAATATATTTTGGTACTATTTAGCTTAAAAACACATTTTTATTTGATAAATAAAGTCGTGTTTAGAAACGTAATTATTTTTTTTTTGTCCTGTAGTTATTAATCCTTTTTTGCTTTTTGATAAATTTTGATCAAAATGTTAACTTTCTAGTCATATTTTCAAATTTCTTAAAAAAAAAATAATCATCAAACTACAAATTTTAGGTCATGAATGTCCATGGCCCTAATTATAATGGTGAGGCGTAGGACTGAGGCCTGAAGGAGCCTGATTCAATCCCGGGCGGAGATCGGATATTTTTCCAGGCTGAATTCTTCTCCAGACTGGTCCTAGGATCTACCCAGCCGTCTGAAGAATGAGTACCGGGCTTCTGTTAATGGCGGTAGGCGCCGGATTGATCACCCGACCTAGTACTGTTGATCAGGAAGTGCTGGGAGTCTCCCCTCCCACAACCCCAATGGTCACATAATCCTATAGCGAATACTTGAACTGATTAACTAATTATCGAAAGTTGCCTGCGATTCAAAATTAATATGTTCTTTTTTGGCAAAATTTCAGAAATGTTCCAGTCACTTCATCAGAATTGGTTATCGAAACCAACCAAAGGAGCTATATACAACAATTATCAGCATCGTATTACATAGACGGGTATCCCATATTATAACTAATTCCATATTACGTTCAGTCACTAACTCTTATTAATCGATATATTATTTGTGTAACTTATAGTTACATTATTAACGCTTCACACTGGTATTTCAGATATTCTAGTGCGTGTTAAAGGCAGAAATTAATTCGGAACCAAACTAGAAAGCATATTGAGGTACAATAAATTATGTTGTACTGATTCGTATGAAAGTGTAGAAGTTGTGGATCTGTATATTTGATAATATTGGAGGGACATTGATAGAATGATTAAGAGAACGTATTACAGCTTTCCAAAAATGGCAAAAAAAAAAAAAAGATCTCTCAGATTGGGCAGACCATTGTATTGATGAACAACATAACCCCGATCAATCCGTCGAAATTTTATTTAAAATTCAAGATAAAAAAGAAAGATTTATAATCGAAGCATTGATTTTTAACAGTTTTAGCTGCATAAATAAAGATAATAAAATTAAGCGATTATATATTCAATTTGTTTACTTAAGCTAGGTTTTCTAAATTTAAATGAGTTTTTATAATTTCCTGTTATCGTCTGTATGTTTGTTTTCATGCAGTAAATACCCGCTCTTTGGTTTTCGTCTTGCTTTGTTTTCCTGTTATTGTATTTAATAATTGATTAATAAGACATTTTACATTGTTGCTATTTTAAACTTAACGGATTTGTAACAGATTATACTTGAAAAAGATTAGCAAGGGGCTAATCCAAATATTGGATTGTAAATGAAGAAGGAGGAAAGGATTTTAAAATACAATAAGTAGATTCCAAATTTTTATTTAATAACGACTTGCAAAATTAACTTGGCAAAAAAAAAAAAAAACTGCTAAAGAAATCGATATTGGCAAATTATTATTCTACAAAAACTTTTGGATGAAGCAACAACAACAAGTGCCCGTTGAGTCAACGTTGTAAACAAGTTGATTCACTTGGTATCACTTAATCTCAGCAAAACAGTTCCCAATTATCCGAAGAAAATCTCGGTGTTTCAAATTTCTAAACTGGCTCCTGTTATCTCACTTTTCTTCAATACTGGAGTTAACTTCTCTCGTCTTCTCCTGATGTTTTGTTTTTGCTATTTTTAGCTTATTTTCCTACTACAGTGAAGCTCTTTCAAAATCAGTCAGTCTGTTTGTCTCCCTAATAACTTTTGAACCGCTACATGGATCTTCCTGAAACTTTGTATGAATATTTAATGACAAGAGACGATCTCACTGTATTTATATTTGAAATTTTTTTTGGCGGGGGTCCTTGTCGAGAAATGAGCGCAGGAAGGAGACAAAAACTTCCCCTGGAACTGCTTCGAATCGACACAATAAATCAGTGTCTTTAGTAGTGGATATTAATCCTCTTAATCTCTGCGCGAGCTTTAACATGATTAAAACTAACTGTATTTAAGCAGTTTAAGTAATTAACTATTTAAAAAAAAGTTATTATTTTAAACTGCGTATGTTAATTTTAATAACATAATAAAAAATATTGTAAATTCAACTTTAACCTGTGAGCTTTTATTAAAAACCGAACAATAAATAAAAAATATCCCACAAATAATTTTTAAAAAATTATTTTAAAAAAAATAACAAAAATGTTTGTTATTTTCAAAATGTGTGCAGTATTTTTTTTTTTTTTTAATGAACCAAGGGTTGCACAATGAATAAATAAAATGCTTTTCTGGTTTATTATCTGAGGGAATCGGGAAGGGCCGTTTCATCCTGCATGGGACTCATCAGCCCGATCCGCCCTCCCCGATAACAAACCCCAGAAAGGCAAGAATATAAGTGGAGGTACGCCCGCACCCGACAGTCCCGACTGATGAGTCCCATGCAGGACGAAACGGCCGTTCCCCTGATGGTAAGACCAGAAGGGCATTTTATTTATTCATTGCGCAACCTTTGGCTAATATTTTCAATAAATTTCATGCACGTTAAATTTCTTAACGTGGGTTATTTTTTTATTTGTTGTTTGATTTTTGATTAAAAGAAATGAAAATTCTTATTGTTTGTATTGGGCAGATATTATAATTTTAAAGGTAAATAATGATTTTCTCCTTTGCATTATTTTTCTTTATTTAAAAAAAAAAAATTCTTAAGATAAAAGTAGAAAAAAAGTAGGGTTTTAAGTTCTGAAAACAGGAATATCCTTTTGTCGTCTAATAATCTTTTCACGTTTTTGAATGAGGTCTGCAGATTAGAGCCAAGACAGCCTTAAATATTGAGATGTCTGTTGGTTCAATGTCTTTCGCCTAACACAAGACAATGGTCTCTTCCATTAGGTAAGAAGCACTCCGTCACGCATGCCACCGCATTGATGATGATGATAGAGGACCTTAATTAGTACTGGCAGCGCCATCTACCAGTCATTAGCAGCAGCTCTCGCCAAATTTAACAGCATTAATATGTAGTTTTCGAGATTTTTCAAAACGTTATTTTACATATCTCAAATGGCACGAGCACATATTCAATTCGCTTTTATGTTTTTTTTCTTCTTTTCTCTCTCTCTCTTCCCGCTGTTTTCTTATTTTTTTTTCCCCTTTCCCAAGATGAAGAGGGGGCATTGGGGGTAGGGGGTTTGTATCGCGCCGTCTTAACAAAGGCACATCGTCGAGGCTTGTGAACGCATTGAATCCCTTCCACATTATAATTAAAGTTTCGCAGATGATACGTCGCGAAGGAGACGATGATGATGATGATGATGATGATGATGAAGACGTTTTTGTGTCTCGCCTCTTGTCTCTACGGCATCTTTGGCAGATTTTCGAGGCCTCGTAATTGGAGCACGAGAAGCACAATTTGCAACTGTCGTCCGCTGGATGGATGCCGCAGGCTGATTGTCTTGAAACGGCATTATCAGTTTATGACGTTTAAAAGATTTCTTTCTGAGACTAAATCCATTTACAGAATTTTAATCAATGACGGATTCTGTGTCTTTATGAGAAATGAGATCTCTCTAAAACAAGCTTCTTTGGATAATCAATTAGATCCTTATTAAAGATCTTCATCCGTCATTTCTTTATTATGACCACTTTACACGAGCAATTTTCAGTCAAGAAATCATGTAATTATATCTGAGGAAGTAAGGTAGCGTAGCTTATAATTAGTGGATATGCTTTGCAGAAAAAAGTATCCCATTCTCTAAATGCACTTCAAGCACTTTTCCTGATGTTGAAATCTCTGAAATAATCTCACAGCTCGCATTGAGAGAAATATTATAGAAATGAAAGAAATACGGTGGCATTCTTCGGTTAATTGCTATTGTGAATTAAAAAAAAAATAATGATCTTATATTTGAATTAATATGAGAAAATGTTTTATAAAATGTGAAGAAATTTATCGGCTACGCTATTCACTTTCCAACAGCTCGTAGGATCGTAAAAGTGACCACAAAATAATGAGCTTAATTTTTTTTAAATAATGAGACCACCTGTATAATGCTCTAGGAGTTCTTCTACTGCCGGCATTTTTTTTTTGCTGTATTTTTTTTTGTGATCTGCTGTTGTTTTCCCCAGTTTTCTTCACGTTTCATCAATATATGCGCATTAGTTGATTATAAATTGAACATTTTTTTTTTTTTTAAGGTCAAGGTCTTTCTAAATTCCGCAGATAAGTAATAATGTTTTTAAACTTATCTTCCGTTTTTGTTGCGATTGTGTATGTTCTTAAAGACTATTGTGCTCTTCAATAATAACAGTTATATATATATAAAAAAAAAAAAAAAAAAAACTAATTAATAACGCTCTGTGAAACTAAAACTTTTATGTTTTCAGTGAACTGTTTCAATCAGTGTAATTATTCTTATGGCTGCTTTACACGCTTTCGAAAAACTGTCTCTGACGCTCTCGAAAATATGTTGTTTGCCAATTGCAGCTTGACTGAAAAGCCAACGCTTTACACTTGTGAGCGGCAAATCGCGTTTTGCTGTCGTTTAGATCATGATTAACAATACTTGTCGGCGAAGCGACAAAAAAAAGTTGTTTTGCGCAGCTTTGTTTTGCTGTTAATTCTCATCTCATTTCACAGTAGAGATAAAGAAAAAGGAAAAAAAAAATCACGGAGGAAGAGAATGCGGGGAATGAAGCCATGGATTGAAACCACGAGCAAAAAGTATCCAGATTTTCAGCGTAACGTTAACACTGTCGTAGTGTTTACATAAATTTTCTCGACGCCAAGAGCGCTGGTGTCGACTTGCTTCTAATTATTTGCCAGAATTTAGAACTTGTTTTATTTAGAGCAATAGGCATGATTTTTGGGTATATTTTCGAGCCACTTGCCGGTTTCAGGATCGTGTAAATCTGCTATAACATTAACGATGCCACAGGCCCAGTTACTATCCGATGGCATTCCCGCGTTCATAAAAATAGTTTTATAGATATTTTATTAAGCTTTTTTTATTCAGTAATACTTCAAAACGACGGAAAATGAAGTAGGCGCGCTCTGAGAAACCGAAACTGATTTTTCAGAAATGAAAACCAAAGTGCTGTCCCTCTGTTGACAAATTTAAAGGCGTATTGTGTTTATTAGATGCAGTCTTTGATTTTCATTTCGTAATAAGTTTCCTGCACGTTACATTTAGTTTTTATAATTATATTGCCTTTTTGGTTTGGTTTTTCTTTATAATTAAACTAGCTGTGTCACCGTTAAATTCGGTCCTTCTCGGTAATGTTCGGTTCTCGTCGTGCGGCGAAGCCGCCCCGTCGCTGCCGCCGCACCCTTGATTGTCGTTTATGTTTACTGCTTATGTTTACTGCTCCTATTGGTCGTAGCGTGATGTTATATAGCCTATAACCTTCCTCAATACATGGGCTATCTAACGCAAAAAGAATTTTTCAAATCACTATATTAGTTTAGCGCGTTCACACATACAAAGTCTTCAGCTTTACATATTAGTATAGGATATCTTTTGTATCCTACCAATTGTTTTTTTTTTTATATTTTTTTGTGCACACAAATAAAATAAGCAACAATTAAAAATAATTATTTTTAATTGTTGTTTATTTTATTTGGAAGTCACTTTCGGGAGCGAAAGTGATTTCCATTTCTTTTGCACGCCTTTCTGGGTTTGTCATCGGGGAGGGTGGATCGGGCTGATGATTCCCCAAAAAGGACGAAACGGCCGTTCCCGATTCCCTCTGTTGGCAAAGTCAAAGGCGTGTTTCGTTATTTATGTGCAGTCTTTGGTTTTTATTTCTTAATAATTTTCCTGCACGTTACATTTAGTTCTTAAACTGATTATTACTTATTTCTGTATTTTTGAGTAAAGCGCTTGAATAAGTAGGCTAAAAGTGTTCTAACTAACGATGTGATGTGCAGTTACTGTCCCACGCACACCTAGTGTACACAGAGAGTTTCTTTAGATACGTTACTTATCAGTAATTCTGAATATTAAAATATGTGAAAAGAAAATATGGATTTTAAAAGTCTCATTGAAAACAGCTCTGAATGGATAGATGTGCACTTGGTTTTTAGCGGCCCCTAGGTTACAGCTTGACTGTAAAACATAGGGGACCGCTTTTGCTTTTATGCTTGCTGGATGTCATACTCTAGTGGCCAAACGGTTAGAGCTATTAGAATGAAACCTTCACCATTGTGTTCAGCATCAAAAAGTAGGTGACGACGTCCTAAAAATCAGACCTCTAGAACCACTTCCTGACCGGAAGTTGGGGGTCAAAAGTCGGTGCTTCAATACATTTTTCTTTTATCATACCTCAGCAACCGTTTGTCTGGCAAAAACGTGACCACCACGAATGTGTTCAGAAGAGTCGATATTGGGGGGGGGGACGTCTGTCGTCGTTTTCCTCATTATCGGAAGCGATCACTTTCGACCCTTCAACTTCCGGTTTGCTGTAAGCGTCCATTAGGTTCATTGTAAACGCTGGTTAGGTTAGACACAAAAAAATTGTGCATATTATGGGGCCGCTTTGCTTTTGACACTGTCTAAAAGCATTAATTATCTTGTTTTTTTTTCCCTCATCTCTTCTATCATTGCCTTTCACCTCAGATTTGGAAACGAAATTGAATAGTCTTTGAAGGTTTTACGTTTGACTGCATTTACACCAATTTCCGATAACATTTCCAAGGTATTTGTAGACTAAAAAGCAAGCCTCTCTTGAAAAGAAACCGAAGAAGTAACAAAGTTTTGTCGACGCTGATTGTGCAGTCGGTTTGAAATTGGATTATTACGAGGTAGCGGAGCTAGAAGTAGCGTTTTATTAATTATTTAAGGCGCTTTATAAACTGTTCTCTTCTCCACCACAAAACGGAAATTGAATTTTCCTGTAAGAACTGGATTTACACAAGCAAAACAAGCCCGCTTTTAACGTTAGTGGGTCTGAGTTTATCTGCCAGCATTTCGTGGACGAAGTACAATGGGTAAAAGCAAATGAAATTACTCTGCATTTAGAGCAACTTGATACAGGACAGGAAACGGTTGGGGATAATTAAATTCGCGCATTAATACCTTTAAAGGCAAAACTATTTAACTGTGGGAGCTATTTATACGTAGACAGATATTAAGCTAACTTTTTTTTTGAATAGATTTGAGTTGTTTTTGTCCCATAAAATGATTGATGATGGGACACAAGAAAAGGTTTTTTTTTTTTCGAGTATTCATGAAGTTCATTTGCATTAAGATGAAAGCCATTTTTCTTCCGTTATTCATCACATTTGAAATACTATTGTGGTTAAAAGTCTGAAACTTTGTAAAATAAAAGTTAAATTACTGTAGTTTATTTTAATCTTTAGATTGCGTGTTATTTTAAAATTGGTAGTTTAATTAATAATCCTCCCGAAAATATTTTTTTTCATGTTTTTTTTTTAAAAAAAATACAGAATTTTTACAATTGAAAATTATCAAGCGATTCAAAAATTCTGTCATTTATTCGTGATTTTTAAATTTTTTTTTATTAAATTGCACAATTTAGAATAATTTTTTTCGAAATATCATAATTTAGAATTTTTTTTTTCTTTTTTAATGTTACTCAGTCCTGTAAGGTATACTGATAAACTGTACACCTGCGATACAGGTGTTGATTGATTAATATATAACAATAAACGCTACAATATAAGTATTAAAAATTTCTTATTTGATACCCGGCTAATTGTTAATATATTTTTTAAAACAGTAATCTTTGTGTGGTGGCCTTTTAATTTTATTCTTAAAATGTCAATTCTCAATGGAACATTTGGAATTGCAGTTGTTCAGCAGATATTGCAAGCGTAGTTTTTTTTTTCATTTTTTAACTCTTGTTTTTAATTACAAAAAATAAATAAAATTAATAACAATAATAAATTAGACACAGCTTTTTCTAAGACAAGTAGGCGTTTAAGGTCTTTCTTTCTATTCTTCCATTCTTTTTGATTATTTTGTTTGCTATCTTACCATATGAATATTCAAAAGTTGGCACGCCAACAATATGTTGTTTGTAATTGTAAAAAAACGAATTTGTTGGTGGACTATTTTCTTTCGTGCAAGTTTCCCAGAGTGCATCGGTGATAATGCAATAGATCTCCACTGTGGAAAGCTAAGATGAAAATCAACGATAAAATATATTTGAGACTTATCGTCTTTATGACTATGACAATGCGTTTGTGTGTAAAACCAACTCTTTGTGGCAGCGTCGTTGTCCACAGGTGCCACATTAATATCTTCTTTGAAGACGATCGCGTACAGATATAACTGTTAACTCATTAAAAACAACAGACCAAGAGTACGTGGCAGGAGGTAAGAGCCTTGCGGTAGCAGGAGGCGGTGTAGGTTGTGTCGTTACACCTTTGCAAAAGATGTTGCCGTGTTATTTCATTTAGACCCTCCATTGCCAACGGCCTTATTACATTCCATTAAAGTTGGGATGAAAGAGAAGATAAATAAGAAAAGAAGATAAGACCGCATTCCACAGCGCCATGTCACTGAAGGACCTCGAAAAGTTTAAACTATTTCTATTTATAGCTGTTACGTTAAAGTTTTTGTCTATTTGAATTATCCCAATGGAGAAAGAAAATAAAATCGACTTTTATTGATTTTTTTCTTCATCTTACGAAACTGATGTGAAAATAAGTAGCATTACAAGATTTTATCTGTTCTATAATTCAAGCGTTTTAGGAAAATAACGCAATATTTGCTACATCTCCAAAACTATTCAGTTATTCAAAATATAACTACGGGTATAGTTCGACTTACGACCGTTCGCAATTTTGACAAAGACTACTTTCAAATAATTAATTCATAAGAAAAGCTTACGAAAAAGCTTATTGTAAAAGTCGTACTGTACGCTATTTTTTAAAATTATAACTACGGGTATACCTCGACTTAAGACCATTCGTAGTTACGACAAAGATCACCTACTAATTAATGCACAAGAAAATTTTGCGAAAATGCTTATTGTGACAGTTGCTACTGCATGCTATTTTTTTTTTAGTTACATATTTGCAGTTTTGCATATTATCAATAAAAGTTAATTCACATGGATATCATTTAGTATTGTACTGAGTTCCATATATCTGACTCCTCCGATACAATTTACGAATCAAATCCTTACGATCTAATCGACTTACGACTTGAATCGTAAGTTGAGATTTACTCCGTCGTAAGTCGAGGTATACCATTGAGATATATCTCTTTGATTGAGTATGAATATAGTCTTACAATTTTACTTGAAAACTTTTCTCCTTCATTGCTTTTGTTCGCTTGTCAATTTATAAGCACGTCACATTAAAACGGTTGGAAGGATTTTCATTTTTAACCTCTTAAACATAAGGACTCTTGGAAAAATGTAAGAAAAAAATGATAAAAAAATTTAAGAATAACATTTAAGGAAAATAGATTCATAAAATTAATCACTTAATAAGGAAAATTAATAATTAAAAAAATAAATTAATATCTGAATTTACAATAACAACATGGGCATGACCAAGATATAAGAATGTACAGTAATAATCAGCATCGCATTACATTTTACATTCATTAACGAGCAGTTTACATTTCAGTTTTTAAGTAGTAGAAATTGCTGAGAAACCTGTAATGATTAACCCATTACTAATTGCCATATTCCGTTTGCATTTTTTTTGTGACCTGATAAAGTTAAAATCACAATGTGATTTAGCGTCATAACTTCAATATAGCCTTCTGGAGTTCACTACAAGTCAAAAAGTTCATATCAACGTAAGTCTGTATATTTGGTAGATGAATGAAGTTACGGGAGGTTAAAGGAAACAAACAATAAGAACACAATGAAGATCTTTATCTCATAAATACACTACGACATAATACATTTGTGGATGATTTTGAAATCCCTAATGCATTACAAATTAATGATAAAAAGATGGCGGATTCCTTTGGGGCTGTGGGAGCACTTTATGCAGTTTTTGTTCTTTTGTCATTTCTTGTTTAGCCTACTTATTGTAAGTTTGTGTGTCTGTTTTATGTGCACGTTTCCTGAAACAGTTCCTTTTCGCTAACGATTTGAACTATGTTAAATGGACTTGCTGACTTATAATGGCCTCTAAGAATTCTGTGTGGAAGTTACGATGGTTCATTCTGAATCCCCCTGTACATACATAGGTATGTGTGTATATAAGGATTTCTGATCTGAGACATTGCATTCTTTTTGAACTGGACGAATAACACATGCCATGAATCTCTAAGGTCTCCTTATAAAAACTCATCATTTAAAATTGAACGTATTAATTTTGTTCTTTTAAAAGGTGATGATTCTGTATCATTAATGCCATTACCTCATTAGAGAAACAAGCGTTTCCCTCGTTCAAGTGACCACCCCCCCGGTAACCTCCGTCGTTTAATGAGTCGATGCTGATGAGTTAGCGCAACGGAGGCGTTGGCAAGGAAAGATCCCGAGATTACGTTGACTTTGAAGCCGCCTTAAAGCGTTTACGATAAGGCAGAGATGATGAGGTGCTGGCCTCGTGCCACTAACCAGCCAAGCGACAAAATAGACAAAGACTGTGTTTCTGCAGCGATGCCAGACACACCTACTGTGCTATCAAATGATTGCGGGCTTTTTAATAGTGATACGGGTGAATACACCAATGGCCATATTATGTCGTAATGAAGTAGCTCCTACGGCTCGGAAATAACTGTAGTTAAAATTTATTTGAATTTACGATAAAATGAATACAACATAGATTTGGATGCGTCTGTGTATGCGGTGTGGGACGTATTCCAAAATCAGGTATTTGGTTATTTTTTTTTTGGTTAAAAACTACGATTGTTATGCAGTTTTTTTTTGGTTAGAAGGGTACACCCGAAAATACTACGGTTGTTAGATCTGCTTTGCAGACTCTTGGAATTAACAGATAGCTGAAAGCAGAGAAATACAGTAAACATCCATACCACCCCCTGGGTTCGAACCCAGATTAAAGCTTGTTTATTGTGAGTGATAGTCATGCTGAATGCTTAATGTGACTATCTGCAACTTAAAATATGTGCGCAGTACGAAAAACGAAAACATGAGGGTAAATAGTTGAAAAACTAAATAAGCTATTTTGACTGGATTATATTTACATAAATGGTTGTAGAACAATAATTGCGTTTTAATGCACTTTAATAAGTCTATAACTTAAGTCAAAATGTTCTATTTTCATTCGAACAGTTCTTTTAAAATCTATCTTTAAAATCTTCATAGCAATGACTGCTAAGGTTTTAACGTTCTTGAGGAATATCACGTTGAAGGATTCTTGTAAATAATCAGAAGAATAAACAAGTATTTACCTTGTCTTCACTTTATTATGATTAACATCTGCGTCGAACATAATGATCCCTCAGGGACCCATCCTCTATTTCTTTCTTTCAATCTCCTTTGATTTACCTACGTATTATATCTGTGAAGTATTCACTTAGAAATGATGTTTAATCATACTTGTAGACAATGAATAAATTAATCAAACAGATTCACTTTTGATTGTTCGAACACTGGAGCAACATAACCCTTTTCAGCATTGGATATCCTATGGGTTATAAACTTTATTCTTTCACGTCGTTGAAATCTATTAATTAATCCCTTAGATGATTCACTGTTGAATCCATTTTAATCACTTCTATTTTTCCATTTTTGTAATTTAACGAGAAAATATCTCTCATGGAATCAGATGCTTTCTTTGTGTTCCCATTTAAATTCCATATCGCCATTGTTAGAAAGTTTATGAACAAAGAGTGTGGTGCATAATCCTTGCATGGCATACGTGCTATTTGTTAGTATGACAACTTCACTTGAATTCTTTCAAACTTTTCAGTTGAACTTCTCACTTTTAAATAAATTTCACGTTTACAAATAATTATTTGCTTCAGAAAATATCTATTCAGGGTAAGTAGAATTCGCTGAATATTTCCTACAATTACTCATATAAGAGAGGGTTGCACTTTAAACTAGTAATGTATTAATAAATGAAAAAATTAAATGTAATATGTCCCAACTTACGACAATCATTCGCAGACGATCATTCGCATTACGAATGAGTTACAATAATAAAAAATACAGTGATTTAACTTTGAAAATAAAAGATCGAGATTTTTGACCAGAATAGTTTTTAAAACGTCATAGATGTTATATAAAAAAAAAATGGCCGTTCGAAGTTGGCAATACAATTTTCTTTTCTTTGTTTTTTGTTTTTTTTTTGTTTTGTTTTTTTGCAAGAAACACAGATTTTGAAAAGTGTTTTTTAGGGAAATGGTTTCAGTCAATAAGCGAGTTAATTATTCACGGAAGGCGGTAGAAACAACAAAAACTGTATTAGAGCTGTAGTCTGTGAATTCCTGGAGGCTGCGAAAGACGCGGTCTAACGTTGTAACTCAATGGAGTCCCCGGTAAATCATAGCGGAAGTCGGGGTGTCGTACACCCAGGGGCGAAAGCAAATCTCACTGGGAGGTAATCGGTAACAGTAATAATATTCATAATGATTATAATAGCCCTGAGCGAAGATTTAATAAGGCGAGTTAAACGTAAACACGTGACACAGGCTGGGGAACTGCCAAAGCATTTTCCTCGCTTTAGTCTCTGTTTCTTGCACTGCGAGCTGCTTTATATATAAATAATTTATGTATATTTATATTACACTGCTTATATTAATAGCGAATTAAAGGCTGTAAATATAACTAGCTATAAATATTTATATAAAAGTCTACAAGTAATAAATGTAAAATAGGTCTAATTACATTACAATTTGCAGCTTGTTTTTTTTCTTCTTTGATTACGCTTTAGTAGAGTTTTAACTTTTTGTCCATGCATTTTTATTTTATCAATTATTAATTTTTATTTATTCGTTTGTCATCTTTTCTCTTTTTTTTACCGTGCATTTTGATGTTTATAATTTGATTTTTTTAAATTAATTTTTACATTTTATTGTGCTTGATCTATCCTGGCGTAGCATAGGTAAAGCTGCTATTGCATCATAAAACACAGGCAATCAATCAGTAAGCCTAAATGTCAAACTAGCATATGAGTTCGAATTTTATATTCTAAATTTCATTAGTTAGAATAGAAATTTAGAAACTAATTTAAATAGGCAATATTGAACAATTCCGAACCAGCGGAATTAAGGTTAATTTTGTTGTTGTTTTTTTGGAACGAAATGATTTGTAATACATACTAGGGATGAATTCGATGGAAAACAATGTTTTTTTGTGTGTGTTTTGTTTTTTTGGTAGTTTTTAAGAAAATTAGAAATTTAGGTGGCTCGCTTTGCGGAAGCATCCCTATAAAATAAGAAAATGGCGGTCGTAGAACTATTTTGAAAATGGCGGATAAGTTGCAAAATTAAGGGTCATTTCGAAACGGAATGTATATTTTTTTTCCTTTCTTTTTCCAAACGAAACATCCTGGAAACAATCATACCTCAATTAATCTAACCTA
>JAFIDM010000179.1:18043381-18075022 GCA_023159025.1 Thereuonema tuberculata | reverse complement strand
GTCAAAAGTCAAATTCAGATTTCAACTCTACAATAATAATTCATCGTCAGATTGATTGTTGTAAGAATAACAACAATAAAGAAGTGAAAAGCATGAGCAGTGACTCAGGCTGGTTGTTGCAAAAAAAAGATGAAGAACACTGGTAAGTTTAAGTGACTTCGTAATAAAAAAGACATAAGATAATCTTCGTATAAGTGATATATTTTAAACTGTGTAATTTGTGGAAATCTTCCACGCTGTAGTTGTTTCAAAGAATTTCTAAGATCGGATTTGAATCGAAAAGATGAAATTTATTGAACGCAGCCCGAATTCGAATCGTCATTATCTATAGGCATACATTTATTCCAATGAGTCAAGTTTAAAATAAACTGATTTTTACCAAATATGAACAAATGTGTTCATCTTTTACAGTGTTTATTACAATTTTTTTTAGTGATTTCAGCGTTATTGCAGCTTTAGGAATATCATTTAAATATAATTATTCAACCTATTGTTGTGATTTATATCTATATGTTCATTATTTCCACTCTGCCTCTATATTTCCACTGAATCTTTCAACTGTATCATATAATCTCTCTAACACATCCTATATTTGTTATACGGTTTTCTCTTTAACTTTCCGTTCGTTCGAATTGATCACTTTACAGCGCTTCTCAAACAAGCTGTGTTCGTGTATTTGTTTTAATCAGATGACTTGTCGATTGCGTTGATGATATTACAGAGTTCAAGCGTCTCCTTCATTAGCGAATATATCGGATTTCCCTGCAAATGTCAAACACGTCCAACGAACTTGAAGGCACTTAAATATTTCTACAAAAAAAAAAAAGAAAGAAAGTATCTTGAAGACTCCTACACCAGTTGAGTAGAATAAAGTTCGTATTTGCTTAACTTGTTGTGTTTCCTGGTCTCCCCCGTCTGACCTTTCCTGTGCATGTTTTGCTTGAATTTCCAAATCCAATTTTCCCTTCCTAGTTTTAAGGCCCTGTAAAATTTAAATAGATTTTTCAGAGAATGGTAGCCCAGACTACTTAGGTGCACCCAACAAAATTACATTTCCAAATAAGTTTATTTCCATTATGTTGATGAACGTGGACATTATCTTACAATGAAATGCTGGTGCAATTTTCTTTTACTGTATTTTTAGAAACAGTGTAGTTGGCGTGCAAATTTTCGAATATCCGAATGGTCAGAGCAAATATAAAATATCTTTAAGAGGTTTAAGGTAATTGCAAGGGCGAATAACCAATATTAAGCCTATTCATAAAAGAATCTTATATGATTGCCACTATCCCCACCGTTATCAATGGATTATCGTATGTAAATGTGAAGCCATATTTAAGGCACCAACCAATCGAGATTATCAGAACTGAAGAAGGCTTACACCCGTAACCGTACATATAAACATTTTATGACGCTTTAATTAGTTTTTAAGAAGTTTTTTAGCGACCCATTTGGGAGTTATTGTAATAACGACCAAAATCGGTAACTATTGCGTTTGTCCTGTCCGACCGTCCGTGTCTTTCCTTCCCCTAACAACTCCCGAACGGAAGATCGGATTTCTCCATCGTTTTCAGAGGTCCAAAAACCGTAGGAATACGGGGTATTTTCAGGGGCCGATGCCCCACCCCACCCCAATGTTCGAGATATTTGGCATTGTCGTCATTGTACCCCCTCCCCCTTCCTAAAAACTCCCGAACGAAAGGTTGGATCGACAAACGGATTTCACCATGTGTTCAGAGGCCCAAACAACATTAGGAATAGGGTATTTTCAGGGGCCTACACCTTCTTTCTCCCTAATCTATATAATCTATGTAATCTTTGAATTATAAATATATTTGTGTCAGGCCAACATATTTTTAGTCCTTTTTTTTTTTATCCCCACCTACTTACCAATTGTTCCTATTTGCATCAAAATCAATAGTGATCTGCCTTGTTGCAACTTACATCTACCTCTAAAATTTCTGCTTTCTAGGGTATATAGTTTGAATTATAATGATTTTTATATATATATATATATTGCAATCTCTAAATATATACACACACACATAAATACAGGGTGATTCAAATTCCCTGTACAAACTTTAAAAATAGGTCAGGAATACAGAAAAAAAAAAAAATATTCGTAGTGCAACGCATGTCCGCAAACGTTCTTGTGCTGTTTGGCAGCACATTAGTTGGGCAGTGTGAGTTGTCCTGCATGATTTCTTCCTCTGGGTTACCTCAAAGGCATCGACTACGAGACCCCCATTGCCTTTGACGGTCAGCTGGATGTGTCCTCGAAAGTCCTCGCATTTTTTTGCTCATATTCGGCAATCCATACATCGACTTTGCGAGGCTGTACTACTGTTGGTGGAAGAGTACCTACTGTGAACCTGTAAGTGCACACCTTACTGTCGTATTAAAAACATAAACATGTTGTCTTTTATTTCTGAACCTCAGTGCATCTTTCAGCACATTCGGATGGTGTTTGCGTACATATATATATATGTACTGGGGCGGTCTGGCCAGGTCGGCGATCGCCGACCGCCCCAAGCCCAGAGAGCCCAGGGAGGGATCCCGACGAGGTACTGGCCACATGCGTGACATTAAAATTAGCATTTTCACACTCGAAAGTTACAAACCATCGAGAACAGCCGAGGATATGCTATTTTTTTAACCAGATTTATCTTTACTTTTAATTTCTGATTATTCATGTTCCTATATCGGGTACTGTATTTACAATTACTCTTTAATATTAACAAGACTAGGATAATTGATTGGGAGGGTACGGGCCTACTACCAGACTGTAATAAGAGTAACAGTACAGTCCGGTTGGAGTAAAGTAAAGTTAATCTGGCTTTTACTTTTGGATTGCTACGTTCCTCATAAAAATTCCACTATTAGGGCCCCAACACAGCCTTCATTACTAAGCATTATTATGGGTTCCTGAACGGGGATTTACATATTACTGTCGGACAGAAAGGAATTTTTTTTAAATTTTGCATTCAGGGCCCCAAAATCAACATATAATCAACATAGCTCTACAAGATTAAACTTTGTAAGAGAATTAATGTAGGTAGATAGTAATTAATATGGGTGATAATGCAAATAATGACAATATTATTGAATAGTAATAAAAATAAAATAATAAAAATATTATTGTGTAGTAATAAAAATAACACTTAATTCATTTCACACTCCCAGATCCCCCATCCTAGTAAGTCATGTACTGACTTAGATTCACCAGAAAAAATGGTAAAGCCTAAAGGGCCCCAAATTGGTTTCCAGCCGAAGTGCCCCCAATAATGCCAGACCGCCCCTGTATATATATATATAACAAATTTTACTCTTTTAAAAAATAGTTACACAGTGTAAACGTTCACCCAAACAAACACAAAAAATCACGTTTAATCACTGGCATTTTCTTAGGCAAGACGGGCCTCAACCAGGGGCCTAAGTGTTGCTAAGATATTGACGTAAAATGTTCGCAGTGCCAATGATGGCTGTCTTTTGTAATTCAGCTGTTGTTATTGCTGGTGCTCCAAGTCTGGTGTAATAGTCCATAAATTTAAGTGATAGTGTTCCTAGTTCACCAATGATGATTGGCAACACTGTAGTTGTTTTATTCCATATTCGTGTAATTTCAAGTGCCAGAGCCCTGTATTTGTTGATTTTTTCCAGTTCTTTTTCCTGGACTCTACAGTCCCCAGGGATGGCAATGTCAATTAGGGTCACATTTTGTTGTTCAATTAATGTAATATCAGGCGTATTAGCTGTTACATGCTGGTCTGTTTCAATACGAAAATCCCAGAGGATTTTAACTTGCCCGTTATCCAAGACCTTTTCTATACTGTGATGCCAGGGTTTTTCTGATGTATGGAATCCAAATTTACGACGTAGTGCCCAATGTATTTTCTTGGCTACATCGTCATGTCGCTTTTTATATTCTGTGTTAGCAATTGTAGAGCACTCACAGATTATATGATTTACAGTTTCTTCTCGGTTGTTACACAGTCATATATATATATCAATTTGGGGCCCTTTAGGCTTTACCATTTTTTCTGGTGAATCTAAGTCAGTACATGACTTACTGGGATGGGGGATCTGGGAGTGCATATATACAGGGATAATGTTTGTGATAATGTGTAATAAAATAACGAATAAATGTTCATATTATAATTTATTTCCAGGCATTCTAAAACATGATAACGTTCAATTGATGTAACATGTGAAATAAGTGTCAATACATGTATATGTATATTACGTAAATCGATTACATTTCTACATTGTTTGAAATATGAAATTCCTATAATATAAATACTGTAAATGTATAAAAAATGATTTTGCACATTTGTATCGATTTGATTGCGAATTGTTTGAATGAACTAATGAACACAATCATAAATACAAATTGTTGACATTACAATTGATTCGTTTGCACGAATGCTTGATAGATTATGTTTAATAATACAAATAAATTGATTGATTGTACACATTTCAATCAATTTGATTCCACAATTGTTTGTAAATGAGACAATGTTTATTAATATAAAAAAGTTATAATAATAGTAACATATAAAAAATTGCAACTGTTCCAACATCTCCATCATGAGATATTGAGATGTCCAAATTAGAATCCATTTGTTTTCAGATGTTCAGGAAATGTGTTACTTATTTTTCGACTGATTAAAAAAAAAAAGCACATATTATTAAGGATTTCTAGACAAATGGATTTCAATGAATAATTCATTTCTACATTTCATATTCGATACTGAAAAATATAGATGGATTGTCGTCTCTTCGTTAAATCTTGATTTAGATCACTTAAAAATTAAAAAAATAAAAAGAAAACGAACTTTAACTTGAACTACAGTAGTTCGTTATTTTTCACTCAACTTCACTTAGTTGTTTGGCGTTTCTTCATTGTCAGTTGGAAATCAAGCTGACGAGATGTGAGCCCTTCACTTCCCAGAATACAGAGACCGTACAATGGGAAGTTAAGAGTTATTTACGTCCAATTCACGAGAAGACTTACGGCACTCTGTTTCGCCTTGTAGATCGATGGCATTGCCATTATAGATGGCGCTTTCGGGATACCAGCAACTGAAAGATACGGGAAAGTGTATCGAACAGGAAGAGAAAAAAAATCCGGCCTGGCTAATGTAAAAGTGCTTTAATTCCTATGCCATTCACACATCTTCCCATCTTTGTTTCAGTGGCCGTCACCATTCGACTAAATCTCTGTGGAATCCGTTATCAATCCGACCGCTGCGTCCTCTCCTCCCCCTCTGGCCGCTCGCCAGCCAATAGCAACGCTTTAATTGATGGGTCGCGCAAGGATTTACGGCCTTAGATCCACGCCGTTAACTTAATTTCTGATTTGGCGTTCAGCCGTGACACGTCGAACCATCGAGAATTTCACACCCTCCTTCAATTGAAGGATCATATCAGAACATTTTTTTTTTTTCCCTGGGACTGAAAGGCGCCTCCTGACGGCGTATTTATTTACTTTTTCTTTTTTCATTTCTTTTGAAGCGAGGGTGGCAAAATCTTTTTCTTATTTTTTTAACTGACATTATCGCTTTATTATAGAAGTAAACTTGACAAAAGATGGCGTTCCTTCCGTTTTTTAAAATGATGTAAAAATTGACACAAAATGGCCTCTAATCAACACATCTACGATGGAGTATTAGAGGTTTAATTTGATGTTTATAATATCCCACCTAGAGATATTAGAACGTTTCGGTCTCCTACCTTTCCATATTGTAGAAATCATACATTAAGTTATTACTTAAGATAGCATACACTGCATATCTTCTCTACATCTTAGCGTGGTTGAAATTTTTGTTTAGTAAATTGAGCTAACGGCCGTCCATTATGAAATAACTTGGCTGTGAATGAGGCGAACAAAACTGTGAATTATGCAAAGAACCTAGGCACTAACTTTCGAAAACATTTTAGACAGAGACTAAAAATTCTCTCACTTCCTGTCTGTAATAACTAGCCCACGGCAATTTGGGATTCGTGGATTTCTGCAGTCTTCTAAACAATGAAGTCAGAATTATGATGTATAAAATGCTAATGATGACATACCAATCAGTGGAACTTTAGGGGTATAAATTTCTCGGATTATTTCGTTATAGAATATTTTTCAAATCAAGTTAAACAGTTACAAGATAATAATCAAAGATTGGCCCATTTTCATTCTTAAGAAGTATTATTATTATTTTGTAAAAGTTTCAAGCCATGGGTTTCCCCAGCAAAGACAATATGATGGGTCAAGGACCAAAGCACATATTGCCAAGTGAAAAAATAAAAAGTGTGCAAGAATGATTAGGGATGTGGTTGTGTCCATAAATTTCCTAACTATGCGTGTAGTGTTGAGTATTATAGCCTTCTGCAGTTGTGCATAAGTGTTTTTGTGAAGTCCTAGTGTGCTGAGGCTGTGGTGCAATGTGTGAGGCATCAGACCAGTGGTGGACAGGATGATGGGTACAACACGTATTCGGTGCTGCCTCCACTGTCTCCCGATTGCTTAATATAAGTTATTGATTTTAACATCCGCATGGTAGCCAAAGATTTATATTATTGTTATTACACATTTTATTACAGTTTTTGGGCTAAGTTTGCAATGTCCTTAAATGCACATCTGGCAGGAAAAAGAACAAAATTAGAACAAAAAAAGTTTTCAAAATGCAAGTTTCAAGTTGAAGTATATATTGATCAAGATAACTCAAAAATTATTTATCCTACTTTAATGGAATGTTTATGTTCTGATAAGGAAGATCTCTGTTGAATTTGGTACAAGGAGGTATGTGCCATCAAAATAATGTTGAAGTTCACTTCCGCTATCACGGTTTTCTAGAGTTCGTTTCCCTTAATACATTTTTCTCTTTTCAGTTAATCTTTGTTTTCTATGATAGCTTGCAAACGGCTTCTTAACTTTGGAGTCATGATAGTAGCGCACGTGAGATTAGCACGCACTACTTGGAACTGAAGGTGACATGACTGTACTCACCACCTGCTCACTACTACTCCTACGAAAGAAACATATTTTAAAAATTTTATATTTGCTTGAAAGATTTTTAATCAAATTACTTAAATATTAACAATGTAAATCAGGGGAAAAAATATTTAACTTAGTATGAGCTCAAGCTGTTGGTGCGAAGGGTGTCTGCCGATTAGCTGTAGGTTAGGAAAGTTGAAACATTCCTCCAGGATGTTTATATTGAAAAAAAATTAAAAATTTAGCTTACCTGGGTTAATATAGTAAACATTTTTCAAATTTACTAAATGCAGTGCACTAGTCTCACAAATGATTTTCTTTTCAGAAAATGGAAAAAGTGTACTCAGTCGATACTTATATAACTTGAAAATAAATGTAGACTCTTTTGAATGTAGTTTTTTTTTTTTTTTTGTTTTTTCCCATGTTACTGGGATGTATTCAAAAGGTGACAAACCACTGCATCTCGTTTTATATAAAATATTTTGAATATGTCTTCTGATAGTCCTTATATCCCGTTTCTTATTTACTTTTATTGATCCAACGCATTCAAGAAATGGCAAAATATAATATCTTCAAAACGCTGATTATCTTTTGTTTGTTAACTTCGACGCTCCCAAAGCTGACATCACGTGTTTAGATCTGTTGCCTTTAATCCACTGATACTGTTAATCTTCTTCGGTTTCTTGCGACTAAAGTGGCATAAAATTAAGACTTGGGTTTTTGAAAGTGCATGTCTAAGTTCGGTCTTCCAATATTTGTTCATTTGTTCGGGTCTAAAATAAATATATAGGCAAAGAAAAATAATAAACAAAATATATCTCGTACATTTATACGCTTATCCATATACATCTAAAATTTTAGAAGACTGTGGCTGTGAAAAGGACTTAAAGAAAAATTGATGTTTTTACTTTTCTTTGTGCAAATCGCCATTTTGGAATAGTACGTATAGGGAATTAAATAAAGCCCTAAGCTTTGAAATTTTTTTTTTATTGGAAGATAACTAGAGGCGTCATAGGTCTCATGGATCGTTAATCTCTTTATTGATTTTAATTTTCAGTTGTCATATACCACTCTTTAAGGTTTTGTAACTTGAGTGTTTGTTTTGATGGCCTGCGCCATTAACTTTTGCATCCTTCTTTGAAATATAAGAGATTAGTAGCTCATTAAAGACGCATTAATTTCAATTAATCCAATGTCCCTTATCGTATAAAACTTAGCAATTAACTTTAGATCGAGACACATTTTAATTACCTCCATTTGGCATTTCCTTAGATTAAATTGTTTTAATAGGAGAAAAGTTAGCAGACGATTTAAGTGGGAACTTTTTTGTTTTTATTTAATTATAGAAATTTGTCATTTTCGAATTCCATAAGGATCTACGCTGGGTCCATTACTATTATGTTTTTTATATGCAACTTTATAAAAGAGTGAAATAAAATAGTTAAACAGGGAATTAATGCAGGAGGTTTTATTTCATAGTATTATTATTTTTTTTAATTATAGAAACTTCTGTAAGCTGCATCTTGGAAGTTCCAATCTGGGCCCATTATTACTTTTTATATATGGACTATTATATATATATAAAATAAAATAATTTAATAGTCTATTAAAGCAGGAGCTGTTTATTTCCATTTTTTATTTAATGAGAAAAACTTGTGTGAGTTACATCTTGGAATCCCACAAGGTTCCAGTCTGGGTCAATTATTATTTATATATATATGAACTTAAAAAAATAAGCAGAAACATTTTATTTTGATTTAAATGATACCAGCGTCTTTAATTAATTATTGGAATTGTATAAAGTTCTTATCTGTTTCGATTATCCTTTTTTTTAAATGGAGCTTTAGTCTACAGTAAACTAAATAGTTAAAAGGCTATTAAAGCAGGAAGTTTGGTTTCGCCATATTTCCATGTTTAATTATATTTTCTTTGTATAATTTTTAATTATATTTAATTTTTGTAATTTCTAATTAAATCTGATATTTCTAATTTTTTAATTTTCATTTTAATTACATTTAATTTTATTATATTTAATTACAGAATCCTACAAGGTTTCAGTCTGGGTCTATTATTTTTTTTTAAGCAATGTTATTACACAGTGAAATAACATTTCACAAGGGATTAAAGATGGAAGTTTTATTTCGCTTTATTTCTCGAACCTTCCTAAGTGAAAAGGCAGCTTTAATCCGTGTCAGCTGTCGGACAAGATTGGCGACATTCTAGTGTCGGGCTGACAGTTTCATTACTCCGAGTACAACTCCAGTGAAATACACGAATTCACACTCTGAAGTCATAAATTCGGAAATTGTTTGTATTCTTGTTCTTGTTTGAAGCTAAAAAGAACTTGAAGAGATATTTATCTGACTTCTTAGTGTACATTCGACATTAATTTTAAATAAAAACATAGCCGAAAAACAGGTATAAAATCTTAAAGACTTAAAGGGGAAAGAGTTAAAGCGCTCTCGTCGTTACAGCTTCAAATTTTTGGCACTTGTTTCAAATTTGACAGCGTTTATTATCTTCATTACTAGATTGAAATTTATAATTTTAAGAAAAAAATAAAGTTAATAGAATTTATTTTTTTTATTTAATAAAGCAAATTGAAAAATATATTTGAAAATTTGCTGAAGTAATATCTACGACATGCAACTTGGAAATCTTCAAGGTTCAAATCTAGGTTCATTATTATTCTTTTTAATTTTTCCGTGAAAATTCGTTATGTAGTAAAGTTAACTATTCAAAAGTGAAGATACATAACTGTGAAAATGTCGAATTCTAATTGCATAAGGTTTTCATTTATAAGTTCTTAATAAATTCAGTTATGTTCATCTTTTCAAAAAATTAAATACATTCAAGTTACACAGAAATATAATTTTATAAAAGCATATTTAAATAAAAAAAGTATCTAACAAACCCCAAATTTTCCTATAAAAAAATAAAATTAATGTATATAAATTAGTTAGGATTCAATGATTAATTATAATTAGTTAGTTTAGTGACTATTAAAAATTAAAAATATAATTTTAAATCAATTTTGGAATATTGATAATACTCTTAACAATGTATGTAGTTATTGATTTTTTTTAATTATACTTATTATCATTACTATTACTAAATCATAGATATTATTAAATATTATTCTTAATTGAAACGTAATTGCAGCAAATGGAATAGCTGAAATAAGTTTGTATTTGGGATTACTTTAGAAATATGGAGATTTTTCGCTTAATGTTTTCAAAAAACGAAAAATAAAGAAATAAAAATTGCAACATTTTAAAGAAAACAGGCATTTAGTTCTCTCAGGAACTTCTTGTTCTTTGTTATTAGGATGGTATATACTAAATACAAAATTATAATTTACATATTAATTACTGATTATTAGAAAAAATGCAAAATTTAAATTTATTATATACCAGTGTAGGTGTATAAAAGATTTTAATAAACTTAAAAAATTTACCTAAAAATTTTTTGAAAAATTAATCGAAAATTACAGCATTTATTTCTAATGTAGGATTAATTATAATCTTAAAAGCAATAATATTTTATTAACATTAACATAAGATAATAATTAAGAAAACTATGTAACACAATGTAATGCAAATTAATGTATCCGGAAATATGAAAAATGATAATTTTTTACTAATTATTAAGTAATAAGATATGTATCTTATAACATATTATTAATTAATAAGATATGTATTTTTAATATTATTATTATCCGCTTACTTTCAAACTGAACTTTTGTATTTGCTTGTATTTGACTGAAACTGAAATATGAAGTAATAGTAAAGGTAGTAACAATTCGACTATAAAGGCCTCATATGCCTGTAGTTGGATACTTAATTTTCTTACTGTAATAGTTTGGCAACGATGACGAACGAATTTTCGTTACCGTCGTATTATTTCTTTTTAATATTTCATACATCCTGATTTAAATATAATAGTCAACTCGTTAACCTCGGTTGTTGCGTTTCTGAACCGCTATTACTGAAACTTTGATCCAATGGGAATTAAATGGGGAAAGGTTCCCACGGGCCCTCTTCACTATACGCTTTCGCTATCCGGAACTATCTTATTTCAATAACGTAGCTCGTCAAACATACGAATCTTATTTATTAAGGTCATCACAAATCGTTTGCGCTTGGTAAAATACTTTCATTAGCACTCTGATTCCCTTGTCATTGTTGAAATTTAATAAATTAATCACAAAACAGCGTAAAACACGCTGAGAAGACGTGGAATGTTATCAGGACGACATGGAGACATGTTAACATAACAGACGCCGCGAGAACAAGACCGCAGGTTTTTTTTTTTCGCTACTACGGAAGACCGCGAACGGGCGTGAGAGCGAAATGAGTTGTACTTTTACAGAAGCTGATAAGTTATTTATTTTTTATTTTATTTGAACTTTGTTTTTCACTGGAAAGTTGATTTTTTAAAAAAATGTTTTTACGTCATATTTTGAAATTTTTAGGTTTAAAAAAAAAATGACAAATTTAAGTTTTAAGGATACATATATCTACAATTTTTATGTTATAAAAATCCTATGATAATTAAGAAGTAATCTTAAGCTTATAACAGTGCTGCTCAAGTAGACTGTCTCAACTGTCATTTTCGAAGTCTTGAAATTTTAAAAACGCTGAATAACAATTACGAGAAGTATGAAATTTTCCCGAAGAAATCATAATAATGAATTAATTAGGAAATAAACAGAAATAAGCTGTAAAATTCTGTATTATTATAGTTGAATCTGCTATTTAGCTATAATAATACTGCATTTACAGTTTATTTCTTCTAAACTGGTTTTAAAGTCAGTGCGATTTCTCGGCTTAGTGCAATTAAATTTCTCCAATCCCACAGTTGATTCTTCACTTCTTAATTGACTTCCGTGCCGCCATCATTAAAGAAAGAAGAAGTGTTCCAAACCCCGCACACACACACCCCACCCTCTATTTTTTTCGTCTGTCTCCAACAAAATTAGAAGAAAGAAAAGGATGGAAAGAAAGAAAGAAAACAAACAAACAAACCAGAGAAAAATCAATCCCAATGAAAGTTAGTTGCAAATTACAATTGCACCAATTACTGAAACCTCACTAGAAATTGGAAAGAAGCAGGACTGTTGTTTTCACAATCTCTCTCTTAATTTAAAAAAAAAATAAGAGAGAGAAAGGCTTAAAATGTTTTGATTTTATTAGATTTGCATTTTTCGCAGTACTTAATTAAAGAATTAACATAAACAGATAGTATGCCCAGCATAGCCTTATGGTCAAAGCGAAGCCCTGTCCGAGGCTGATGTGAATCATCCTGTGTTCGAATCCCCGTGTCGGCATGGATGTGTACTTCCTTTCCTATATTTATCTGCTTGTTCTCCTCTTTCCCTTCAGGCGTCCTGAGGATTGCAGCTCGAAAACCACCTCAGAATCTCTGCCAGAATATGGCAGAAGATATAAAATGTATCTCCCAAGCCATTTTGGTCAGTTTGGGTGATTAGACCAGTATACGCCCCCCTAGAAATGGAGGAGGCCTTCGTCCTTGGACCGAAAATGGCTAATATAAATATGAATTTAATATAAAACTCCATGAAAGCAAATCGCAATGCTTCATAATAATTTTTATTATTATTTATTATTATTAAATGCTTTATAATGTAGAATCTATATTTAGACACATGTTTTACATTGCTTTTCTGGTAAAGTCAGGGGCTCATAAAATCATTCAATCTGTGTGTGTGTTTTCTAATTAAGTTTGAACCACTGAATGGAACTTCTTTAAACTCGGTGTGCATATTTACAGATAGGTGAGCCAACTTTCATAGTTGAAATTTTTTTTTCTTTATGGGTTCCTGTCTAAAAATTAACGCACAAAATAACCACAAAAACTTAATGAAACAATGGAAAACATTGGATTCCCATCATTATTCTAACAGTGCATATTAATTCTTTTGTGGCCTCGGTAGCCGAGTGGTAAGGGCCCTTGACTGTGGGTTGAGTTGGCTGGTTTGATCCCCGGTCTCGCTTCATTCTCTTCCAAACGGATCCTAGGGTCTGCCCAGCCATCTGTAGAATTGGTACCTGGTTTCGTTCCTTGGGGTAGAGGCGGGCGAGCATTGAACTGGTCACCCGACCTCAGTCCCAGGTCACACTGAAATGTTGGAGCCTTATCTCCAGCGTATCAATGGCTCCAGTGGGATATCTAAACTAACCTATTAATCCTTTTAGCAATCGGCTAATTTACGCGGGCTTTGATGTGATTTAAAATTAATTGGATTTACACACCTTAGCAAATAATACAGATTTACAAAGAATTTGTTCAGCTGATAAATTAAAATTAATTTATAATAAAAAAAGTATTCTGGTTTTTATATTACTTTCTTTATAATATTGATATATTTTTATATGTAGTAATTTCCATTTTTCTTTCTTATTTTTTTAGAACTATTAGGATCTGGTAAAAGGGTAAACGTGAATGTACAAGATAGCGATGGGTGAGTCCATTTTTAATATTTATTATTTCTTTTAGTTACTTAAAATAAACATATTTAATTTAATTGAGTGTGAACCGGAAGTACCGGAAGTAAATATTTCTTTTAGCAGAGAGTGGGCTACGAAGAATCTGACTATGTTGTGTAAAAAAAATATAACAAAATAGTATTTGTTTATGTGAAATATAATTGTAAATATGTGTATGTCTAAACCATATCTCAAACATATTATGGAAATTCATTAATATTGATGCACTTTGTACTTAATGCAGTTTTTGTTGTTGTTGTTTTTTTACACATTTTTCCCAACTTCTCCAAGTATCTGGAATTTTCCTATTCAAATTTCCTCCTTAACAGTAAAATGAATAAATATAAATAAGCAGTATAATCAAGAATGTGAAGACAAATAAAGGATATTACAGCAACAAAATACCTGATCTCGATTCTTCAAGAATTCAAACTTTATTGTGCTAAAGTTTCGCCAGTAAATTTAGCTAAACATAGAAGAAACAGATAATTATGTAAGGATTTCTATAATTTCGTTCAATAACTTAATGTTTTAATATCTCGATATTAAAAATATTCAGTGTTTAAATTTTGATGAAATTTCATTTGATATTGAAAACTTCTTGGAAATTGATAAAATATATTTCTAATCTTAATTAATATTTCAAGTAATCAGATAAAAATAAATAAGTTTTAATGAAATTGATTCGGAGTTTTTAAAAGTACGGCATAATATCGTAAATTGGCGTCGTTGAGTGATTTTTGCACTTTTGGTATTACGCATGCGCAATACTGTTCTTTTTCTCTTTTTTTTTTTTTTTTTTTTTGTCTTAATGACAGCAACCAACTTCTCAGATAGGTTGATGGGTTTTTCTCCTCTTATTGTATTGAGAAGCGAGGACTTTCGGGTATTACTACTAATGTCTTTTTCAAGATTGTCTTATCAAGGACGTTCGTATTAATGTTGAAAGTTCTCGGCTTCTCAGTATAATGTGAAAAAAAAAAGCCCCAAATTATATTTTACTTCAACCAGTTGCTTCGTGAATACGATTCAGCGAAAGCTTAAAAAAAAGGATGTTGAATTGATCCTTGACTCTTGTGATACACTTCGATCTTTAAAAATGCTTGAAATTTTTTTGACATTATACTACTTTTATTTTTTACAAGAAGATTTGTGTAATTTAAAATATTGTAACTTCCGTAGTTTCTCGTAAAATTTGCTTCATGACTGACGATTTGTTTTTCAGATAAAACTCTTTCTGAAAAAAGTAGTTTGTTTTTGTTTCAATATCAATTTACCAATTCAAATTGCGCGCCAGACTTCAACAGAAATGGCGCAATAAGCAGTGGGTAGAACACGGATACTTCAGTGATATATCAAATGTTTACCAACTCTTTGCACATATTTGCGTTGGATTAATAAGGAATTTCGACTTACGAACCAATTCTCGTTCGTAAGTCGAGAAACAACTGTACTTTTGAATTTCATTTAAGAATTCGAATAACTCTTATCGATAACACCGGCCTGCGAAAAAAAAAAAATTTTCTCCGGCAAAAGGTTGAAGAGCTGATTTACCCTAATTTAGGTGTGTTGAGTTCAAATATGTAAGCCGTTTTTGCCTATCACGTACAGTTTTTTTGCTATTTGAAATCCAAATTTTACACATTGCTGTAATTTCGATAGAAAACACCAATAGAGAATATATGTAATTTTAATGGGACATGATCAAATTGCAACGAAAATACAAAAAAGTAACATGTTCATTGCTAGAATGTATGAATCTCACTTCAAGAACACTATTGTTTGCTGCACTTTGATGTGAATGAACGCTTTGTTGATTTGCGTTTGTGTTCCTCAGTAGTGACAGAGGTACCGAAAGCAGGGACTACTTCTATCAAAACTCTTCTCTTACTGCTTCATAATTCCCAATTTAATATATAAAGGGGGCAATAACACACTTTTAGGATCAATTAATGGACGATTTACAATGTTTTTTTCTCCAGACACGAACTGTTTCCTCTTGGGCCACTCAGACACTAACCAGTGACGATCCCTGTACCTGTCTGGTAACTGTATTGGTGGTTTTGGGACAGGAATATCGGGTCCATGTGGTACGGGGGTTATGTCAGATGGAAGGCAGGGATACATAATGTGCTTTCTGTTTTTCATATTGAATCCGGACACTTTACATACACAAAAATAACAGTCGTCAAAATGATTTGTTTGTTCCCGCCAAACCATTGGGATTCCGAATGGCATTGATGGCAACAACCCTTTGTACATTGCCGCAGGTTTTCTACACACGTTTTACACACAATATGGGGTGCGAAATTCTTGTCCTGATCACGTAACTTCATGTTAAAATATACCAAATAGCTGAATTAGCATACACATGAGACGGATTTATGACAAATCTGTACGTGATACGAAACAACTGGTATTATTTTTTACATAAGGACACTAAATGTAACCTATATCACATACAATTACTTTTGCCGGAAAATCTTCGCAGGCCGGTGTAATTCGTAGAATTAATGTAAACACTACAATGGATGCCAGTTCAGATTAATCTCTGTTTAGAATACGTTGTCGTTTCCCGAAGCGTTATTTCCAAATAGCACTTCAGGGAATTCCGTTAAATTCATGAGCTTTTGGATAAAAGGGAATAAAGCTTACTTTCAGTGTTGAAAAGTAATGAAGATTAAGCAGCTCGATGAATCCATTGCTGGAGATTGAGATGCAGAATTAAAAGTTGGGCGCTTACCCTCGCGACACAAAGCAATGAACACATCTCCGATATCTGAAAACAAGAAAGTTTTGTTTCAAATCGGGAAATACATCAACTGCCTTAATTGGCTGGAGGAAGCTCACTTACTCCCTCGCCAGAAAATGTTCTCTCGAATTTCGATTAGAGCGACATGGATATTACTGTGGATCATCATATAAAAAAATCAGCGGTAACCACTGTCCAACCAAACAAAACAATGTCATCAGTTTTATTTATTTTTTTTAAAGAAAAAACAATGCCCATCAATCTGCCAGCTGTTACCTCACTCCCCAAAACAATTTCTCGTTATCGATGTGCTACTCTTCATTTTAAAAGTATCATTAATCATTAACACTAAAAAGATGGGGGAAAAAAGGCTCCAAATTAACCACGACTTCTTTCCAAAAATAAAAGCAATGTTTTTAGCGTACTTTCCTAAGAGGCTCTTAAGTGTGTGTATTTTGTACGTGTGCTAATAATTTTTGAACTTTATCGATCTTCATGAAATTTGGCATGCATATTTTAAGGACTACAGACTATCTTTGAAATAAGAAATTCAGAAAATCTGTGTGAATCTTTGTCGCGAAATTAGCGCGAGAAGGTGATAATTAGATTCCCAAACAGAAGCATTAACAACTAAGCAATGGGTATTAATCCTTTTAGCTATCCCTTAATTTGCGCGTGGTTTCATATAATTAAAATTAATCGGCTTTAAATAATTTCAGTAAATAATGCCGACTTTTTATTTTCTTATTTTATTTTTTTTAGAAAATGGTTAATTTCTGCTGTTTTCATTCAGCTGATATTATCTATATTACTAAAAAAAGAAGAACGTCCGCAACGGTCAACTCTGTCCGTGACAATGTAATGTGTACGCGCGATGCCAGATTTTTGTTCAAACTTCTCAAACTTCCGACTGTTACAAATGAATTTTAATATTCTATTGCATTATAATGTTTATAATTTAAACTTTAAATTTATTTTTAGCTTGAGCTTTTAGTTTACTTAATGTAATTTGTGTCTTTTTATAAATAAAATGTTGTTTTCTGTTACGTATGCGGGCCTTCCAAAGCGAATCGACGGGTAGCCATCTCGTAATTTATTATAATAAAAAATATTAAGAGAGAGAGTGAGAGAGAGAAATAATGTTAAAATTTTACGGAATAGCTTTTTAAGCGAAGTAGGGTTTTTATTAGTTAAAGAGAGAGCAAGAGTGAAACCTCCAAGCTTAAAAACAAGCAATAAGAAAACACATTAAAAAGAAAAGAATAGAAAACCATGTGCCAGACTCCGCTAGCCGAGTTTTTATTCTTTATGCTGTATGTAAGTCTTCGTCAGTCTTTAAACGTTAATTCCAAGACACATTGTTAACGTAACTCCATTTGACCAAAATTATGATTTTCCCCTTTCTCCACCCTCCCACGAATTTAACAAGTCAATTCACAGTTCTGTAAAAACACAAAACCCAAGCGGCCCCGTAACAATTTGCAGCCTTCAAATGTTTATTCGTGTTTACTCGTGTGGCTAAATGTGATACTGCAAATTGATTTGCCGCACAAAACTCATTTGATCGTTTCTTCGTTTTTCAGTATAGTCGAATCAGTAAAAGATAGACAATAATTTCGTTCAATCACTATTGTTTTACTGATGCAGTCGGAAGTGGCTAGAAGACGGAATTTGCCATAAATCTCGAGGCCATGGGGAGTCGGAACAATGACTCATATTTTTTTTTATGAAAGTAATATTTAAAAAAAAAAGCACTAATATTTTAAAGGATGTAGTTTTAAGTTTTATCAGGAGCGTTTTGCTTCTTAACGTGTTTACGAGCCATATAGATTTTATCCCCTTTGTCACAGTCTATAAATGTTAATTTAAATGTTAATTCCAAGATATGTTGTTAATTTAAGTCCATTTTACCAAAATCGTAACTTATCCCCTCTCTCCCGCACATCCACGAATTTAAAAATGACCTCCCTTCATTTCCTTGTTGTTGTTTCTTTCTATGAGTTCTAAATTGATTACAATTGTATCCATTAATACCTAATCTTTCCTCTTTTTATTTTTATGAAACTTAAGGCACACGACAATTTGAGAAGCGTCATAAGTGATTCCCGCTACGGCATAACAGCGCTTCTATTAAGGACGCCCTGCTACTAATCGCCAAATTGATGCTTGAATTTCGTGGAACTCGTGTAATTATATTTCAGTTGCGCTCTCCATTATCAAATTAGTGAGGTCAAAGGGTCAGGCCTAAGTGAGTCACATAGTCATCGATTTTCAGAGATTAAGAATCAGATTCGCTGTCCTTACAATTAAGAGGCGCTTGTGTTATTCTCTAATGTGTTTTCATTTGTATCTGAGTCGTGAAAATTAAAGGAGAAATTTTTAAAGTTTTTTTTTTTTTCCCTTTTTTTATCCCTTTCATAGATAAGTGATCTAGCATTGCTTGGACAAACTTTTAAGTCATTATAAAGATATATAAAGATGTTTTCAGAATATCCTGTATTTTGACTTTGTTTATTCTCGTTGAATTGAACGAGCAGACTTCCATCACGGAGCAGAGTGCTATCGAGTGAAGTTTGCGGTGTATTGAAAGAATTAACTTATTTTAGCGATCTTAAAGTGAGGAGCGATTGGGATTCTTGTATTTGTGTGAGTGTGTAATGCCCTTCTCAGTCAAATCTGAAGGTGGACGAGTTGTATCTCGTGGACTCCCCATGGCCTGGAGGTTTGGTGGAAAATACGACTTCTGGTCCTGGCTACTTCGGGTGTAGGAGGCATTGACCGTAATCGTGATAAGTGGGCGAAATTGAGACCTATCTATACTGAATCGAGTACGCTGAAAGAAACGAATGCGATATATCCGATACAGTGTAGCCTCTTCCGGCTCAAGGTAGCCACTCCACTGGCCACTTACTTACTCTCAGTCGCCTAGGGTTTAGATTTTAAATGAGAGACTAGATACACTAAATGAACTCAGTGCGAGCATCGCTTGAAATTGTTCTTGACTCATGAATGAGATTGAATAAATAGGTTTTTCGCGCCAGTCAATAGCAGTGGCACTTTAAACAAAACAAGCGTTTGGTAGATTGCAAATTGTAGAGGATCACTTGGTGTTTTTTGATCACTGTTTGTGAACTGAATCTGTTTTTCCTTACTTCAAGCCATACGAATCCTTTTCTTACAGCTATCTGAATAGCTTACCTGCAAGTTATTGACCATTGTATTAAGGTGTCACAGTCACGGCGCTTTAATATCGAAATACATTGTATTCTAACTTTCTAAACATAATTATAAGCTAGATTGAGAATTCCTTAATTTCTTATTAAAATACAGAAATCTATTCTGCGCAATGAAATTTCAGTTTTTGTTGTTTTTAACTCTCGATATTGTATGTATTATTGGTAATAAATAAATAAATAAACTCATCATTTCAGATAATATGAATATTGTTGACTGAGCATGCGCACTCTTACTATTCCACTTCGATCTTTTGTCTACTTTTACGCTTACCACGTTAAAACAACTGGCCGGATTTCTTTGATAGGATGCCTATTTATAATTCAATTTGAAATTTGAACACGACTATTTTGATGTCATACGTAAA
Organism: Thereuonema tuberculata; assembly: GCA_023159025.1. Taxonomy (NCBI): domain Eukaryota; kingdom Metazoa; phylum Arthropoda; class Chilopoda; order Scutigeromorpha; family Scutigeridae; genus Thereuonema; species Thereuonema tuberculata. Next base: position 18,055,175 of record JAFIDM010000179.1, on the reverse strand, counting down.
ATGTCAGGAGATTTTTAATTCCTTCCCAAGGCCTTGCAATATTCCAACTTAAAATGAGATTATTGCATCGAGATAACAAAAAATACATATCCTCTTTGCCTATGTAGTAAACAGAGCTGTCAAAAAAGTATTAAGGGTATTGTCTGACTCTTGTAATGCATCCAGAATATATTTTCTTTATTAATATTATTTATTTATTAATAATAATTTTCATTAATGTTTTGATTGTTTTTTGATAAATTTCCAAACGGTTCATTGCTGAAGGGAAGTATTGTTCTTCTGTATCACTGTCATAAAGAAATGTGATGGCGTTTTAATTAGCCTTAGGTAAGGAAACAGTAATAAGAAGATACTTCCTCCTGTCTTTCCGTTTGATGGACAACTCAGCTGTCAGTTGCCACAAATAATCAATTCAAAACAAAAAAAAATCATGAAGTGAATCAGGTCAGAATCATTGTCTTAGGAATGAATACTTTTCCAAGATTGTCATTGCTGATAGTGTGTTTAAAGATGCACTAAGGTGTAATGTAAAAACGTTTTAATATATTGTCCCTCTTTAGTTCAGAGTGATTAGGATGCAGTTGGGCCTCGCTCTTACGACCGAATGACTGTTTTAAGCGAGCCGTCTTTAGATGAGGTCATTTTTTTAAAAAAAGTTCAAAAGAACTTAAAACCTACTTTCCTTTAAATGTTATTTCTTAATTTTTTTTTTTAAAATCGTGAAAAAATTAATTTTAACAATATCAACCATGCTCAGTAAATTAACTAAAAGGATTTAATATTCATTGGGTTACCTATGAGACCTATGAGAGATTATCAGAAATAGGATTGAAACCCATTGTTTAGATTTCAATGCTTTTCTATGAGAATTTTTGTCGCCTACTCGCTCTAATTTCTCGACAAGGAATCATTTGGAAACAGATTTCAAAATAAAATTTTATACCGCCCGGGCCCTCGAATAAGCATACTAAGTTTCAAGAAGATCCACCAGTAACAACAAATTTAACGTGCGGAAATCACAAAGACGTCACAATAAGAAACATATACGCACAAAAGGAAGGATTCACTGAGCTGTTTTTAGTATTTTTGATACCGGGAATCCAAGACAGCTCTTTCAGATTTCCTAACCATCATCAGCTGGATTCACCCAGTGGATACAGCTCAGTGAAACATGTAAAGAAAACAAAAGTCAACAAGATAACGGCCCTCCATATTAAAAACAACAAAATATAAATTAAGAATATAAAAGGCAGTAGTTCAAAAGATATTAGACGTGGGAGAACACAAACACACACTTCAGGATACATACAAACAGATTGACTGATTTGATAAGCCGCTCTTTCCTATTGGAAAATAAGCTAAAAAAAAACGAAAGAAAGCATTCTTTTAAAAAAATCTATTCGGAAGTTTTAATATCACACGGCAAAAAAACTAATAATTGATTTAAATACTACATATACAATTAAAATGTTCACAACTGGTTACGCCTCCAATACGAGGCCCTAACGATCACTCCTGTATTTAACTACATGTATTTTAGTAAGGTTACAGTCACAATTATAAGATTGACAAATATATAAGAATCAGTGAACTATTTTATCATCAAAAATTAATCTTCAAAATGTCATTTTTGACCAAAAAAAACCATTCTACTTAATAACAACAACATTTCTAATAACAATAATTCCACAAAACCACTCAAATTAAAAAATTAGAAAATTGAATTTACCTATACGAAGTAACTAATTTGAAAAAAAACAGCGGGTATGGTTACTAAGTTGTAGTCAATCCTACTGTATATCAAGTTCCATTAAAATTAAATATATTTAGTCTAGTTGTCTTTGTTTACAGTACGAGCCTAGTAGAAGTTAAGTAAGTGTTATTATTATTTCTTCCACAAGTGCAATTTTAATTAACCCTTCATGCAAGAATGAGATTGTTATTTTTAAAAAGTAAATGAGTTATACTTAGTTCGAAGTATAATCTAACTAAAATAAAATATAGAAATTTAGTGTGCGCATAGTTAAGTAAAAAATTGCGGACACACAAGACTAATTAAAAAACACTATATACAGTTAAAAAGTTCACAACTGGTTTCGCCTCTAATACGAGGCTTTGACGAGTATAATGTAACTATTTTTTATTTTTTCATATACAAACAAACAAACAGTAGCTGCTGAATTTAAAAGATTCTAGATTCCTCAAAACTGCAATGAATTATGAATTATGCAACAGCCACTGTTAACTTCCTCGGTTGTTTGATGTGAAAAGAAAAACATAGTAACGCATCATTGCTTCTCCATTACTAATAACCTTATTCAGTTACAGTTGTAATTACGAAAGTAGTGGCATTACTAATTACATATGTCACAAAGAGTAACTGTTACTAGTAACAGCGTTACTAATAATGTTACTACAAAGCCTGTTACTAGTAAGGACGTTACTAATAACGCGTTACTTTCAACTCTATTTACATAGTAAGAAAAATGACAAATCAAATATAAATATATATATAAATATTTAAGAAGTAAGAAGTAGACTGTAATAGGCAATAGAATGTAAAGCAGACATTAAGTATTTTATATTGTATCTGTTCTTTTATTGTGGTAAAAATAAACACAGAAATCTTTTCTTTTATTTCGTTTTCTCTGGTTTGACCTTTTGCGAAATCCCACCAATGCTTGCGAATCTGAAAGGATTTTTGTTTTTCTTCCCTTCTATTTGGAATTGAACACTCATCGTCATTCGAGATTCTTAGATTTCCTAATTTCTTCTGTCAAAGACTAAATGGTAAGAACAACTTTCGAAGCAGAACCGAATGAGTGTAGATTTTCTCTGTAATTAATTGGATTTTTCGCTGCGTAAACTGCTGTAGTACATGCTGATGTTATGTTCGGCGAACTTCAGGAAATTAATTTGACTTTGCGACTCATACGTAAAGCGGTAATATGGCAGACGAGACGGCGCAGTGGTCGTCGCTATTTTGCAAAGCGTAACAAGACTAAATGAAGGGAGTTTTTTTTTTTTTTTTTTTTTTTTGCTCGTATTCTCAAGAAACCCTTTTTAAATATTGGGATTCAGCTCCAGAAGCGACACATTTGAAATTCCAAAACTTAAAAGAAAGGCGGTGTTTATGTTTCAAGGCTTTAGGCACTTTGCAATTCATGAAGAAGCGGAATAAAAAAAAGAAAACTTTTTAGTTGAAACCAAATTTTGCAGAACTATCTTAATAGGATCTAAAACGGAAATTTATCTAAAAGATATTAAGTTCAACATTTTCAGTTAATTAGTTGTGAATATAATATGATAATAATGCTTTAATTTATGACAAATAATGACTTTTTTCTGGAAAGGGGGGGGGGCGCTGAAAATTTAAATTCAGCTTTTATGTTTAAGATTATTAGGAGAAATTTTTCTGTAACAAGTCTTGGTTTTATGGCTATCAAGATTCAAGTTCTCCCGTATTCAGTAGCAGATACCGCTGAATAACATCCGTTTATCTTCGAAGTTTCAGCTCTTCGAGATCAGTAGTTGCTCTTATTATATTTATGTCCTTTACGAAAGTTAACAAGATCCTTCTTCACAGGCCTTGGAGGTCATGTCAGACGTTAGAGGTATATGCCCTAGTGATTCTCAACTATCGGAATGAAGCTGGGGTTGAGTAGGTCAACCCAACGCCCTCCCGCCTTTAATTCCCGAAAAGAACCCTATCCCCATTTTATAAAGGGCTAAGTGAACCTTGGAGGAGAAATACACAGAGAAGAAATCCCCGACCTTCGTCAGGAACTGAGCTCGGCTCCCTCAGCCAGAGCCTGTATACCGTACCACCAAGAAGCGTTGCTTCCACTAGGATTACTTGGGCGGCAACAACGCTCCTCCGAAGTCTTGTGTACGCCATTGGTGTACTAAGGAGACCGTAATGAAAATTGTAATTTGACTCTTGAATTACAACGGCTTACATAAATGAGTTTTGCGCACTAATCAATAGTACTGTCACTTTTCATAACGTAGGCATTGATAGAGTGCTTGGTTTTGTGCTTTCTGCATTTTTTTAAGTTAAAAATTTAAAACTTTTTTTTGTGTGATTCACGCACTCTTTAAACGTTTTCTTTTATTAAAGCATTCCAAACTATTAATAATATATCTCAGAAAATACAGAAAATTAGTCTACTTGCCTAAACTTAATATGCAAAAATTGAATAAACCAGTAAAATACATTTCCTGTTTCTATATTTGAACAACACGTATCTCAAAATGAATTACATGCAGTGTTTTCTTTACGTGACGCTATTTTGTTTTCCCAGAATCCCAAAGCTGTTGTTGTTTGCCTTTTTAGAGATAATAAGATTCGATTCAATGCTTAGGCTATATTTAACTTCGGCGAAGTAAATTATCTTCGCATTAAAACCTCACTTCTATTCTGGGTGCTTTCCATCCACTTTGATTGGCGCCTTGAAGATAAACAGGCCTGTCTTAAGTATGTTTTGCAGGTCCTTAAGATATCACCCAAGCGGAAATAGATTTTTTTTGAAACCTTGTTAAGTTTGTCCTATCTCTCTGCTTTTTTTGTGTGTAAGAAATTCCTGTAGAAAAAGCTCGGAAACATGAAAATACTAATAAAAAAACTGAAAATAATAATAATAATAATAATCTTCAATTAACATTGCAACTGGAAATGTAAAATTAGAAAATTTTTATTACTTTCATATTAAAAGTAACATTTTTGAAGAAATCTTTCCTATTTTCCTAGGAAATGAAGGCTAATCAAATCATTGTGTCGGCATGATTGTGTGTATGTGTTTGTGTATCCTCCTGCCAACTTTTCAAGTGCTGGGTGGACCTTCTTAAAACTTAACATGCATATCTAAGGAGTGGATATGATGTAGCTTTTGCATTTGAAATGTTTTCTGTGTGCATACTTCTTGAGATATTTTGGCTTAAAGGTCTTAAAAATGCCCCCCCCCCCCCCCGAAAACCCATTAAAGTATAAATACTTCTTAAGCATTATTTAATTTAGAAAGCTAGAATTTTAATGGCGGATAAATGTTTCTAATGATAATATTGCACTTGATTTTGATGAAATTGGACCTTAATCATCAAATCATCTCTAAAAGTGCTGCTATCACGTTAAATGGATACCTTAGAGCGATGAAATTTAGCGATGAATTTAGATTACCATTTTGGTTTATATTATCTGTGTTTGGATTATACTATGAACTTAGTTTATTTTTTTTTATTTCCTTTTTAGTCGCCTAACATATGTATATGTATGTTCTCCCCTTAATAGCGTTTGAACCACTCGATGGATCTTCTTGAAACTTGGTATGCAAATTCGAGGACAAAGGACTATCTGACTTTTATATTTGAAATCTTTTCCAAATGGGTCCTAGTAAAGAAATTAGCGCGAAAAGGTGACAACAATTCCCATAGAAAAGCATTGGAATCTAAACAATGGATTTCTATCTTTATATATGTATATTAAGATATATATATTTAGAGAATGGAAAATGTTTGTATTCAGTAGACATTATAAGAAATAGAAACATAGGTAGTTCATTTTTGTCGTTTTCACAAATTTTAAAGAAGAAAAAATGAAAATAAGGAAATTTTAAAAAGAACTAACATTTGGAGGAAAGTAGACTTCAAGATCTTCTGTACTTCTTGTTTTTATATTACAAAGTAAAAGATGTTACAAATGTTAGACCAAACCCACTTATCTTTAGTTACTGAAATCAAAGTAAATTAGTTAAGAACAAGTTTCAATTCCGGTCATTTCCCTGAGACAGGAAGTGGGCGCAGACCGGAAGTCGTATTTTCCCATAAGCCTTAAGGGTTTTAATAAGGTGTGACTCATGTCTACTCAATTTGTAGTTTGGGCTCTAAAGATGGTCACGGACGGACAGAAAGAGCTCCACCCCCCAATCCCAACCACCGCTCTAACATATTATAGTCACTAAACAAAAATCCGGAACACAGCGGGAGGGAAAAGAAAGAATTGCTACAAATGAAATCAATTTCTTCGCTGCAAAATCTTACCCTTTTTTTGTGATTCCGTTTGTGAATTTGTGAGATTTACCGAAGATGGGATTTTGCGTTTGTTGTACGCGGGAATCTCAGCTTCTAAATCGCTCCTTTCTTCATCTTCATTCCGCATCTTTACCTCAGCGCATCGTATTGCATATGAATGATCTCTCTCAGTGTAATACGTCAGAAACGTAGACGGTTACGAATTACTGTGGAACTGGTGTGGAATCGTTAATTACGCTTTACACTAAACCAGAGATTTATAGTTTCCGATGACAAAACAATTTGTGGCTTTCACGTTGTGTGTTTCCACTGATAGTTGGCATTTATGGAAATAATTGATGGGAAAAAGAAGATCTAAGATCGATCGAAGAAGATTTGGTTTTCTTCGTAAATATTCCGTTCGAACAAACATCTTTCTTCCAGTTAAATTTGTCTGCTGAGTAAAGTCTCAGCATAGTAATAAGAAAAGAAGAAGATTTTGTTTCCTTTGGGTGCTTTTTTTTTCTGTGACGCTTCGACGACTTGACGCTCCGAGAGATGAAAAGAAACAAAGAAGGATGGAGACGGAGTACTTATAATAATTAAATTTGGTAAACCAAACAGCCAAGATGAGTTAGAAGAAGTTAGAAACGTTGGTATATTCATTTCTCGAAATTGTTTTTCAACTTTTGAAAATATAGCAAATAAATTAAAATAATATTGCATATGTAAGTTAACAAGATGTAGTTGACGTGCCAGGATTTGAATATCCGCATAGTGAGATCCAAGTGTTGCCAAAAGACAGTGATAGCAAACTTTAAGCATTTCTTTGTACTTGTTGTTTACTTACGTTGCACCAGACTTACAAATGCAATCTCAAAAGGAAAAAAAAGTTAACCAGAGTCCAATAGGGCGCGGAAATTGCGAAAAAATGCGAGATGCATGAAGTGCAGTGCGTGGCTTCCCGCCTACAGTGAACAAATACTATTATTATTATTATTATTATTATTATTCTTTTTTGTAAAAGATTCAAAACTTGGGTTTCCTCAGCAAAGACAAAATGGCGGGTCAAGGACCAAAGCACATATTGCCAAGTGTAAAGATGTGTGTAAGAATGATTAGGGATATGTGCTTGTGTCCATAAATTTCCTAACTATGCGTGTTGTGTTGAGTACCACAGCCTTCTGGAATTGTGCATAAGTATTTTTGCGAAGTCCTAGTGTGCTGAGGCTGTGGTGCAGTGTGTGAGGCACCAGACCGGTGGTGGACAGGACGACAGGTACAACACGTTCTCGGTCCTGCTTCTACAGCTCGTTTTTATTATTATTATTATTATTGTTATTACTGCTGCGTATACAGTAATATACATTTACATTATTATACTCTCCACAATCCCATTACACACTTAAGTCTAAAAGATTATTATTTGCTTCAAGTCACGTGTGTTTCGGCTTAAGTATGAAGTTGCGATTCAATCTGCATACGTGAATTTTATCTTTTCCGAGGTTTATGTTTATTTTCTATAAAAGAGTCTAGTTTCAATAAAAAAAATCAATAGAAGATCTCAATTGGACTTGAAATGTCGTTAGTTACATCTTTCGCTGTGAGTACTCTTGTAAACTAGAGGCAAATTATGTGCCTCTTGCTCTTACAGTTTCAAAATTATTAGGCACAACTAAACAAAAATAATTTTGAAAATTTTATTTTGAAAAGAAATACAAAAAATACAAAAATACAAAGTTATTGTTATGACCGTGTGTGTTTTATATGTGCGATTAATATGTGCAGTTTCTCCCAGATTCGTGGGAAACAGGTAATAGATCTTTTTTGAAACTGGACTTACACGAACGAGGTTATCAATTACGTAATATTACGGTTCTTCAATGTGTGTGTGTAACGCTCAAAGCAGGAGTCAGAGCCCCATGAGTCGGGCTCTCCATGGCCTCGAATTTGCAGAAAAAAAATGGATTTCCGTTATCAGACCATTTCCGGTTTTAGAGAGGCATTGACTGGATCAGGAAAACAGTAATAATTGGAGAGAATTGGGAAGTTCTATCTATACTGAGTCGACTAAACTAAAACGAATCTGATTCCTTCGACTCAGTGTTGATTGCAGATGACCACTGACCAATTTTCACTCAAAGTCGTCCGAATGATGTAAAACAGGATCTAAACAAACTAAATGAACTCATCACTTCCAATGGAATGCTTGGGCATTAACAGCCTCCAGCAATTCCATTTGTATGCCTACGGTCTATCGAGGAGGCAGCGAAGAAAATTGAACAAGAACAACGTCTTGAATAAATGAGTTTTACGCGCCAGTCAGTAGTAGTGTCACTTCTAACAACGCAACCATTTGACAGACTGCAAATTATACATGGTTTTGTGTTTATTAGAAAATTGTGAATTGAAATATTTTTCCGAAAACGGAAAATTTGCATTTTTAGCGACCTATTTGGGAGCTATTGTGATAGTGTCCAAAATCGGTAGCTATTGCGTTTGTCCTGTCCGTCCGTCCGTATTTTCGTGGGCCAACGCCCCCATGTTCGAGATATTTTTTCATTGTTGTCATTGTGCCCTCTAAAAACTCCCGAACGGAAGGTCCGATCGACAAACGGACTGCATCATTGCTTTCAGAGTCCCAAACAACATAGGCATGGGGTATTTTCAGGGTCCAACGTCTTCCCCCCCCCCCCCCCCCCAAGATATTTCAAGATATTTGGCATTGTTTTATTGGATTTCCGATATTATCTTAAATGTTAGAAATGCAACCATCTCATTTCAGTTGTCATCTATAGTTTGGTGGTTAAAGTTCCGGACTCATATACTGAAGATTGTTATTCCGAATCCGTATATAATTTTTTTTTTTATCTTAATCTTTTTTTCTCAATGTTCGCGTTGGTTTTTTTTTTCTTCTTATTTTCCTAACTTTTTTTTTATATTTTTCCTTACATTATTGTACTTACTTTTATTATTATTATTTTTAATTTGTTTTATTATTAAGGGCCCCCTTAAATTTATTCTTTAGCCCAAAATTATATTCACTTGTTTGTATTCAAGTTGGATATCACAATTTGAACATAATATTTCGAAGTAGGTGTACCAAGTACGTGTATAATACACAATTTGAGTATACGAGTTGAATAATGGAATGTAGAAAACACAGGAAACACAGTAAACATCGCAACATTTCGCAGAAAGCTGCTTTGTTTGTTTAAATTATTCTACATTTGCAAGATTGTAAACGTTATAAACATTGCCTATCTTTGTTTATTTAAATTATTCTATGTTTGTTTCTATTTTGCTTTTTAATTAAACCTGAAGAAGCAGAAAAAGCAGCTTTCTTCGAAATATAGCGATGTTGAGAAGAAGTTGTGTCTTGTGTTTTCTATATTAATATATTATTAATTTCTTATTTTTTAGTTTATAATTTCTTATATAATTAATTATTATTTCTATATTAATTAGGTGGTTTATATACTTATTTAATTGAACACAGGCTTTTCGTTTTATTCGTTTACGAATAAAACAAAACAAACAAAAAAACTAAGAAATAATGTTTTATGGGAAAGTGAGCTTTAGTTTCTTTGAAAGTTCTTGTTTCTGTGTTTGTTGCTGCTGTGTGATTTTGGGCAGCCGAAAGGCATTACGATCGGCGATTACTTAATCCAGAAAGTTTTTTCTTCTTAAGGGAACCTTCGCATCCTCCGAAGACAGTTTGGAAGAATGGGCCGCCACAAGGGCTGATGAATGGCCGTGTGTAAGTTCCGCCTTTGTGTTTCACTGACGGCCAGGTGGGCTCTGCGAACCAATTGTGTACGGGAAGCAGTTGCTTTCATCGGAGACTGGCTTGAAGAGCTTCATTTCTCTTGCTTTGGCAGCAGAGTTTATTATTAGCAGCGCGGTTTTAAGTCTGGATTTACGAGACAGAAAAAAATAGGACGAGATTTCAACCCACGCATAGTTCATTTCATGGGATTTGTATTTACGTACCAACAATCTGAGCTCAGGGGGCGTAGGAGGAATAGCTTCTTTTTTTTTTTTCTTCTTTCCTATTTTTCTGCTTGTTATCGAAGAGGATGTAACATAGTGAACTTCCTGAAGCTGCTTTATTATCCATTATTAATATAAATTATTGATCGTAAAGTGCAGACTCTCGGTTTACGACCGTTCGATTTACGAACATTCGCTGTAACGAATGTTGTAATTCATACAAAAATTCTTAAAAATCCCCAATAGAGCCGCTTATAAAACGAAATATCAAGTGTTTAGTGAAAATAACTAAGATTAAATACTTTTAAAATGTCTATTTATTCAAAAATTATTGGAAAATTATCAAAAATGTATAGGTCTTGAGGAAATGTTGAATATATATGTAAGTAAATATAAGTTAAAGTATCCCAATATAGGCTTGTGCAGGCCGTTGGGGTCGTGGGAGTTAAGGCTCCCGGCGCTTCATGACCAACGGGACTAAGTTGAGGTCGGGTGATTTGCCCGACGCCCGCCCGTCTTTAACTCCCGGGAAATAAACCCGGTACTCATTCAACAGAGGGCTGGGTAGACCCTAGGACCCGTTTGGAGGAGAATGAGCGTGGAATGGAGCTTATGTAAATACGTTAATACTCATTTTCTTTGTTGTTGAAATTTTTATACTTTTAATTAGAGTTAATAAGTACGATATCTTATTTAATGTTACGCATACATATGTTATAATAAAATATATTGTATAAGCCATTAAATGGTTAATACATAGTGGTAATGCGATAAGATGCTTACTAACCTATACGATACGTATTGTAAAAGTTCAGCAATACAAGATAAACTTAACAACCAAATCTATAAAGATCAACGTCTTGAAATGGAATTTGTTCGAAAACATAAGTTGCCTGTAATTTAAACCTATATCTTTAAGCTTCACTAACTATTTCACTTTTTATTTTATTACAGAATAACTCGTGGGGATTTATATATCATTAAAATGTAGAAAAAGTTTTATTTAAAGTTGTATTTAATTATTAAATTCGTCGTTTAACTTACAGGGTGATTCTTAAAACATCCCTTTTAAGAACCATTTTACTGAGCAAATGCAGCCGTAGTTGGTAAGAACACTTTGCGGAACATGGGAAGAGAGTCTATGATTAAAAAAAAAAAAAGAAAGTAAATTAACAAAATTGCCACCAGGGAAAAATGTGGCGCTGCAAAAGGCGCAACAGCATCTTATCTTAAGAAACCTATAGCTAAGTTTGGGTTTTTTAGGAAGGAATCGTAAAGGAATCCAGAAGTTTTAAAAGGAAATACCTTGAGGTTTAAAGAAGGATTCGCGTTCGCTTTGCTACTTTTCGAATTTACAAGTAAAGAGTTAAGGAAGAAAAATCGCCAAAATTGGTTTGCTGTTAATCTTCATAATCAACATAGTTCATTCACATTGTTGCTTTTTGTACCGGTTATACAGTTCTTTACTGGACAATGTGGTCAACAAATGGAACTAGTTACCGATATTTAGGCTTACCATTTCGTTATTATAACTCAAACAAGAAGTTCCTGAGAGAACTGGAAGCCTACATTCCATAAAACTAAATTTTCTCTTTCTATCTTTTTTTTTGTTTAAAGTCGTAAAAATAACGCAAACAAATAAAGTCCGTTTGTTTTTAAATTATAATAATCTGCTCATTACAGGCAGTACAGGTTATTCCATTTTCTGAATAAATTCAATAAATTAAGTAATATTTGAGTATATTATTAAAAACAGCTTTACCTACGTAAGTTGTCTTAATCCAATTAACTTTAA
>JAFIDM010000179.1:18012424-18031168 GCA_023159025.1 Thereuonema tuberculata | reverse complement strand
TTCGTATAAGTGAGACTTCACTGTACCTCGTTATTTTGCTTTTTTATTGTCCCGTACATCCTTACACATTGGTCCGATATATGCCAAAATCAATAGGGATCTCCCTTACAATAATACAAATATTGTACTAAAATTTCAGCTTTCTAGGGCAAAAATCTTATGAGTCATTTTGGTCACAAACATATAGACGACATTGAATAAATTTTTATTCTTTTTTTATTTATCTTCTCATGCTTAAGATGTTAGAAATGTTAGATCAAACATACAATACAAACTGTGATAGATATAAATAAGATCTTTATCAAAACAATAAAATCAAGTACGTAAAATCTTTTTAAAATACATATTCAAATATTGGTCCACCATCTTTTTTCTTGTTGTTTAAAATGGTAGCGTGAAGGAGTGGGTATCTTTTTCCTAATTGGACAGCGTTCGATTTCTCAGTCTTCCTTTGCGCTTGATCACTGTAAGGGCAAACACAGATAATTAGACAGCGCGTTCCATTCGGGGGTTTATTTCGACAGACAGAAGCACCAATTTCCGTCGGTTTGCTCCAATCGAAGAGCACAGAAAAAAAAAAAAAAAAAAACAACAAAAAAACAAAACAAAACAAATGTTGAAAGGAAATGGTGGTTGTTGGTTTGGTTACGGATCTCATGGGACTTATCTCGTGCTCCTTTAATTGCTCGTTTCCAGTGGAAGTCCTTTTGTTCTGTCTCTATATCAAACAATAAAGCTGATGGTTCGATAGGGTAATTCATTCCAAACCTACTTATGGATTATAGGAGATCCGTGACAAGAGGCGCCTTAGTATTCACGCTTTTCAGCCTAATAGCAACTGTGAGATTTAATTGCCTGAGCATGCGTAATCCTACTTGAATACTTGAATAGTTTTCTTCTATCAAAGGGTGAAACCAAGTTGTTTACTAAATAATATCCTAGTACAGCTGTTTCACGCTAATACGGCGATCATCAGCTAGGAGCACTCATCAGTAAACAACCAGGCCTCGATACAGGTCTTCCTATAGGCCTGTGTATAGAGACCTGGTTGTTTACTGATGACTGCTCCTAGCTGTTGATTTTAGCGTGAAACAGCTGTACTAGGATGCCATTTAGAAAAAAAACTTTGGTCTCACCCGTTATTATTTATTAATATTTACTTGCGCAATCTGATTTCTTTTATGCGCTAAAAAAATTCATAGCGGCTAGCGGCTGCGTGTAACGTGCACATGAATTTTCTCGCCAGTTTTCCTTTTGGCGAGTTTTTTTATTGTTTATTTTAGCTTTCCAGGTTCCACATTGATTCCGACGAGTTTTCTTCTATGTTTGTACACGCTTCACGCTAAAACGGGTCAACGGATTTCCATAATATTTGGTACTATCTATCTATGATTAAACTTAACATATGAGCACGATTATTTGATCTTATATCTTTTAGAGCAATATATAGGGCTTATTCGTCATTTACATAGTGTATCAAGTAGGCGTAACTCTGCGATCGATCACGTAGGACTGAGAACGGAGCCTACAGCTCTTGGAGTGAACTGGCGAGAAAGCACAGTGATCGTGCTCTTGTATCTAAGTTGGTTATAAGCTTTTAAGAAGGAAAATGTTTAAGTATAATAATATACAATGGAAAAATTTTACCGAGAGTGATTATTAAAAAGTAAAGATAAAAACGCTTACAATTAAAGAGCTATTTTTGGAATTTTCGCACCGTGAATTCAAGACAGACTGTTTCACGCTTCCTAGCGATCATCAGTTGGATTTGCCCCGTCTTCAATAGCTCAGTGGAATCAAAAGAAACATAAACAAAGCACAAATAATCAGAACAATGGCCCTTCAGTAAATAAACCTTAAAATTCAAATTAAGAATAAAAAGGGCTGTAAATGTTCTCCCCGCTGGCTTGTAAATGATTAATTTATAAAGTAAACATATACATAATGGGAAAATTTAACCTGGGAAATTTAAACAGGACGCGTGAAACAGTCTTGTTTTGGGTTCCCAGTACGGAAATTCCAAAAATAACTCAGGAAAGCACATTGCTGGGTTCCGTATCTTTAATCTTTAATTGTATGCGTTTTTATCTTTTTATTTTCTTTGAAATAATAATTCTTGAAGACTTTATAATGACGATTTTGGCTAATTGATGATTTGTCTAGTCGATGATTTGTCTTGTCGATGATTTGTCTAGTCGATGATTTGTCTTGTCGATGATCTGTCTAGTCGATGATTTTTGGATAGTTATAAAGAAGTTTATGATATGTAAGTTCCGCGAAGTATTGTGGGTAGAAAAACTTTGGCAATATCAGAACGAACCCAAAGTATTTTTTTTTTTAATCCATTTATGAATTTTTTGGCGAATTTCAGATCTCACGCTTTTTTTTTCCGTCTTTGTTGAACGTTAGCAGATGTTTGGATAAAGAGAATCTTCCAGATCGAACTGAAAACCGCAGGTACACAAAAGATCAGGTAATCGAACGGTTTTTTTTCTTGAATGAAGACTCTTTATTTCTTATGGAGTTTTGAACATTTACACCAATTCCTGACTCCAGGCGACGTTCAGCCAAACCACAGAGTTGGTGAAGTGTAGAATAAATGTTGATAAATAAAAAAAATAAGCCGTACAAAATACCGGAGAAAGAAAAACAAAACGACGGTAAATATTAGTGCCAGTTGAAAGAATTTGAATCCTACTTTCCTATTTTTTTTTCTTTTTTAAAGTCGTGATAAAAATGATAAAAACAAAAACTAAATGCTACTTCTTGTTTTATTTGGCCTGCAAATAGAGCGCTGTTGATAATGTGAATCTTTGTAGGAATTGTTCGACGAAAGGAAACAGCATAGAAATAATTCTGTATTTAGAATACAGCTTTAGATTCTTGATTATTCCCGATCACGAAGAATTGAAGTGCGTATCAGCAAAACTGATTTAACAAAACCGATTGCTAAAATATTATCTTTCTTAAAGATTCTCTTTTTTTATGTTTTATTAAGAAACTAATGCTGCTACATTTAAAATAATCAATGAGATTCTATTCCAATCAAATTTTAATATTAAATTACTAATGTTTTAATAAATTACTTGTTTTTCTTATACATCTCAGCACCCCTCAAGCTTACAATTACTTAACCCTACCTTCCACGCAATTAAATATAGGGGAGACCGGGGCTAGTTGGCATAGATTTTGGTTTTTGATTTTTCTATTTTTTTGTGCAATACTTAGGGGGATTCTGGTGAATGCGGCGGATAGCTTATCTTTTTGACTACAAAATTATGTAGGACCCATTAATTAAATCCATTAATTATTAAATTAATTAACCCCAAAAACACTTTTCCTAAAAGCTTGCAACTATGCCAACTAACCCTACTTGGTGCGGGGCTACTTGGCATACCCCTAGGGGCGAGTTGGTATAACGTGCTATGGATAGGGGTATTTGAGCAGAACACAGCAATTTTTGAGAAAAACATTTTATTTTATCAAAAATTTTATTTTAATAATACTTGAACAAAAAAAAATCCAACTGTATAACAAATTAGATTAAATGTATAAGCAAACAATGAATTCTTAGCTACCTATAGTTAATGTTTGGTATCAAACATAAATGTAGGAGTTATTTGAACAGATGGGTTCAATTTTCGCAGAACTTTAGTTTGGTCGAACTAAATTTAGTCTTCCTCGTCTGGCCATCTCCAGTTTTTCCCCTTTTTTACAATTTGTCATAGCTGTGCCAACGACCCTACCTAACTATGCCAACTAGCCCCACATGGATTTCCAAAACAAAATGGATACCACACAATCCCAAACATCAGAAACAAAAGATTATGACACATGCATTCAACCAAAGTTATCCATTCTTTCGAGAACCGCCATCAGCAGTACCTTAATTCGATCTACATGTTCACCAGAACAAAAAAATTTACTCACCAGTCAGAAAAACAATGGAATAGGGGCCACTTCCAAGGAAACTAAAGTCACAGTGGATGGTGCACCTTTACATACATTTCCCACTACAAAGATATCAGCGCTCTAGCTACACGGTGGCAGGAAACAGAAGCTGTGTGCCAACTGACCCCGGTCTCCCCTACACTCATTATCCATAGTGTGTGTTATAAAATTACTCCAGGACCATACACACCATAATACAGTTAAAATAAACTTTATAAAAACCATAATATATGTAACATGTTTCGAAGAATAATCTTCGTCTTTAGACAATAAAAATACGGGCCTGTAACGGTCCTGAGAATACTGTGGAGAATACTATATAGTACTACATTGTATGCGAGGTTCCTAGTATTCTCAGGACCGTTATAGGCCCGTATTTTTATTGTCTGAAGACGAAGATTACTCTTCGAAACATGTTACATGTATTATGGTTTTATAAAGTTTATTTTAATTGTATGAAGGTGTGTATCGTCCTGGAGTAAATATACACTGTTGGATAGTAAGTACGCATTTTACCCTAAATGGTAAACAAGCCAGATTTCAAATCTTTGCGTAAATAAATACGTCCATCGCGTCATGGGGCCGAAGCATCCAGCGTTAGGGTTAATTTTGAGACATCATCATTATCATCAACGGCATAACAGCCCTCTGTGGGCCTAGGCCTTCTGAAGAAGTTTTCCCCATTCTTTTCTATTAAGTGCAGCGCTCCTCCAATTCTTAATTCCAATTGTCCTTACATCCTCTCTCACACCTTCTTCCCACCTTTTAAGGAAATACACCCAGCTGTTTTGGAGTGATGCCCATACAAACAGACGTCCCTTATACGTACAAAACTTACATTGCTAATTGTTATTTTTCACAATTATCAAGTAACTTTTCAAAAAAACAAAAATGCTTCATTTCACATAATAATAAAGTATTTCGAAGAGTTCCAATTTAGATTCCCATTAAAGGATCGTTTTAAAATCGTGTAAATCAACGAATGACATAAGTACAGAAAGCAATTCCTCTCATTCTGTCCTTTCCTTTTCATCTTTTTTTTTTAACCTCCAAACTAATTAGTTTAATGGGTTCCTTTATTGCCTTGTAATCTGCATGCAATAAAGCCATAAATGATATTCCTTGTTTTATTTGACCTGCAAATGGAGCGCTGTGGATGATTGAGAGAATTGGAGTTGTAATTTGATTCATCTAAAAATAAATAAATAAAAAAAAATATTTATTGCAATATTTATTGTAACGAGTTCTGTTGTGTAAGGGTTTCAAGGGCATTCGAATCACATTGTCGAATATTTTTTTATTTTTTTTTTCGTCTTTATCAGCTTTTCAGGTTTGTTATTTATTACTTAATATCTAAGGATGAAATTAATATTTACAGTAATATTTGAAGTACAAATATTAAATCGCCTAACAAGATCTTTTTAAAAGAAAATATCAGCACATTTAATTGCTTAAAGATTGAGGAGAAGTCGTTGGAAGCAAGTAGTAAATCTTTCATGACGTAAACTCAAGTTCACATCACTTTAAAACAATGTATAAAACCCAATTTCTAACAAGGTAGGGATAGCGATTAGTAAACCAATCACAATGCTTCGCAACGGCTTCTGATACGTAATTTATCTTGAATTATTGCTTTAATTTCGTTATTTTTATTATAAATGTGATTGTTGCAAATGCAAAAGGCGCAATTGTTGCCATTATTGTGATTGTTGTGATTGTTGCTGAGCTGTATTATACATGTGATTGTTGCGAATGCAAAAAGGGGATTGTTGTGATTGTTGTGCTTAATGATAATTTAATGAGATTTTAATGATATTTGTCCACAGACGGACGGACAAACCGGGATTAGAAGGCTTGTGATACAAGTATTAGAAGCCTAAAAAAAGGTATCTGGATTGACCTCACCAAATATCCTTAAAGGAAAACATAAGCATATTCAATGGTTTAAGAATGAATATATGTCTATGTTTTGAGTTGGACCACAAATAAGCTCGTACCAAATTTGATGGAAATTAATCCATCCGTTTTAACATGATGTGGATCGGAACAAACAAATGAACAGGGAAAAAAAATGGTATAGTGAGATGCATTATAGTGCATGCGCAGTAATAAACAAAAGAACAACTAAATGAAACTACTGTATTTTTATAATTAAGTTGAATTGATTTTGAAAATTATTGATTGTTTTCTGTGAATTGGACTATTGAGTGAAATACCGTAGAGGACCTAATGATTAAAAGCGAATGTGAAGGGATGGTTCAGTGAAGCCCTTTTCATTCAAGGAAGCTTTACAAATGATCTATCAAATGAAAATTAATAATGAGGATTAAACTAAAACCATTAGCGATTAAGTGATTATAACGCCAACATTTTAGTGCATTTAGTGTGGAGTGTTGATTCAGTATTGATACAGAAATACTGTATCAATGCTGAATTAATTTTGAATCCTCGGAAAACAAAACAAAAAACGTGCGGAATTCGGGATCATGAGGTCTCGGTATTCGGGAATCGGTTTTTTTCGTTATTTAAAAAAAAACAAAATTTTAAAATCGACAATGATAAATCCTTCATCGACTAATATTTCTGGAAGTAT
Organism: Thereuonema tuberculata; assembly: GCA_023159025.1. Lineage (NCBI taxonomy): Eukaryota > Metazoa > Arthropoda > Chilopoda > Scutigeromorpha > Scutigeridae > Thereuonema > Thereuonema tuberculata. Next base: position 18,024,624 of record JAFIDM010000179.1, on the reverse strand, counting down.
TAACCATGTTATTAATAACTTATTAATAGAATATTTGGAAGATCGAATTTATGCTTGAATATCGGTTTCCTCAATTAAAAACATCAAATTAATTACTGATTTAAACTGGTATTGTGATGCCTATGTACAAGTAAACGTGACTTACATCTCGCAGCTGAAATGCATGTTTGTTTTTATTGAAATACAGGGTGATTCACGAAGATATGCAGAAACTTCGGGAGCTCATTCTACATGCAAAAGTAAAGAAAAAAAGTTATATAAACATAGGTCCGGAAATGCTTCGGTATCGAGTTACGGCTAGCCAAAGATTTCGCCCGTAATGTAGTATAACAATACGCACATGGACTACACCTCAGTTATTAGTTCTCACAATAAATCAAAACAATGCAATTCACATTATTGTTGAACAGCTGTTATTTATTGTGTTGCCAACTTTTTTGTAGTTCCACGTGGGATAAGCTTCAAACCTGGGAGATACAGTTCTGCGACATGTTTCATTCGATTTTTCAGGTCAACAACCATAAGAAATCACTGATTTCGCCCCTTAATTTACCTTCCCAGACTTCCAGCAAGTCTTTATTTCATCGAGGGTACATTATGGGCGAAATCTTTCACTAGCCGTAACTCGATACCGAAGCATTTCCGGACCTGTGTTTATATAAGTTTTTTTCTTTACTTTTACATGTAGAATGAGCTCCCGAAGTTACAGGGTGATTCACGAAGATATGCAGTATCAAATTTTTCTTTCATCTTGTTTGTAAGTTTGTTCTTAGCTCCTTTTAGGCAGATCATGATAAGATGTTCCCTTAAAAATCATGTGTAATTTAAAAAAAAAAAAAAAAAAAAAAACATCAACCGTACAACAGTTTTCTTCTATTACTCATGCAAACTTATTTGTACTATCTTTCTTATTTATAGTACAGATCGACAATGATTTTTTTGGATTAAAAATAGAAGTCGAAATATTTATTTGGGTATCTACATTTTATTTAAAATAATGCCAGCGATTAAAAAAAAATTGTGTAATTTTTAATTTTGTTATTTATCTCATCCCAGACTAACAAAAAAATCAGCATTAAAATTTTCAAAATAAAACAAAAAAATTTAATGCAACTAAGATAAAAACTTATTTAAAAATCTTTTAAAATCAATATCGAAATATACAGATAATGAAACAGAGCAATATAACAGAAATATCTTCATTATTGTATTAAGAAATTAATTTTAAAATGTTCTTTATATAAAAACTTTACCATAAACTTTAAAAAATATAATAATTGTATTTACATTTTTTATTAAATATTGCATCAATAATCAGAAACGTCTTAACAGAAGAACGAATAATCAATTAACTTTTAATAGATTAATCTAAAAATAAAAAGAGGTAAATAAGTAAACTAATAAAGGAATAAAATTGGAATTCGTAAATATTGATGTTAACATAATGTAATTCAAATGTGTCAGTAAGTGTATTTCCAAAGATTGAGTTATATGAAGCATCGAATTCTTATGTAAAGGAAGGCAGTAGAGGACATAGAGACTACTGCAATCAAAATAAGAAAATTCGAGATCGAACGGCCAGTCGGACGCTCTCCCGCCTTAATTCCCGGTGTACAAATTCGATTTTCATAAAGGATTGGATAAAACCTAAGATTGTTGGAGGAGAAGCAGAAAAGAGAAAAATCGCCGATTGTCGCCGAAGATCGAACTCGAGCCCTGTTGCCAGTAGAGAACTATATTTACTATTTCAACTTATACGCGGATTAATACCCATGTACTGTTAGCCCTACTAGTGCCAGTCAATTGCCAAAGCGGGGCAAACAATCTACATTACATGATATCTTATCTATAAATCAGATATTGATGTCTGGTTCAAAAGGGATTAAGGGATTATCTGGCGTAATGGAATTAAGACTGTTTCTGGAATCAAGGTCAAGGGATTATCGGGCTTCGATGGTTCCTAGAAACGAGATCTCACCTGACTGATTCTCAGCACAGGCGGACCGAGGTGAGATTGGTTTTTTGGCTCAGGGAATCCAAAGCCCTTGTATATATATATATATATATATATATATATATATATATATATATATATCTGTCAAACGTTATTTTAACAAGGTAACAATATCATTAATTAAAATATCATTTGACTTAATATAAGCATCTTTCCAGAAGGGTAATTTTTCCCGAAAAATCTAGATTTATGACAATATCAAAAGCAGTTTTAAAATAGCTTTGACTTTCACTTGAATGTTAAAAACATTTACTGGTGCTATACTTTCACTGTCTTGAGCTAATAAAGATGAATTATATTTCCTCAGCAGTGCTTTACTATCCAATAAAAATCATGAGATAAAGGAATGTAGGTTATCTAAGAGCTAAGTTCCTTTTTTTTTATCACTCATGCTGTTGTTAATCTGCATCAAAAATGCAACAAACAGGCAGTAAGTGCTTGTTTGTGTACCTTTATTAAAACAAGAGACGCAGTAAGACATTAAAGCACTGATGTTTCCTCTACCATTATGGCGTCCTTTATCGTTTTAATGGCGGCCCAACAGGAAGTAATAATAATTTCCGAAGTCGTCTTTGCGATAGAATCACAGAAGCCCCCCTCTCTTCCCTTCCCCACCCTCTTTGTAGACCTAATGCCTTCACCTTGCTCCCGTGTCATGGTACTCTCGCACCAGGTTCATTGAATTGCAGAGACCGGTGTCACCAAATTGCCCAGTATTTTGATCCCACCGCTGACCGAGGCACCACCACGGCGCTCATCAGCATGCGCAATCACGCTTTGCGCTTTCCCCCCCCACGAAAACTTCCCGCGTTCCCTACACCATTTCAGCACGAAAGAAGCCACCCCTCGTGAATTTCTTCCCAATTACGGAGAGATAAGGGCCTCCTACTAACGTCTCAGTCATTTACATCGTCCAGAATTCGGAGAGGGGTTTGCCAAAACAAGGCTGGACATGATGACAAGTTCAAAGCAATACCGATACAGCTGTTACAGCTATTAGGTACATCAGTATTGCATGAAAACCTGCAGATAAAGGACAAACACTGTTCTATTTTCAGTTCACGTAGCTGCTGCTGTAATTATCATTGCACGCAGCTAAATATATCGGAGACATATTCATCGTTCACATCTGACATAAACAAAATGCTGTTATTATAGTCAACTACTATAAATTCTCTCTGTATTTAGTGAAAAGAAATTGCTTTCATTAAGTCTTATTAAAAGAAGATTACGGATCATTACTACTTTCTAAAATTAACTTAAATTAGTTTTTTATTAAAATTATTTGTTTTTAACTTCGATTTTTTTTGTCTGTTTGCGTGTCTGGCTGAAATAAGTCGATTTGTATTAAGAATGTTTGTGTATATTACACGAATGTAATTTAGTAAGACGACAGGGCAATGTTTGTTAAAGATTAATTTATTTATTTATTTTTGGCAAACATGGCTATATTTCGTTAAGGTGCTTTCAGGATACATTCAGTTGTGGCTGGATATCGCAGCTTAATTCGAAAACACTTAATCAGCTCGCACGTTCTATATAAAATGTATCAAGTTACATTGTAGTTCTTCTCCAACACTGAATTTCACCATTTTCTTTCGAAGGCTAACAAGATAATCATTATCTGTTTGTCTGTCCATATATATTCGTCCCACTTCTTTAATAACTTTTAAACTGATCTACCTGAAACTTAGCCAGCTTATTCATGGGCAAGAAGCTGTCTTTATTTTGTATTTCACTTTTTTTTTTCTTTTAAAATGACAAATTTGGAAATGAGACTTTGAGCAGACGAGACGGCTTAAACTGTGTCTGTGAATCCTTTTACGACCTTGTAGGATTAAAAAAAGACTTCAATTTCTTCCAGGGACTTCTTTTTTATTATCATTTCATCATCTTTTCAGTTTACATATTAATTTTTCAAAATGTAAAAAAAAATATATGAAAAAAGAACTTTTTCCTGTAATTCTAAAACTCTGCCAAATTCCCTTCAGTACTTCCACATTACAAACTCTCTGTAATAAATATCATCGAAATAGTCATTGTACAGACAGAGAACGAGATGGAAACTTCTCATATCCTCTGAGTTGTTCATCAATCGGATAACTCCAGCTGATGAGTGTTAAATACCGGAAAAACTGTATATTTTTTTAGCAGATCAAAATAGGCCTATAAAATGATGCATTTTTAAACTTTGTTTTATATATTTTTATTTAATTTTAGAATTAATTGAAGTTTTTCTTGTTATCAAAAAATATATTTTATATTTTTTTTTTTTAACGCTTATAATATTTAATCTAAATGCTCTTAATTCCGAAAGTGCAAACCAATTTCCAATCAAAGATAAAACATATTTTTTTTTTAATTTTATATTTGAACTACATTCCAAATAGCTGTACCATTATTACAAGTAGCCCTTTACATTAGAAAAAGTAGCTTTATAAAAATATTAAATTAATAATACTTCTGCATCATTGTTTAAATTACAGTTCTACCACAGACACAGGATTTATTGATAGGCTGCCTGAGAAATGAACGAAACATGTTGAGAAGTTTTCGTGAAAAACGGTTTTAATATATAGTTTTTATTGATATACGCTACTGTATTTATTAGTTATCAATAAGTTTGACTGTTTTTATTATTATTATTATTATTATTATTATTATTACGAAAATTTATTCATCAATGTAGATGAAAAAGAAATATATATAAATATATATAAAAAATGGAAGCATATCCAATGTAAAGAAACTATTAAAAAAGTGGCTGATAAAATATAATTAGAATGAATTTCTGTTGTTCAGTTGCTTTCATTGTAATTGTAAATCCTGTATATAATATCTCATTTAATTACTTTGTTGAATTTACTTCCAATGTCCTTAAATATTTTTTGTTACTATTTCTTACTGTATTGTACAAAAATAAGCCAACTTAAATAAACATACATACAAATATATATATAGAATTAAATCAGAAAATTATTTTAACTTTTAAATTATATTACTACTTAATACAAAATTTTGGAAAATTAAGCACTTAGCGGTCTATTTGACAAAAAATCACTTGAGAACTATACATTGATGTGAGTCTTTTAATGTTTTTTAACACATATTCTAAATTAATTAAACATTTGTAGTTTACCTATATTCAAAACCTGTTAATAGAAATTTGTCATTCCTAACGGGACAGTAACTTTCGTATTTAGAAATCATAATAAAAAAATATTGTTATTATTACATCGAAAAAAGCTTTAAACCATGGGTTTCCCCAGCTAAGACAATATGGCGGGTCAAGGACCAGTTCACATATTGCCAAGTGTAATAAAAAAAAAAAAAAAGGTTTGGAAGAATAGTTAGGGATGTGTGGTTGTGTCCATAAATTTCCTAACAATGCATGTTGTATTGAGTATCATAGCCTTCTGGAGTTGTGCGTACGTGTTTTTATGAAGTCCTAGTGTGCTGAGGCTGTGGTGCAATGTGTGAGGCACCAGACCAGTGGCAGACAAGACGATGGGTACAACATGTACTCGGTCCTGCCTCCATTGCTTCTGGAGCTCATGTGCTAGATCAGTGTATTTACTTATCTTGTCTGCGTGAGTTTTCTGCATGTTCTTGCTGACAGGCACTGCAATATCAATGATATAGGTCTGTTTGTTGACCTTATCAACAAGTGTGATCTCAGGTCTGTTGTGATGTATAGTTTTGTCTGTGTGAATGTTGAGGGTGACTCTAGTACGCTTTGTGGTGTGTACTTGTAGTATGGGACTGTGATCTTAATAAGTGAGTATTATTATTATTATTATTATTAGCACAGAAATAGATAGAAAATGAAGATAAATAAATATAACAACAAAAGTTATTAACAGTCTGACTCACCGTATCAGTCTGTGTGTATCTTTGTCCCTTCTAATCAATCTTCTTGAAACTTGGCGTGCACATTTAGAGATCGAGCTTTTATATTTTAAATTTTATTCGTGCGGAGTTCCTTGTCAAGAAATTAAATTAACATGAAAGGACGATAAAAAAAATTCTCATCGAAAAATAGCATTAGAACCAAATCGACGTCAAAAATTGCATTTTTATCGACGTCTTAAACAAAGGATAGTAATCCTCTTAATATCTGCGCGCGCTTTATGGTGAAAATAAATTAGATTCCGATTATTTAATTTAATTTTTTTAAGAAAATAATATATATATACATATATATATTTTCTGTTTTTATTCAGCGGATATACTTGAAAATAAAATAAGAAAAAAAGGAAATGGGGAAAAAAAAGTAGGCGAAGATTTTGAAGGAATCATCTTAATGAAACGTTGTTGGTTGTTCCAAAAACTTGATATTTAGTCATCTCGTTCTTTCAGGAACTTCTTTTATTTATTTTTTTACTACAGAGAAAACTACAGGAAGAAATCTTTTATCCTGAGCGGATCTCATAATAGAAATAATAAGGGCGAGCAGCCGTTTTAATAAATATATTAAGAATATGGAAGATGTCGATTCTTTATCTCATGATTTTTAATATCTTCCTGCTTTGACAATAGAATTTTGATGGCAATAAATCTTTACCTTTGACGTCATTAATAGACCTAGTGTTGTTGAATGTATTTAAATGGAAAGTAAGTATGACTTTTTATTTATTTATTTTTTATTGCAATGTAATTTAAAACATAGAAAATAACTCTTACACAGTAAAAAGAGCAACTGATGTTAGAAGACTTTTGGCTTTTTACTGTAATCCTTCTTTTTTTTTTTTTTAAATTTATATCGTGTTGCAGAATAATACCGCATTTGCACGTGTACAAGCTTCATTTTTTTTTTTTTTTATTATTTTCTGTAAACTGAAAATGAGAGTAAATGGCGTGAAGCCGGGGATAATCTGGCGGATCTTTTAGTCTAAAGTTTTCAGGTATGGATTCGATTTCCAGTCACTAAGGGCCGGGAGCCCTGTCTGGCGAATTACCTTGTTGGCGTGTTCCTTGTTTTGGTTTTATCGAGAGATCCTTCTTGTCCTCCCTGTTTCCGTAGGCATTCGCCTCAAGGCGCTTATGTTTTACCCCCTTGCGGGTCCCTCCTGTCTCTCGCCGCAAGGCAACTTTGGCAGGCTCTCCTTCGGAGAATGTTTTGGCTTCGCGTCTTCCCCTCGATGCTTTTCTGCTTTGGAAGCGCACGGAACTGCCGCTCTCTGTTTGCTGCTAGGCTCTGTTGCCTCGGGTGGCCACGACTCTTTCCTATGTGGTGGTTGCTGTCTGTGGAGGTGCTGTTGTGTTTTGAGTCAAATGATGATTTCACTTAACCCTGCCGGGTTGCCTTCAGTCTTAAAGGCGATCGACGCAGACCCTCTGCCTTGGCTAAGCTCGGTTCGTGATCGGTGGCTCGCGAACTGGACGCATTACGCGATTCCCCCGCGGTTGCTGTGCGGTTTTCCAGCTGTGACCATTTTTGGTTTTGATATATGCGAACACTCACCCTATTGGGTCTATATATTAATCAGTCTGCCTATCTGTTCGTTTGGTATTCTCAGGAAAATGAGTTATTCGGCAAAATAGTCTACACTTTCCATCCTTTGTAAATTGATAGTCAGAAATAGTCTTGAAATCACTGAACGAGATAGGATGAGGAAAGTTTATAGTTTTCAGTATCATTTTCCTAATTCAAAGAATTGTGGAACATTATTATTTTTAAGTTGATAACACTCACGATTTCAAAAAGTAATTTTTCATCAATTCTCACGATAACTTTACGTTAAATCGTAACTTTACCATCTTTGTTTTAATTGGAATGTGTTAATTGAGAAGTGCCATTTCAAAACTGGTCTTATCCACTATTTGGCGAATTTTATGTTTGGTTGTGTTCTTATAGTATTTTTCGCGCTCTTTTTAAATAAAATATTTGTTTGTTTTAAAACTAATTGTAACTGCCTTAAAAATTGACTTGAATTCCTGTGTCCAGTGCAAAACTTGCTATATTTACCAGATCGTTTGCTGCAAAACTTGCTTTTTCCATTTCCACCAATGACAGGCCTTTATTCATTGCAAAATGCAAATGGCTGCCGCTCAGCTCCGCTGATCATGTTATATGGTTTTTGTGGTGCAGTAGTGAAAGGTTGCAAGGTGTTTAGTTGCAATAAGTTGAATTAGTTTAAATAAAAAGTTAAAATAGTTTAAAAAGTTAGTGAAAAATAATGAATGAAACAATATTGAATGTGTTTTGCAAAAAATATCTACAATCTTGAAACCTGACGAATATATTGAAACTTTCAGAAAATTTGGAACTGTCATTAAAGTAGGAGATGACGTTGACATTAAGAATTGGAAAGAAGCAGTAGAGTGTTTCGTTAAAATCCTGGGCAGTGGCACTTCAAATTTTCCCGAGCTAAAAGGTGGTTTCTTAGAAAAACCCAGAGAAATAATGTCCTAATTCGAGGTGAAGCAGGATATAACGGAATACCAAACTAAAAAAAAATCTAAAAATTAAAAGTTTTATGAGTTCGTTCAAATTGTTTGTTTGCTTTTTAATTTATAGTTTTTAATATTTTTTCATTCAAATTTTGTGCTCACTTTTTCAGTAATAATCATTCAAGAGAGTTAGTGGTTGTCTTAAATTCTTCTATTTTAAAATGTGCTCAATTTCGGATAACTTTTTTTATTTTTATTTTATTTTTTTGAGCAAACTGTCTTCGCATATTGATTTCAGGCACCAAGTGGCGAGAAAATTAATATATTATTTTATTCGCATACAGAACAGGGCTCGATAGGTCAAGTGGTAAGAAGCCGGCTTCAATCCCCGGCTAAGGTCGGGCCTTTCCCCACAGTAGAGTTTTTGCCCAGCTCGCTATTCTATACGGTAGCGCTAAAGTCACATGACTGGTATTCTGCGCATGTGTCACTGTCCCGTAGAGGAAATACCGGTAATGTGATACGTTAACTTTTCTCGAATAGCGTATCGCTTTACGGTAGGAAACATGAGTTCCGATAAATCTTAGAGAATTAGATTTAACATGAATGACGACTTGATACTCTTGCGCGAAGTTTCATTTCATTTTCAATTCGTTTTCAATTATTGCTGGTACATTTAAGTCATCTGCTAGTCGCTGTATATCGTTTTTTTTCGAAACGGAAATACAATCGACAATCCTCATCATTCATTTCATTTAAACTCAACCTTGGATGTTCCTCTTCTCGAACCTGAATGTTTCTTTCTCTCAGGATATTGTGTAACACTAGAAAAACAAATCATCGTCAATGCCTCCAAATGCAGCGATTTGAAGTATATCTTCTATCTTGTTTATTAGCTTACCGTGTCCACTGACACGTTATGGCAAAAACTCTCTTCATGAGATAGCCCGGTATTGTGGTTACCGTATTCGTTCACGTGACATTTGCGTTTCCCGTATATAAATCACGTTATGGCAAAAACTCTCCAATATTTTTTTTTCTCCTCCGGGACACGTTTTGGGATTCATTCAATCCTATCAGAATTGACACTGGATTTTTTGTTTTGTTTTACCTCTGGTCAGCATGAACGAGCATGGGAGTGATAGGCTGATTTCAACTTCATTCTGTTCAGCTGATGATCGCTGGAACTTCACTTCCTGCGCTGCCCAGCGTCGGAGTAACCCTCCAGCCTCTACCTCTGTTCTTTCGACTGGCCATCGCAGGAGCCTTTCTTTCTGCGTTAACTACTATCTAATGATTAGACGGGTGTGATGCATCTTTTTAGTATAAGCAGGGAGATGATATCAATACTACACGCAGTACAGTTTCACAAACACTGTAAGAACAAAAACTTTAAAACCAAGAAAACTAAAAATGACTCAAATACGTCTTTTTTTTAACATAAAACTCTCGGAAAATTCCTCCATCTCTGAATTTGTTCCAATTTTTCACTACATTATGTTTCCTTTTCTCCGTGTTCATCTTCTGCTTCTCTTATTTCCGCATCTGACGCGTCCCTGGAAATCGGAGCACTGCAGTATTCTATTACGAGAACAATCACAAGAGAAATTGTATCAATGGAAGTTTTATTGCAGCTTGTTCTGCTCGAGTTACGACTGTGACGGGTGTGATTTGTGGCAAGGAAAAAATGAGATTTCTTTAGCATACATTTACAGATTAAAAAAGACAAAAAAAAAAAAAAACCACAATTGTAATACATTTCAGTAAAATGGTTCTTTTTAAATGACTTCAGTTACAGAAAAAAAGAAGTTCGAAGAACTTAAAGCATACTTTCTTTTTAATGTGATTTCACCTTTTTTGTTTGTTTGTTTTTATTTCTTTTTTTTATTTAAGCAGTGAAAAGTACAAAAACCAAAAGAATTTGTTTCTATTCCAATTCGAATATCTACTGAATACGAACGATAGATTCTTGTTCTGAAAAGAAAGAAGAAATGAATCAAATTCACATAATTTACTTAAAATTGTCTAAATGGGATTAATTTTAATCTATCAAACCATGCGGAATGGATTAAGGATTGTTAAAAGACAATGAGAGATTAATAGAAATGGGATAGAAATTCATTGTTTAGATTCCAAGGCTTTATGTTTTGGCAATTTTTATTGTATTCTCATGTTAATTTATCAACAAAGACCCAGTTGGTAAATACATAAAGTTAGATCATCCCAGTCCTCGAATATGCAGACCACACTTCAAGAAAACTCATCCATAGCTTTAAAAGTTAGTAGATAGGTATACATACGAACACACAGATCTATCGGAGAGTAAAATAACTAAATAGACCCATAAAGAGATCTATTGTTTTTATTTCGAAAAGAATTTTTTGAAAGAACTTTGAAAGCATACTGTTTTTGAAACAGTACCGTTTTGAAAGAAAAACGAATTTTTTTTTTTATTTATTTCTAAGTTACTTGCTTTGCAGTAGAAAATTTCTTTCTTATTCTTATTATTTATTTAAGTTGTCTAAATCCGATTAATTGTAATTGTATCAAAGCAAACCTCAAGTACAGGAAATACGGATTAACAGTCATTGGTAAGTTAGTAGGGTTGTAAGATTGGCAAAAAATTTTTTGACTCCGACTCCGAAGTCCACAACCACAGTAAAATGTGACGGTGGCTCCACAGTTATTGCGATGTTAAATAGTATTTTTTTTTTCGACTCTGATTCCAACTGACAACTACAATAAAATGGACGCCTTCTGCCCAGTCATTGCAAAGTTAAATAGTCTAAAAAATGTTTTTTCTACTTTGATTCCGACAACGAGTCCTACTCCGACTCTGCGAATCCGACTCCAACTCCCTCGTAAATATCATTATTTCCGGTGCTTTTCTATAGGAAGTTTTGTACTTTCTCGTCCCAGTTTTGCGATAAGAGCTTGTCTTGCAATAATCATATCGTCACTTTGACTTAAGAGAAGTTATTCACTGGCAATGAATATATGTAAAGTGTAAATCATTATTCTTAACAAAAAACAGTATAAAAACGCACACAATGGTTCACTGATCTATTCTGGAAACTTTCATATGGGGAATCCAAGACAGACTGTTTCGTGGCTCCTACCTCTCGTTAGTTGGATTCGCCCAGTACTCACAGCTCAATGAAATCCAAAGAATCATAAACAAAAGAGAAAATTAAAACAAAACAACGATCCTTAAGTTAAAAAAGAACATCAAAATACAATAAATACATCAAAAAGAATAAAAAGGGCAATAAATTAATCCCCGCTAGTAGAACTTTTAGCTTACAAAGGATTAATTTGTGAAAGAAACATACACTAGTAGCAAAATTTAACGTGCATGATGTAAATACAACAAGAAAACAAAAAGCATAAAAACGTACACAATTAAAGGTTCACTGAGCTATTTTTGGGAATTTTCGTACGGGGAATCCTAGACAGACTGTTTCGAGGTTCCTATCTGTCGAAAGTTAAAACTTATTCTGAGCTTATTAAAATAATAATTTTTTTTTTTAACTTTGCCTTTTATGTAATTCTGATTTTTCATGCCTATTTTTTTTTTTCTTTTTCCATCTATACATATATCCCTTATTTTGCGACAGGAATGTAGTGATAATATAAAAGTAATCAAATAATTGCTTTTAATTATCGCTGATTGCGATTCTAAATTTAGTAAATCTTATTCAGTGGCGCAGTGCTTATGTGTAAACTTGATTTCATTGTTATCCATGTTGTGTGTGTAAATATTAATATGAAGGACCAAACACACAAAGACAAA
>JAFIDM010000179.1:17997584-18012024 GCA_023159025.1 Thereuonema tuberculata | reverse complement strand
TGATTGGTTAGTTCATTGATCGCAATATCTGAACATCGGACACAAAGAAATTATCAAACGCTCTTAATGAAAAGCTTCTTCTCCTGCGTAATTATCTGACTGGGGCAAGTGTGTCGCCTGTAATTGCCCCTCCTTTTCCTTCCGGGGCTTTCCCCTGCTCTGCAAATGGCTCCGTCCAACACTGCCTCCACGAATTGGGTTTGGAAACAATAAGGACGGGAGCAGCAGTGCTTTCTCTTTCTTCCACTGTAATGTAAAAGAAATGATTTATCGAAAGGCTAAGGAATTCAGTTGTACGGATATAAGACACTTTTATAGAAAACTTTTACCGCATTCCAGCCACTGAAAAACTAATAAAACAAGAACTTAGAGCTATTTTTATTATAATGTTACATCAAAAATTCTTTTATTTTTTTTTTTAAAGTCTGAAAACGACGAAACGAATGTGTTGCATTTATTTTCAAACTCTAATAAAACAAACAGAAAAAATTATTCCATTTTCTGAAAAAAAAAAAAAAAAATGAATTGAAATCTGCATTATTTATTTAAGTTGTGTAAATTCATTTCAGTCGTAAGACACTACGGGGAATGGATTAAGAGTTTAATATTCATTATTTAAGACAATGCGATAGTAATAGAATTAGAATAGAAATCCATTGTTTAGATTCCAATGCTTTGCTATGGGAATTTTTTGTCGTGATAATTATTAAATAAAATCCATTTGGAAAAAATTCCAAATATAAAAGTTCGATAATCCCTTGTCCTTGAATGTGCTTACTAAGCTTCAAGAAGATCCATTCAGCGATTCAAAAGTTATCACGTAAAGATAGAGGCACAGAAACGCAGATTGATGGATTTGATGAGGCCCACTTATCGGAGTAGGATAATATTGGAATACACAACAATCGTTTTAATTTTTTAATAATCATTCAATGTCATCTCTTTCAAAATTCTTTAAAAAGTATTTTTTTTTTAATATCTTCTTACTGATATTTCGGGATGTTTTAAAGAAGGTTTTTTACCGCTCGATACTTTTAAACCGTCCCTCAGTGATTACTCGTTATAACTGCTTTTCATTATAATCACTCTCAGCTAATGTGAACTTTAACTGTAAAATGTTGCTCCTAAAACCCACCATTTCCAACCAACTCTTCTCTTTTTGTTCGCAATATCCGAGATCTCTTTGTAACTGTACTCGCTGTGTAAGAGTTCGACTGCTATCAATGATTCTAGGACTCGCTCTATTTGTGCAATTCATTTCTCTGCAGACATCACTTAGTTCTGAAAGTATTGTGCAATTTTTAATTTTCAAAAGTGAAATGGAAAAAAAATGATGTGTTCTTGTGAAATAAAGAAAATAAATTTTATGCTGAATTTAGTAACATTTTCAGAAAATAATTTTTTTTTTTTTAAATGGAAAATTATTTACGATATTTTATACTACTGTAATTTTAATGTAGTTTGCTATTTTTTTTGCTTTGTCTAGTTGCGGCGCGCGATAAGTCTCACTTATCATTTTCCGTCCCTTGTTAAGACACCACTTTGAACTTAAATTTCAGGCTAATACAAAAGCAAAATGTGTGTGTGTGTTTATCTGTTCAAAATGTTTACCATACGGAAGTATGGTAACCTTCTTCTAACTTGAAATTTCGCATATAGGTAAGGAAATTTCACTGTAGACAAGGAAAAAAAGTATATAAATAAACTTTTTCATTTGGGGGGGAAGGCCGTGAACTTTCTTGAAAGCGCCACATATGCATCTGGAGGCGACAATTTGGAACAAAAAGAAAATTTTTGTTCCCAATACATTGGAACTAAAATATTGTTGTGCGTAATAGCGCCACAGGTTAACCTGGTGGCGACAATTGGAACTAAAATGTTGTTGTCGTAATAACGCCACATATTAACCGGGAGCCAAAAGTAGAACTGTGGGGTGTAAACGGGAGAGCGGTGAGAGGATGGGTAAACATTGTTTAAGAATAATTCTATGTGGTTTTCAGGAAAGTTGTAGATTTTCGCGATAGATGTAGATTTGTAACGATCATTTTGTTTTTTACAACTTGGAAAAGTTTGAAGTGATAGGGTTGGGGAGAAAGGCGTGGGAAGTTAAAGATCTTGAGTTACAAAATTTAAATATAACATTATTTTGTATCTATCACGTGATTTTTGTACCAACAGGGAACATTTTGAAGTGACCTCAAAATTTCAACTTCTTTCTCATCCACATCAGAACAACTCTTTATTTTGTAACCCGTACGAAAAACGAGTACTCCGTTAGTGATATATAAACTTGTCTTTAAAAATATTAATAACTATATACGTCCCATCAACAATGACAGTATAACATTCTGTCGGCTTTTAGTTGAGATAGAGTATTTGTCTGTCATTTTTAATTTCTTCGTTCATGTCGAGAAACGTCTAACGACTCTTCAGTTCGTAGCTGAGGGAGAGTTTCTGCATCTAATGCTCGTCTGGCACTTGTACGTAATAGACTAAAAAAAATGAATATTGAAATTTTAATCTAGCTCTCTAAAATTATTTTAATTTTTTTTTTATTTCTCTGGCTCTTCTCTCATTGCGTCACACAGAGAGAGGAAGTGATAACAGATATTGAACAATAATTAGAATGCAGTCCACATTGCCTAATGGATAAGAAGACGTCTGACTTCGAATCAGAAGGTTGCAGGTTCGATTCCTGTCACGAACGTTTCATTCTAGAAATTATTTCTATTTTCACAGGAAATTAAAATTATTTTTCAAACAGAGAGAAAGTGTTTTGCGCACAGACAGACATGGAAAATGAGGTACGAGATAGAGATTGATTTCTTCAATTCAGGATAATCATCGTAAAACAAAAGCTATTAGAGACAGTTTAAATATTGTTATTGTCTGCAAAGTAATTCCCTCTGCATTTACACACTTCATCCAACGGTCGTACATTATTTTAAAGCCTTCCTGGCAGACATTTTGTGACATCTGTCTCGGTGCTGCTGTTGTTGCCTCAATTATCTCTGCACGACTGTTAAATTAACGTCCTTTAAGAGCTCCCTTCAGCTAGATGGAAGTTACAGATGGTAGTCACAGGGGGCTAAATTTGGAGAGTACGCAGGGTAGAATGAAACAATGATGCCCATGTAGGCAAGGGGTGATGCAACCGCAAAGGATCGACGAACTGGAGCGCTGTCGTGTTGAAGAATTGTTTTGAAAGATATGTTCTCTTTATCTCTTACGGGCCTCACGTAGACCTCTCTGAATTAACTAACACACACTAGTGCCGTTGTCTTATTGATCCTGATGTGATTGTGGTGTTAATTATTCATGTTTGTTATTTATTTAATTTCTGTGTCTCGTTCTGGACATTTGCTTAACTTCGGAGAGAATGGGATCAATGTTCTTCGATCGCCGATCGTGAATTGATTAAGCCTTACCACTGTTTAATTTTAAATCCATGCTAAATATTTTAAATGAGTGCTAAATGTTTTTCATATTATCCTAGTGGATAGGAAGAAGTACTATACAGATATCCATAAAGTACAGTTACATTTAAAAATTCTAATAAATTCAAAAAAACTCGACAAGGACCCATCGGGAGGTGACTTCAGCTTGGGAAAGAAAAAAATCCCCAACCTCCAACGGTAATTGAACCGTCTCCTCCAGGCCGCTACCGGGCCCACGTTATTATTTCTTAAATTTATTTTATTATTTTTTAATTTATTATTATTAATAATATTATTTTTTTAAATTATATTATTGACCACACGACCTCAACTTAGTCCCTTTGGTAACGAAAGGCTGGGAGCCTTACCTCCAGTGACGCCAACAGCCACTTAAGCCTGTCGGCCACACTTAACTTTAACTATTTTTGTTATTACTGAATTTTATTTTATTTTATTTACAAAAAAAAAACAAAAAAACAAGCACTTACAAACTTTTAATTTGCGTTTAACAACTCCTTTCTTAGACCTTTCGTATGAAATCTATTACTTCTGTATTTTTATTTCTTATTTATTTTTTATTTCTTGGGTGGGGGCGGCTGTATTCTTCAGCAGAAAAAAAAATCGAATCAGCTTCCAATTCATTCCTTATCGACTTCCCCTGAATACTCAGATGCAGCGCAGTGAAGCTGCCCCATCAGGGGTCTAATGTTTCGCAGTGACTCTATTATGCATTCCTTCAAACTTTCGTTATTATAATCCAGCTTTTCGCAAATCGTAGATCTATTATTACTAATCAGCAGGGAAAACCCATTTGTATTCACTTTAACTTCTGCTGGCTTTTTGATTTATGTCGCGTGCTGGAGATAATGTAATCGCTATGTGTTCAGAGAACCTAACGTACAACAACATTGTAAATCAACCTTTCCCGCCATTCTGTAAAAGAAAATTTATATCCAAGGGAAAATGAACCCATGTATTATAATATCGCTACATGATTTGAACGAAGAATATCTCCGAAGATGATAAATATTTTTTTCCTTTCTACTGTATCAGAAGTAGGAAAAAAATAAAGAAATATATATATCCATAAAGAAAGAAATTTAGAGCCATCAGTTTTCTTAACAGAATTATCAAATATATTTTATTTTCTCTATATTCTTATTTTTATATTTGTCTCATTACATAGTACTTATTTTTGTATTTACAAACAAATTGCATTTATAAGAAAATTTTACATTTCTAAAATAAATATATTTAAATAAATAAAAATATGAAAATGCAAGTAATTTTATTCAAATCAAATTCATTTCTAATAAAATTAATTACTAATAATAATATAATAATATTAATTTATTACATTATGATTGATGATCCTGCGTTTGATCCCCGCAGAGTTGGAACTTTTTCTCAGGTTACTTTCCATCAGTTTGGCGTACAGTAGGTACACTTTTCTTTCCCGATGGTCGTTTTCGAAACATTGGATTAACCATTCGATCTCTTCTAGTTTAGTTTGACAACATCGTTGGAGCCTATATCTCCGTAATCCGAAGAAACTCGTGAACTCGAAGGTTGTCATCTCATTTCCTTTTTGTTTTAATTGTCATTTAAATTGTGATACTGAGAAAGTTTTGAAGGTCGTATCTTCCAACCAAAAAAAAAATAATCCTTTTTCCTGTTTGGAGGGCAGGGGATTACAAACAAAACGGATTTTTTTTTTTCCAAGCCGCTTCTCCCCTCCCCCCCCCCCCCAAAAAAAAAAGAATAGGGTACAAAATGCTAGAATTATTTCATATAATGGGAGGTTACAAACCCCCTCCCCCCGTCATTACGCCAGTGCACTGAACTATACAAATCTTCGCATTTTCATTGTTAAAACCATTGTTTGGCCACATCTTAGAAATGCACACACTGAAATAGAAAAACTAGATTTTCTATTCTGAAGTGATTGCTTATATATAAAAAAAAAGTTCTGTATTTATTTCAAATCAATTTCCTGGTGATTTAAGATTAAATTGTACAGATGCATTTATGTTAATAAACGATCAAAGGCGGGAAAACAAATCCCATGAATTCTATCTACGTTCTTCCCATTTCTTTCTTCTCCTATCGTAGTTCTCCAATTCATCAGCCAATTCAAAAGCATGTCTTTCTTGAAAGCGGTCGACTGGTTCACCGGTTCCCTACCGTTCTTTTTTTTCCCCCGCACGCGTTTTAACGGTATTGAATTAAATGCGAATTAAGAGTTCGCTTTTTTTTTTTTTTTCTTCAAACTCATTGGAAAATCATTCTTGGCTCCCGAAAAAAAAAATGTCTTTTAAATGAAATTCCTTATTTGATCTTTGGTGGAACCCAATTGAATCAGTTGCATTCGTTCATTTCCCTTTCAAATTGTCGCACGAAAATTACCTGTAGGGTTTTAAATGGCATTTGGCTCAATTGATGTCACAATGCAATTGAGTCAAGTGTAATTTTCTCTCTTTTATTTATTTCTCTTTTTTCACTGAACGTAACTAAAATGTCGACGTTTTGCTTTTTCTTTATTTCTTTTTTCTTTTCTTTTTTTTAGGATATCGAACAAGTGTCTTCATTAAGAGAAAATGCCTAAAAAAAATGATAATAATACATTTAAAGAACCAACTCTTTTTTTGAGTCATCGAAAATAGGCTTATACGCTCATCTTTTCTGTCATAAAATGACTTATACGATCGTTACGTGACTGTAATGGCTACTTTACACACTCTTGAAAATTTGCCTTAAACCGACAAGTGGCTCGAAAAATCTGCCACTTGCTCTAAATAGATACGGTTCTAAATTCAGGCAAATAATTAGAGGCAAGTCGACTCTACCGCTCTTGGCGGTGAGAAAATCTACGACAGTGTTAACTTTACGCTGAAATCTGGATATTCTTTGCTCGTAGCTACAATCACGGCTTAATGCACCACATTCTCTTCCTCTTGGATGTTTTTTTACCGTTTTCTTTATCTCTGCTGTGAAATGAGTTGAGAATTAATAATAAAACAAAGCTGCAAAAATCATCTTGTTTGTCGCTTTGGCGAAGGCAGTTGTTCTCGCGATCTCAACGAGATCAAAATGAGACTTGAATAATCTTTCCGTGCAAAGCGACACGACAAGCGGCAACTGGCAATTGACAAGTATTTGAGCTCGTTTGAGACAAGTTTTCGGGAGCGTGTAAAGAGCCGTAAGGTTTACGTCTCCTGTGTCTCTAATAACATTGAACCATTGAATGCAGCTGTTTGAAACCTCACAGTTGTGTTTTAATATCAAAAGACTGTCTCTCCTTGAATCTTGAAGGGAAAAAAAGTCGTCTTGACAAATTGAGTAGGATCGTGATAAGTGTAGACTATGTGAAGTGAGGTGATAACCTTACGCTTATCACAAGTTCGTAATGTCGTCCGCTTTGGCATTATGATATCTATCAACATAAGAAAGGTTTATTTAGTTCTGATTATACGAATTCCCGTTTTCCGGAGTTTAGTTACTTAAGAAAACATTTTCAATTATTGCATAGACCAAGTATTTTGAGAGTTATTTGTTTGTCCCTGACTCCTTAACTATTGGTCCAATATACACAAAAACTTAACAGGGATCTTTCTTGGTACAACCTATATTCATCTGTAAAATTTCAGCTTTCTGTGATATACAGTTTTCGAGTTATCACGATCACAGACGGACAATTTGCGTGTCCTAAGTGGGGAAACCACCCTGTTTAGGTTTTTCATTTTTTGTCATTTTCACGATTTTTATATTTTTTAAAGTAATAAAAATGATAAAAAAAAATGATTTATAAGAAATATATGATATTAATTTGCAAGAAATTGTAAGGAATAACAACATTTTGAGGAAAGTAGATGTTAAATTCTTCTTTTTTTTTTACTTTGATGAAAGAAAGAAAGTTCTAAATGTTCTTATCATGTACGTTACTATAAAAAAAAAGGTGACCAGAAAGTAATTTGCTTTGGTTCACCAGAAAATCAATAGAATGCGTTGGAATGCGAAAGGCCTTGCTTTAAGTTGTGTTCTTGGGGCAAAACTTTATTTATTCATAGCTATCATTTTGATGTACTTCGTTTTTCAATTCCAGTTAAAAAAAATGCTGTTACTTTTATAAAAAGAAAAAAAAAAACTTTTATAGTTTAATGATATCTTCGAATGGACTGGTTTGATCTAATGTTGAATGGTTGAATATTTCAGGGGGGGAAAAATGATGAAATAAGAATCTGTAAAACTGTACAGTTCAGTCTGCGCTGCATCTATTATGTGTGGAATAAACAACTTTGAAGGCGTGTCTGTGTGAATTGCTCATAAAAAGAAAATAGACGCACATTTGAATAGTAATAGAGAAGTTGGAAAAATCTTAGTCTACTTCCATTTTTTTTATTTTTAAGTCTTGATAAAGGCAAAATAGAAAAACTTATTTAAATTCCAATTATACTATCTACTGAATATTGTGGTGTGTTTGCGGCCACTGGTTCCTGCAATAGACTACAGTGGAACCCCGCCATTCGTCCGCCTCTCTATTCGTACAACTTTTTCAAGTAAAATTGAACTCGCCATTCGTACGCTTGCTCGCGATTCGGACAGCGTGACCTTGTTACTGGCCGCGCCACGCGGTCGCTTCAGTTCAGTCTCGTGCTAGCTTCGTACGCTATGCATCATCCACGCAAGCTTCGTAAAACTTTGTGATATTTTATTGTTATTTTTTGTTATTTTTATTAAAATAGTGCAGCCAAGGGTCTAAAAAAGATTACTGATTCAACTAAACCTAAAAGGAAAGCAGTGAGAACGACAATTGAATTGAAAAAAAGAAATCATTGCGAAGTTTGAAAGTGGAACTCTTGTCTCTGACGTAGCAACTCAATATGGCATGGCGAAATCAACCATATTATCTACACTGAAAAAGAAAGAAATGATAATAGAGGCCTGTATATTTATTTTTTTCATAGTTTTTATGTATTTTTGGCTTAAAATATTATTACAAAGGTTTATATAAGCAATCATCTGTGGGTCTGAAACGGATTAATCTCATTTACATTATATCTTATGTGAAAAAATGATTCGCCATTCGTACAAATCGCCATTCGAACTGCCTCCTGGAACGGATTGTGTACGAATAGCGAGGTTCCATTGTATTAGACTGAATGAGATCTGTCAAGAACTCTCGAACTAACTAACTGTTGATTCGTATGCTGCAGGAGTTTAAATAGACTATTTACAAGGGCTGTGATTGGTTGGCGTGCTTTTACAATTGATTGGGGGATTTAATTTACACGTGGGCTTTAACTGATTGTTAACTGTATTTTTAAATAAAAACGAATCAGGGAGAAGAAGCACAGCCAACGGAAAATTTGAATTGAATAACAGAATAACGGATTTAAACAGTAAAAATTTAGAATATACAATTGATAATAGAATAAATGTTGATACAATTACAAACGTAAGACAACTAAGAATATACAAGAATAAATAGAACTATATAAAAGATAAATGTGAATACAAAAATCATTACAATATAAACAGTAAAAAAAAATTTCCTTTTACTGTTTAAAAAAAAGTGGAGTCAAGCCGCGTTATTACTTTGAATTGTCTAAATCGGATTAAATTTGATCAATCAAACCACATATAAGGGATTAAGCCAGTGCTATATTAAGAAAATATGCATATCAAGGATTCAAGAAGATCCATCCAGCGGTTCAGAAGTTATTACGGAAAAACCATAGACCCACTCACCTACTATCAACACGCCGAAAGATGAACCTCCCAGAATGCAAAGTAGCTTATAGATTGGCCTTTCCTGGCCGACCGCTAATATTGAAAGAGAATAGGTAGCTTCTCTTCTGTTTCAATGTTAGCGGTCGGCCAGGAAAGGACAATCTATAATCTGCTTTGCATTCTGGGAGGCTCATCTTTCGGCGTGTTGATAATAAACAGATTTGATGAGATTCACTTAACCTTCTTGAAACGTACCACAAACAAGGCAGATTGAAGCCAGTGCCTGAGGACGTCTGGAAGCCTTTCATCAGATGAAGCAAAAATAAAGTTCTTAAGGGAAATAAAATAATGAAATTGTTGTTGTAATTACGTGACCATCATTAAACACATAAACCATTCGGGTGATCGGTTTCAATATTTAAAAAAAATGCCATTACAAATCTGTTAAAATTCTGATTTAAGATTTTTTCATTCTTATGATCTGCTTGTAAAATAACGAATTAAAATTGCTAAATCTAAAATTGGCATAAATTTACTGTACGATACCGCATTGACTCTCCAGCGAATATAGATTAGAAAAACTCATTTCCTTATTGTTTCTTTTGTAGAAAATACGTTGTAATCATTTGTATTTGTAAAGCTAAGGTTAAGCTGTACGTTTACATATCCTTACGCCAGAGGTTTAGGCTGAAGTCGGATGGTCGGATGAAGTCAGCCCGATGCCCGCCCGCCTTTAATCTACGAGTGAAAAAAACAAAAAACAAAACAAATCGATACCATTTGACAGAGGGCTGGGTTAATCCTAGGGTCCATCTGAGGCGAAGCAACGTTATCCTCTTTCGTGAACATTGCTCGAATGTCTTTATCAGCCAATCAGCATAAAGCTTAATGGGATATTGTAATACAGAAATAATCAGAATGTTGTATCGTAAAAAAATAAAAGTTTTGATATTAATAAGATAATACATTTGCATTCAGTTTACTGGCAGGTGAACCTAAAAACATTGATTCTGAGGTCATGATAGAAACCATGGCTATGCTGTATTTGAACTTCCATTGTCGACTTGAATTAAAAAAAAATGTAATCAAAATGGCAACCAAAGCTGAATATTTTTTGTGGGTGTTTGGTGGGTAGGATCGGAGTTCGGTCTCTTTAGCAGCCGAACAGTTCAGGCGTTGTCCGATTGCCAAATCGATTATCACGGTTGGATCAGAGTTTTGCGTATAAGTTTAAGATGGCTGCTTGTCTTTCTTTTTTCTGTGTTTACATCTCTTTCATCTTTCTCTTTTTCTGTATCTAAGGGCTCCATTGTAGCTGTCTTTGTTCACCAAATTTGGCCACTGAAGATGTAACCAAGTGACCCTTCAGATATTCGGATCGTATACTCGGATTTTTAACATCTTTTGCGAGAAGCTCTGTATGTAGGTAGTCCATTGAGAGCTGTTTGGCTTTTATTAGCGAAAATTCTTAAAGCGATATTCTAAAAACTATTTAGCATTGATGGATACTTCAAAGAAGGCGAAAGTTCCTTTGCAGAAACGAGGGACAGTATGGCATCCATCTTTTCTTTTCATTGAAATTCGTTTACTTCCGTTTTTCAAAGGTGACGTCCCATTGCACCAATGTCAAAGCCATTACCGAGATGCTGCCAACCTGTGCTTTGGGTGTTTGGGGATTCTAAGGCAAATTGATTCAGTCTTTCGCCATTAAAGGTCATCTCAGTCGTTTAGGCTGTAAAGAAAATTAAGTCTTCGTTCTGGGTTAAGAGGAATTTTCATTTACCATGAAACATCCTTTGCAAAATGCTTCTACTTCGCCAGATCATCGATTCACAACTGAATTACTATTTAACGAGTTGGGTCAGAGCTCGGTCATTCACAGAGAATAACATTAACTAGATTTAAATGTATTGATGTAACAAATTTTATCAAGTACATGTGAGCTTCTAAAAGCATTTCATTGACAATCTAAGACAAGTAAATTTTGTTAGTATTACTGACTTAATTTGCGAAGTTCACTTTCAACATTTGAATTCTCTTGTTTGTCGCTGCTTAGAGGCACCACGCTAAAACGGCTGTACGGATTTCTATAAAATTTGGTACAAAATGAAATGAAATGAAATGGTGAGACTTCATACATTCAGTCCATTAGGCAAAATATCACAAATACGTATACTATGTACATTGATTTGATTGATCGTGGTGGCAGGGAAGCTCAAGCACCGCGACCCTAGGTCTATTGTGCTAACCCACAGAAATGAGGATAGACGGAGAGAAAGACTGAGAAAGTACGGTGGGAGAATTGTAGGGATAACGGGAGAACCCTGAGAAAACCTGCCCAGCTCGGATCGTCCACCATCACGGAAATTCACATGAGAACCGAACCCCGGTCCTCAGAGGTGAGAGGCCAACATACATACTATGTACAGTAGAACCTAATTATAACGGACCCTATTACAATGGACGTCGCTTGTAACGGACACTTTTAAAAAAAATTGTAGTAATTATAAAGAATGCTTATTTTTATCTGACGAATTTTACATTTCCAAGCAAGCGATTAAACATCGATCGAACAAACCCAGCAGAAAATAAATTATTTTTTCAAACCAATGAATGTAAGCAATTAACATGAACCTGAACCTTCTTGTTCTAAAGATTAATGCAGTGTATACGTACACATCTTTTTCAATTCAACCTATTATGTTGAAGGCTGTTTTTTATTTGATATATAATAAACACTTTTTGTAGCTAACTATTGTACTTTCATTGATGTACCCTGCTGCATTACACTTCTAAAAGAATTATTTGTTATAAACCGGACTTTCATTAAAACCTTCAGCCCCTATTAGTCCGTTATAATGATGTTCTACTGTACATACACGCAAACATACAAACAACACAAACAAACAACACATGAAAAAATGCCAAATTTTTAAGCTGTTATATTAATTTGGCATTCTCCGTTCTTTTTATTTTAATTTTGAATGTTTTTCAAAGTCCTTAATATTTTTTTAACAAATTCGCTTACTAGAAATTACTAGATAAAACTGGAATGTTCTTTTCGCAAAAGGTTTATGATTATAGAGAGTTGTATCCATCATCCCATGAGGTTGATCCAACAGTCATAAAATGAAACAGATCCTTTGTTGACAGGACCTTTTTTCTTTTCTTTTTTTGTAATAGTAAAGATATTTCGTTGAAAGCAAAGATATAAATCCTGGGGAAAAAATCACGTCAAAAAAGAGAGTTATTTCACACTTCCAGAAGAAATAAGACAACATCTGCTTCCCTTTTAACAACGAAATGCCATTTCTTTCAATCTTCTATCCGCACTTATTCTTTTTTTTCTTTCTGAATATCTATTCGTAAACGAAAGGAAGGTGAGAAGGTGGGGATAAAAGAGAGGTAAGAAATCACGTCTCCTCACGGAAGCATGTAAAAAAGAATCAATGCCTTTCCCCTCTTTTTAGTAGCGAGGGGTGGGGTTGTTTCATGCGTTTTCCGATGGCCGAGGGTTCGATGAGTTGTGGCAATCTGCAGCGAGAATCGTACTCCCGAGCTAAGCCTAAAATGAAGTTATTGAAAAAAGTGCAATTTTAGTTGAGGTTTTGGAAAGTTATATTGAATTTCCAAGAGTGTAACGGATAGCTTTAATTTTTCAAAAGCCCTACTGCAAATATACGAAGTGAAATATGAAATTTTCATCACTTCATGTCCAATCTGCTTCCGTGAGCTGTGTAAGTAAAAACAACAGTGTTTTGAAAAATGTTGTAATTTCAGTGCTTTGATAAATCAACTGAAAATAAAGATAAGGAGACCCTGAAAGAACTTAAAACTTACTTTAATTGTTATTTCTTCGAATAATTAAAAAAGAAAAAAATCATCAAAACGAAAAGCCTATATATATTTTCAACTTAAAATATCTGCTGAATAAATATTGTTTCATTTTCTGTAAAAAAAATAAAATAATTAAAATCATTATTATTGATTTCAGTTGTTTAAAGCCAATTAATTTTAATAGAGCAAATGAAGCAGTAATTGAATGGATTGGGTCCCCGTCCCTCCTTCTCTGATAATTTACCTCTCCGCTCGCTGTATCGTCAGTCCCTGTTTGATACAGACATACCTTAACTAAATACTGCGTATGTAAGTGTATGTTAATGTGATATTTTATATTCCTATGTTAACTATATAATTTTGATAAATGTAAACTCTTCTGTTTTCATTTAGCTTAGTTGCCTAGCAGACAGTCAAGGAAAAACCTTTTCATATTTTTCCTATTCTTAAAGCGTAATAAAAAAAGTTTCTTACAGCGCCCTCTCTTCGTTCTCTCTCAAAACTCTTCAAACGTTGAGTTGCTCCGTTCTTGATGCACGACTTTAAAAATTGGATGAAAATGTCGTTTAAAGGGTAGAATCTACCCCCAAACTTTCATATTTCCTCATTTACGTTTGATTTTTTTTCCTCTCTCTCTGATTTCCTTGCCTGCAAGTGTCGTCTTTGTGTATTTTTGCCTGCTGCTGCATTGCATGCTCAATGAAATGCGTGATGTGACCGTCAACATTCCGCACCAGCAGTGGCGCTCCTAAGTGTGGCGATGATTCTGCCTCCCCACCCGGGATATTATATCCACAATCCCTTTACCTCGCTTGAATACCAACGGTCTGCTTACAGCTGAGATCCAACCCAGAGTGAGGCAGTATTCTAGGAATAATAGCACCCATTAGCCCTTATATTACCTCGGCTTAATATATCGATCTTATGATATAAGAATTAAGGCAATATAGGGATATACGATATACAGAACATAACTAGTTAGTGATAATAAAAAGTACCTGTAAGAACTTTAAACATACGTTTCTTAAAATATTATTTTATATTTTATTAAATATTAGAAATAATATCACCGTTAGCCCTTATATTACCTCGGCTTAAATATCATCTTATGATATAAGAATTAAGGCAATGTGGGGATATAGGGTATAAAGAAAGTAACTAGTTAATGGTAATAAGAAGTGCTTGTAAGAACTCTAAGCATACTTTTCTTAAAATATTACTTAATATTTTTTTTTTTTTTTAAGTCATCAAAACGACAAAACCGGAAAATAACTTACATTAACGTCATGTATTTTTATTCAAATTTCAATTATCCTGAATACAAACTGCGGAAATTTTCTATTTTTTGGAAAAAATATACAATTAAATCATCTTACTTTAATCCGATTTAGGCAGCTATTTTTAGTCAAACCACGCACTAAATAATGGATTAGCTA
>JAFIDM010000179.1:17936692-17982584 GCA_023159025.1 Thereuonema tuberculata | reverse complement strand
AAAAAAAGAGACGACAGCTCCCTCTACCGCAGGTAATTGCGCACTAGGTGGGCAATGAGTCCACACCTGTCATAACAGAATTCAAGTGGAAGTTACTGTTAATTTGTAGGCGTCATTACAGAATGTTGCTCTGGGGCATTTTTCATCACCTTTTATATCTTTTGAGGGTCTTTTATGAAGTGGAGATATGTTAAATTACAACAGGGCAATTGATTTATTATACCACTACTCAGGGAGTCGAGAATTTGTGCCCATCGGTGACTATTCCGTAACAATCCATAAACACTAATTCACAACAATTTATATTAAGGATAAAAAAAAGTAGAATTAAACTTCGTAATGTTACGGCAAGTGTGAATTATGAGTCATTGGGCACTTTTTTTCTGTTAATAAAATTTTACATTCTTGACGCAGATCCTCCTATCTAAAGATATTGTTTTTAATGTTATGTCGGTTATGATTTGCGCAACAACACTAAGAATCCAGATTATTGTAAATTTTAATCACAGATCATAATAATTAAATTCTAATTAAAGTTTCTTTATATTATTAACATTAACATTATAAAAAAAATTAGAAAAAATGTAAAGGTTACTTTTATACTAGAAGTTTAATAAAAATTATATTTTATTTGTTCAGTTAACAATATGTTTATATTTGTAATTTAATTTTAGGTTTAACTTCCCGATTAGGAAAATTAAGATTAAACAAATTTATAATATAAATAATAATAAAAAGATAATATTTGTGTTATAAATGAAATAATAAATTTATGTGCTAGGTTTCCACACAGCCACAAATGAAGTCAATGCCTTAACAAGTGAATATAATTTAGTGCTAAAGCATAAATTTAAGGGCGAACCAGGATAATTAAAAAAAAAATTAACAATAATAATTAAAAAAAAAGGAAGTGCTTAACGTAGGGAAAAAAATAAAAAAAAAAAAGATAGGAAATTAAAAAATTTATAATAAAAAAAAAACAACCCACGCGGACATTGAGAAAAAACGATTAATAGGAAAAAAAACAAAACAAAAACAGTATATATATGGATTCGAACCGACAACTTCCAGCATATGGGTCCGAGACCTTACCCATCAAGATATAGCTGACAATTGAAGTGAAATGGTTGCATTTCTAACATTTAAGCTAACAGCGGAAATCCAATGAAAGCAATCCCAAATATCTCGAACATGGGGTGGGGTTTGGTCCCTGAAAATACCCTATTCTTTACAAAGGTGTTTGGGCCTCTGAATACGATGGTGAAGTCCATTTGCCGATCCGATTTCCGTTCGGGAGTTTCTAGAGAGATACAATGACAACAATACCAAATATTTCGAACATGAGGGCGGTTTTTGGTCCCTGAAAATACCCCATTCCTATGGCTGTCTCTGAAAACAATGGTGAAGTCCGTTTTTCGATCCGACATTCCATTCGGTAGTTCTTGGGGTGAGGGTGGGGGGAACAGACACGGACTGACGGCCGCAAAT
This sequence comes from Thereuonema tuberculata, assembly GCA_023159025.1. Classification (NCBI taxonomy): domain Eukaryota; kingdom Metazoa; phylum Arthropoda; class Chilopoda; order Scutigeromorpha; family Scutigeridae; genus Thereuonema; species Thereuonema tuberculata. Next base: position 17,981,096 of record JAFIDM010000179.1, on the reverse strand, counting down.
AGCTACCAAATGGTCGCTAAATAACTAGTAACAATAACGTAGAGTTATTAATTAATCCTAACCAAATCCTGTACTAAAATCGGAAAAAAAAACAAAAAAACAAACAAAACCTTTAATCGTCTTTTGTGTGTTTTTAAGAGTTTTTATCGATTTTATTACATATTTGTGCACATATTATATTATTCATTTTTAAAATCCTGAACTAGTTTCACTTTTTCGTTATTACCAACAATATAATCAAGTTACATTGATATCTTAAAACGTTCTGCATAAATAAGCAAAAAGAAATCTGCATTATAAACAAACATGTTTTATTTTCAAAAAGTTAGCAACTTCAAATCCAAATTTAGAAACTAGTATTGAAATGTAATTGGCTGAACTGGAACCAAAGTTTACTTTTTTTGTGTTATTTTTTTGAGTTTTTTTTTATAAAAACTGTGCGTATTCATCATAACATTTATGTATCTACTACCGCACATTAAACAAGATTTAAACACATTCAATTATTTGAAAATAGGCCTAATTATGTTCTATGCAGCAATAAAACTTAAAAATTCTTTCTTTTGAAATTCTTTTAAGTATTACAGAAAGACCCAAAGGCTTCGAAACTATATCAGTATAGTTTTCGTTGTATTGCAAAGTGAGGCTCATGAAATCCCTAAGTCTGTGTATGTGTTTCACTAATAAGTTTTGAACTACTGGACGAATCTTCTTGAAACTTGGTCTGCACATTTTAAGGACAAAAGGCAATCTCACTTTTATATTTGAAAACTTTGCCAAATGGGTCTTTGTCCAGAAATGAGCGCGAGAAGACGACATAAATTCCCATAGAAAATCATTGGAATCTAAACAACGGATTTCTATCCTTCTTCCGTTAATATCCCCTTGTGTTAAATATTGTCTTAATCCTTTTTGTTAATTCATTCAATTTTGCCAGGTTTGTTATAATTTAAAAATAATCCTATTCAGACAGCTCAAGAAAATAAAGCAGATTTATTAGATTTCTTTTTTGTTTTTTAGAAAAAGAAAAAAATAGTGCTATTTCACAACAATGGGCAAGACCAAACTGTGTACCAAGTGACTTGGTCTCACTCGTTGTTGTTTATTAATAATTCAAATGCGCAGTTTTGAATTTTTATGCTTTAAAAAATTCATTGTTATGATGAAATCGTGATCATTACAATAATACACATATATATTATTATGCTTTTGGAAACAACACAAGATAAGATTGATTGTTAGAGCGAGTCGAGTTGTTGTGGTCGTCGAGATGCAATACGAAGGAAGAAGATGATGTCTTCAAAAAATATGAATATCTGGAAACTCGGAAAGGATTCAGAGATGAAGAACTCTGATTAATGTTTTATCCAGTTCACCACATTTAAATGGAATTCGACAATATTTAGCCGAACTAGAATTAATGTAAATTACTATTACTTTTACAGAAACCTCAGTTGCTAGGAGACAATTCCATTTGTCAGTATTACTAACGATAATTCTTGTGTGGTGAACTGGATAAATCATTAATCAGAGTTCTTCATCTCTGAATCCGTTCAGAGTTTCCAGATAATCATGTTTTTTGATGACATCATCTTCTTCCGGCACATGAATTTTCTCACTAATTTTTCATTAGTGAGTTTTTTATTGTTCATTTTTCTTTTGAGGCACCACTGCGCTTCCGATGAACAAGTGCTATTTCATTATTGTCGTTTTCACGACATTAATGAAAGAAAAAAATAGTAAATAAAAGATTTTTTTTCTTTTTTTTTAAGAAATAACATTTTAACGAAAGTAGGTTTTAAATTCTTTGAACTTCTTTGAACTTCTTTGTTTAATATTTAATTTAAAATTTTGAAAGAAGTAGGCGTGTTTGAGTCTTACGCTTCACCGGTCAAGACAGACGACAAGTTCTTGGACCTTGTCCACCATCGTCTTTAGGCTGGAAAGAAAAAGAAGTTGATGGACAAGGCCGAAATTGGAATTTACGGGGCTTTGAAACCCCAGTCTCGCGTTCGCCTGAGCTGTCTTCAAGTGACACAGGTTAATCTAGAGGTCATAGGTTAGAATCCTAATACCAACCATCCAAAATATATTCTGGTTACGCCTGAAGCCGATGGGTGACACTAAGGAAGCCACAGAAATATACTATCTAGAGAATTCAGACGTTATCAGTCTTTATTGTTATTGCAATTATTAGTTATTATTTTTCTTTTACTTTTTAATCTTCTGATAATTATCATCAGACTAATATTCCCGTTTTGTCAAGCATCATTAAAATCTCATTAGCAACAATCACAACAATTGCATGTTTTGCGTGCACAACAATCACATTGATAATACAGCTCTACAACAATCACAGTAATCGCAACAATTGCGCCTTTTGCATTCGCAACAAGCACATTTATAATAATAAGGAAAATTAAAGTAATATCAATTATATTTTCTTATCAGAAGACGTTGCGAAGCACTGTGATTGGTTTACTGATCACTTTCCCTACCTTGTTTTGTCTAGGAATGAGATCGGGCCACTCAATCTGTTAGTGTGTGTGTGTTACATAATACCTTTTGAAACACTGCATGGATCTTCTTGAAACATAGTATGCAAAATCGAGGACTAGAGATGATTTAACTTTTATATTTGATTACTTTTTCTTATCGAAAAAAAAGCGCGAGAAGGCGGCAATAATTTCTGCAGAAATGCTTTGAATCTAAACCATTTCTATCGTATAAAAACAAATTTAACGTGCAGAGAAATCGTAAAAAGAAAAATAATGAAATATTAAGGCATCAAAAATTTATTAAAATCCAATATTACGTTAATCTCAATAGCTCTATTCGTAGAATTTACAAAAATAACAATGTAAGAATATAGTAAGTATGAAAGGGAAAAAATTATACAAGAGGAAGATAAATTATATACTACTGGAGTAATCTATAAATTAAAGTGTAGGTACTGTGGGAATACAGATAGAATTATGATTAAACGATTGAAGGAATACATTTGCGCTTTTGAAACGGCAAGAAAGGTATATTAGATTGAGCGGACCATTGTCTGGATGAGCAACATAATCTGGATGTAATATTAGAAATTTTATATAAAGTTAAAAACGAAAAAGAACGGTTTATTATTATAGAAACATTGGTCATGTTTCAATTATATAAATAAAAACAAAGGAATGAAATTAAATGATTACTCCATTTGTTTATTCAAGGAAAACCTTAAAAATTTATCTAGTTCCTGCATTGTAGTAAGAATGTTATTTCAGGAGGTAATGTTATTATCATTGTTTTTTTCATAAGGTTATTATTGTTTTTCCTGATACGTTTTATATTGTTAAAAAGAATTTGTAATGGGATCCGAACTTGAAAAAGATTAGCATTAAGGCTAATCGAAGTGTTGTATTTTTCGTTATCAAAGAAGAAAAATATATTAAAAAGTTGATTGCTTACTTTGATAGGCATCTTAACCCTGTCTTACTCCTTTCCCTCTGTAAAATTAAAACTTATTAAATTAAAAAAACACATTATTCTATCAATTCTTCTTTATTCAACGATATTTCGTTTTCTTTTACAGGAGACTTCATCAGGTTTTAAAAGTTTGAGGACAAGAATATTCCTTTCCCTTTTTCTCTACAGAATTCGTTCATTTTTAAGCAATACCTTTTCAATGTGACAATACATTAAAGCCTAATACATAACATCTGTGTTAAAATAATAATTCAATCTATTTACTTCCAATAATATTCAATAATTGTACTGTATCAGTACAAATAAACAGCATCAATAATCTTGTCCTCGAATTAATAACTTGATGAAGTCTTCTGTAAAAGAAGACGAAATATCGTTGAATAAAGAAGAAATGATAGAATTATCGCTTGAAGATGACAAAATATTCCATAAAAAAGTGCAAGAGTTAACAGTCACTCTGTTCATTAAGATTAAACCAGAGCCTTTTTACTATGAGATACCACGAGACGGAGTACCTCAGCCAACCAAAAAAAGAAAAAGCAAAATCAGCGGCTCTTATTTTCCAACCAAAACATTGGTTTTTTTTTTGGTTTTTTTAACAGGATTATACCATTAATCATTATAAATGTCTCGCTATACTCTCGAGTAATAAGTGTTTATCTGAAAAGTTTTAGTCAGCTTACCTATTGATGAATTTTTTTTTTTAAGCTGTTATCTGAAAGTTTGCACATTAACTGTTTATGTAAAAGATAGTTAAAGGACCTTAGGAATGCTGAATCTTAGAGCAAGGTCATTATTTAGTGATTAAGCAATTACAGGTCAGTGCCGTAAATACAATTCAATTATGATGTCAGGTTCATGAGGAAGCAGTCGTTATGTGGTTTGGCTCAACTATTAACCTTTTACGGAATGGCAGCTGCTAATATGGAGGGGGGAGATAGTTCTAGCGAAATTTATGACTCAACCAACGGCAGATCTTTTTTTAATGAGGCATAGTAAAAATTGTAATTCAGGGGTCAATTCTCTTTCTTTTCTCTTTATTTAGTTAGTTGGCTATTTATTTATTTATTTAGTTGTTTCGTTAATTACTTAGTTAGTAAATTAGTTAGTTGCTTATTTATTTATTTATTTATTTATTTATTTATTTAGTTAGTTAGTTAGTTAGTTAGTAAGTTAATAAATTAGTTATTTAGTTGGTTATCTGTTTGTTTACTTAGTTAATTAGTTGGTTATTTATTTAATTATTTATTTAGTTAATTAGTAAACAAAATTTGTTAGTTATTAGCTATTTATTTATTTAGTTGTTAGTTAGTAGATAATTGTTATAAGTTGGATAATGATTCTACGGTTTTACAGTTTAGACAAGAAGGTTTAACGTGCATTAGATGGAACATGGAAACGGAAAAACGATGAAAATGCACAATCGTTTGCTTTCACGCCTTGAGCCATCATCGACGGGAATAGCTGTGTCGTTCTTATTAGGACTCATCAGCCAGATTTACCTTCGATGATCAAGTTCAGAACGCGTGAAAGCCTATTTTCTATTGATTGCTTTTGCGAGATCCCACTTGCGAGAGCAGGAGAAGAATCCATAGGCTTTCACGCCTAAATCAGGTAAATCTGGCTGATGAGTCCTAATAAGAATCCCAATAAGATTCTCATCGATGATGGCTCAAGACGTGAAAGCAAACGATTGTGCATTTTCATCATTTTCCGTTTTCATGTTAGAGTTTAGACAGTTTAAGTAAATGTGTTTTTACATCAGGAATGAAATTTGAAAGGTATTTAGTCTACTTTCGGGGAAAAAATTAAGTACAGTAGAGCCCCGATTATCCGCGAGCGGATGATCCGCGGTGCGGTTTATTCGCGAGTGCCGCGAAATTTTTTTTTAATTACGAACTTCAAAAAAGCCAATTTTAATCCAAGCCAATAACAGGGAAAATACAATAGGCCCTACAGTGCGACGGTCGAAAATTACTGACAGGTTTATTGTGCATCGTGATCCTACAGGCCTTCTCAGAATTTGTGGACGCAAACGTAGAGCAAACATATTTAAGCAAACGTAAAGCAAACATGCTTTAATGTACTTATTTTAAAAGTTTTACATAGTATGTTTTTTATACAATAAAATGTAGTTTTTATTGGTGAAATATTTTTTTTTCGTGTTTACACCTCATTTTAAGTCTTTTTTCGGGTTATCCGCGATTTTCGTTATCCGCGAAGCCCTTGCCACCCAATCCCGCGAATAATCGGGGCTCTACTGTATTAGCAAATCAATTTCTCTACTAAAAATAAATGAGCATGCATCTAAAAACTTTTGAACAGTTGATTGAATCCCCTTGAACTTGCCATTTACATTTACAGTTATGAGATGATCTAGCTTAAGTACTGAAAATTTATTCGTGTGCGCCTGTGTCGAGAAATTTGCGCGTTAAGATGACGAACATTTCTGTAGAAGCAACATTGGATTCCTTTGCACGTATTTTCTTCTAATTGAAATGAATTGGATTTAGACAACTTAAGTAAATATTTGCAGTCAGTTAAATTTCAGGAAACGGAAAATTTGAAGGTACTACTGCTTTGTTTCTGAAAACTAATTGCATATTATGAAAAAGATGAGATCTTTCTTTTGTATTATTATTATTATTTCATGATTAAAAAAAAAGAAAGCCCCCCCCTTTCCATACGACAAATATATATACATACAGAATGTGGGATTTGTAAAAACTTAATTCAAATTCAAAGGTTATTATTTCTGTATCTGGAGGAATAATGCCAATTTATCCTTGCTTCAAGAGCGCCATCTGGTGTTAATTTCAAATAATTTGGATATTCCTACTTAAACGAAATATTGATGGACTTTGCTCAAATCTTCAGCGTATTATACACAACACTTTCAGTTAAAGCACATTAAAAATATAAACGTAAAAATTAACATTTTCAGGGCAGTACGCTTCAAATTTTTTAAAAATTTCTTCTATTAGCATATGTCAAAAACTCTGTTGTAGACAGTTAAAACTTTAAAAAAATAATGACAGATTTGCTCTGTTAAATGTAAGATCTACAGATAAGGAGACTGGCTGAAAAATAGATGAAAAAAAGGTTCATCTTTTGATCCTAGAAAGCTGAAAATTTTGTTTTGCAGTTGAGTGTTTCCGATTGATGTTGATACAGACTGAAGTCGTTGCAACTTAGTGTCTGTCGGATATTCGAAAGTTGTCATGTCAACTATAATTTTCTGGTTAATACCGTAAGTTCCGAAGTTTCCTCCATTCTTTTCACTTGTACATTGAATTTGTCAGATAAAGTTTATCTACGAAATATACCTGCCTTACCTTTATGAAATCGGGTCATCTAAGATGTTTGATATATATTCTATTAGTGTTACTTAGTTTCAAATAAATTTTGTCATTATTCTCGACATATTTTATATCATATCTGACAACTTGTTTTGTTCGATAGAGTTGAACTCTTTCTTAAAGAACATCAATTAATTAATGTCATCATTAATTAATATATCTATTGACATATCAGCGCTGTAAACCACGATATTAAACATGTTATTGTAACTGTAAGTTTTAAGTAACTTTAAGTAGATAAAAATGGCTAGATTTATTTTATTATAGAAAATCTAACTTTTGAATTTACATTTAACTCACCATTGCGATTTAAAACAAGAACTTTGTGAAAGAATTTAAGGGCTAATTTTCTTTAAATTATCTGTCTTGTTTTTTAATTTTAAGCTGATATTTACATCCTATTTTCAATTTTTTAGCTCATATTTAGATCTTATTTTTAATGTTTTAGTTTAAACTATATTTAGATTTTATTTTTAGCTCATATTTAGATCATGTTTTTAATTCTTAGTTCATATTTAGATCTTAATAATTTTAATCTCATATATAGATGACATTTTTAATTTTTTAGCTCAGATTTAGATCATGTTGCTCTTGATGAGATCATATTCAGATCGTATTTTTAATTTTTAGCTAATATCCTATTTTCAATTTTTAGCTGATATTAATTTTTAATTTTTTAGCTAAATTTAGTAAGAGAATTCCGAAACACACATAAAAAAGTTAAAAAATATTTTATATACTAAAAATACAGGCCGGACAGTTTCAAGAACACAAGATCTTCATCAGCGAATGTGTGTTTCGGAGTTCTCTTACTAAGTAATTCAGAATCACACACGTGAAATGTATTTGTATTATTTATAGTTTAATTTAGATTTTATTTTTAGCTCATAATTAAATCATGTTTTTAATTTTTAGATATATTTAGACCTTATTTTTAATTTTTATCTCATTTAGATTTCATTTTTAGATCGCATTTAGATCACATTTTTACAACTTAGGTCTTACTTTTAATATTTAGCTTACATTTAAGTCATTTGTATTTATATTTTTAATATATAGCTCTTATTTTTAATTTTTAGCTTATATTTAGGCCAAATATTTAACTTTGTTAAGTGCATGCATGTATCTTACGATTTTAAATCACAAAAATCTGTGACCTACGGTAGAAGTCTTATCTTTGTATTATTTTTTTTCTTTTCGTTACTGTTTATACAAACTCTAAATATTCTTGTCGTAGGATCTACTCAGCCCTAAGAATGGGTACCAGAAGTCTTCATCGGGGGATAACACGGTATTGATAGAAAGCTAATGCTAGCCAATCTCTGTTCTCTATCTAATTTGGATTACAATTAGATAGAAGAAAGTATTTGCTTATCCAAATTCTTATCTTTAGAACATAAAATTGTTGGATTGTTTTCGTTACAATGTAGTTATTTATATTAGACGTCACAAAAGAACAGTGCCTCGCCAGAGGACGTCTACTGGGCCTCTAAATAAATGTCAAAATAATCCCATCCTAAAACACAAGACAGAATTTATTATTTACGATAATACGATACCACGATTGTTAATTATGTTTCACTGGCACGTATTCCCGTTTACGACTTAAGCATTTTTGTTGAACTCCCATTGAGGAATTTCTCGTTCGTCAGAGGGCGAATTCATCCTACGATAAAGTTTGTTTATTTCGTGAAATCGGAGAAATAAAATTCGCGTTGTTCCGGGTAATGAGGTCGAGAGGAACAAACCGATAATGGCCCCCACTCGTCATCTGTCAAAACTTCTCTGTGGTTCGGTGATTGAAACAATGATTGTTGTTTCTGCCGCTAGGTGGCCACCAAGTGTCGATCTATTGGGATCAGGAGGACCATTAATGTCAATTCAGGCTGTTTTTGGAGATGGGATTTGCAATTGAGAACCATCGTATTGAGAATTGATTCGAAATACTTAAAACAGGAAAATGGAGGTTGACGTGGAACCATAAAGAAAACGTTCACTTAAATAATAATAATGGTCTAGTATTACTATTCTACTACTTATACGCTTTCGTATTAATCTCATAATGGGGATTGAGGCATCAATTTTTTTGAACCGTGCGAGGTATGGAGACCAAAATAAAAGAATCAGCTGAATCTTTTGGCGAGGAATTTCGGGGGTTATTTTTGATGAATAGGAGGGCTGGAGACCAGAAATAAGTTACTTACCAAATTTTACAGAGATCCGTCCAGACATTTTTCCGTGATGCTCATATAAACAGACAAAATAATGAACAAACAGAAGAAAAATGTTCAAGTGAATAACAAACTTCGCATGTTCTGGCAGTTATTCTTATTATTATTATTATTATTATTATCTCTAGGATTTATTTTATTGGATCATTATATCAAAAATCACTTGGAGTACCAATAAAATTTCAGGATCTTAAGATAAATAGTTGTCGAATTTCAGTAATCGCTTTTCTTTAATATCTAACAAACAGTGATAATTTCTTTGTCTGTAGCCCTAATCTGTAAGAAAAGCACAGATATCTTAAATAGATCCTAAGCTCAATTTACGGACGTTGTAAAATTCGGACTTTTTTTTTTTTTTTTTGTAGTGTACAGGTTCTGTGAAATTTGATCACTACTAACATCCGGAATTACGTCATATTGTATGTCTAGAATGCTTAGAATGTATCGCTGTTGGCGTAGAATAATTCCTTGTTGAAATACGGCTATTTCTTTGTTCACATCTAATTTGTTATCAGCATAACAAGATCGTCCACGGATAAGTATCACTGTTTTCATTAATAGAAAATTAAACACTTCATCAGAAACCGTTATATGTTTGTTACAATTTGTTTTCAGTTTATACATAACTAACTCTTAACTAACTCCTCTTAACTAACGCTTCAGAGCTCGTAATGGCTTTGAATTTGCGATTTATTTCAAATGAATATATACAAGAGCACGAATCTGTTATACATTATCTCTTCTACAGCGCCATATTTCACCCTATTGGCAGGTTTTGAAACTAAATGTATTTTTGTTTTGTTTTTTCTATGGAATCCTTCTCCCTATGCTTGGAATAGTTTGTTTCCTAATTTTGGTAGCATTCCATTTATTATTTGGAACTTCAAGGGAGATAATTTAATTACGGCAACCTGCATTTATTGCTGCTGCAAGAATAATAAAGAATTCGCCTGTAAATATTTTTAATTATTAATACTTCAATTTAAATTTTCGGAGATAGTGTTTGCTTGTGTTGCGAAGGATTGTGGAGGAATAAAAGCTCTGCTGTAAATTGGTTCTTAAAATTTTCTGAAATGAAATCGCTTTCCGACTATTTGGTCGGATGTCTAATTGGATTTTAACATTAAAATTGGTCGGATAGCAAATATCCGACAGAAATTCGTTTTCTGTGACGTAGCTATCCTCCGATGATTTTTAGCTTATTTGTCAGTCCCCCTGTGTGTGTGTGTGTGTCCGTCCATCCTCCCCACCTTTCCCTCACTTTGAACCGTGGTACGGATCTTCATGAAACGTGGTATGTCTATTTCATGACTAGAGACGTTCTAACTTTTATATTTGAAATCTTTTCGAAGTGGATCTTTCTCGAGACATTAGCGATAAAATTTCCCATAGACACGAATCAGAGATGTCTAGCAATGGATGTTAATCCGTTTATTCAGTAGACGGATTTCCGAGCGATCTTATTAATCTTATTCAAATCTTATTTGGATAATTTATGTAAAAAAATACGGATTTTTTTTTTAGAAAATGGGAATTTTTTTATTAGAAAATCTGCTGAAAATGGAAATGAATTTAACATAATAAAAAAATAAAAGCAGGCTTTTCGTCTGTTTTGTATCCACAAATTTAGAAAAAAAAACAAAAAAACAAAAAGGAAATTAATAAAGAATTTTAAAGAAATACATTGGACAGTAAACTGTAAGTTCTGTCAGGAACTCCTTGTGTCATTGATCTATCAAGATTCAGCATAAAAAAATAAAAACAAAATGTGAAATGTGGTTAAAATAAAATACGCTTATTGATTTAGACTATTTATTTATAGAATTTTATTTCTATTTAAATTGTATTTTGATAATACAGTTCTACAGTTTTTATTCCTTTTTAATAATTTTTTTAACCCATTTCTAAAAATAAATAAAAATAAAGACTTTAAAAATAAAATAAAAATAAAGATCGAACATAAATATCGGAATTTATTTCCGAGTGTCTTCGGAGACTCAGAGAAGATTGAAAAACACTGCTATAATATATTTTGTAGAATCGACTGCCTAAACTTCGCGTTAATATTCAGTCTCCTGGGATAAGTAGTTTTCAGTTGTCGTAAAGACAGGAAGTCAATTTGAAATGCTTTTTTCCGACTTGCAAATGGATAGAGTATTACACCTAGAGTATTTACATCTTTCTAAAAGTTTAATTGTAATTAAATTTAATAAAAATAAATTTAACGTGCATAATAATTGTAAGAAAAAAAATATCAAAATACAGACAAATAAGTAAGGTTTTCGCATCCTACCTGTCATCTCAAGAATCTGGGACAGCTGTTTCTGTCTTATTGGGCGTCATCAACCAGATTTTCTCTTGCTGATAGCTTAGAGTGCGTGACTAAGTTAAGGATACTACTTCAGCTCCCTGAAACGGCACCTCAACAAATATAATAAATACATTAAAAGAGGACCTAGTATTTATTAGTGCAACGCGCCATCTCCAAACAGCTGTTTCACTGTAATATGCAGATCATCAGTGGAGAGCAGACGCTATAAACCCCTAGGTCCCATTACGGAGGTGTTTTTTTATTTCTTGTTTTTATGCTTGGAGGTTCCACTCTTGTTCTCTCTCTAAATATAATAAATAAAACAATTAAAAGCACCGCGTCCAGCACGGCCTCAAATTCCTTGTCCCGAGCCCTGTCTGGCTCAAAGGAATTTCAGTAAATTTTCGTTATTCACTGATTTTTAGTTCATCTAGTGTGAAGACACGTGACTTGGAACAGAGTTCAACCGGCCTGAAGAGTACACCACCATCGCCCGAGATTTGTATAGTACAGAACATCTTCGTTTCGTATTTACTTATTCTATGGTACAGTTAGGAGCGGACATGCACTCTGTTGTAATCGTGGTACTGGCTAGCTGTTTGCTGCTTTCTTCAACTTAATTAAGGCTGGAGATAGAATTAAACCGTTGTAAAAGCATTCTACAAGTAAAACGAATAAAATCACATATTTTAGTAAAGCAGATTTATTCGTATATCCACATTATAGTCATTAAACGTTGTTATGGACCCCTGCAGTCGGCATCGCGGATCCGAGATTGGGAACCGATGCGCTAGAGGAAACCTCCTTCAGTTGTGCATCTTTAATATTCAAAGTTCCCGCATCTTAAATGTTTAAATGTTGTGTTTAGATATCATATAAGTACGACAAACGTCGTTATTTCATCTTCAAAACCCTTGTGCACGTGAGATTGAAGATTGAGTGAAGCTCGAGGAGGTCAAATCTTTAAAAACAGGCTTAAAAACGTATCAACGTAATGGGCCTGAAATAATTTATTACTTTTCGATTTGTTTACCGTTAAATTTATATTAAATCTTCCAGTTCAGTTTATCTTTTTTATTTCTTTTTGATTCTTTTTTTCTTTTTAAAAGAAGAAAAGTAGAAAATAATTGACAGACGAATAAAGGGAATTTCCCAGGGGGAGGGAGCATCTAAACCTCCTTCCACAGTCTCTGATTATTGGAGATTTATTGGGGACACGACGGTTCAATGCTCTTGCTTCAATGGAGAAGGAACAGATGAACATCAACATCAGATGAGCATCAGCAACAGATGAACATCAACAACACCTGCGTAACATTATTGCTCGTATCTTAAAGATAGACGTCCAATACTCTGCAAAAATGAAGGGAAAAATATCTGTAACTGTTAACTGTTCTGTTATAAATAATAAAAATAAACAGTTATTTTAATTGCAGCAGAAATTAATAGTTTAGCATTTTTAGCCTACTTTCCTGAGAATGCTAAGTTCGTCAAATCAGTCAATTCTGTGCGTTCCTTAACAACTTTTGAACGATTGAATAAATCTTCTTAATAATTGCTATACACCTGTAAGGAGGAGAGATTTTGTAACTTTTATTCTTAAAATCTTTTTCAAGTGGGACCGTATCGAAAAATTAGCGCTAGAAGGCAGCAATAATTTCTCTTAGAAAAATAAATAAATAAATAACGAATTTGTAACGATGTCTTAACCATTACATAGCAATAGTTGCGCATAATTTAATCTGTTTACTGACTTGTATATTGGATTAATTTAAAAGTGATGCTAATTTATTTATTTATTTATTTATTTTTTGCATAAAATGAAAAATGTGTTTATATTCAGTAGAAGGTATAATTTAAAAATAAATATTTCCTTTGTATCTTTTTTTTCTTTTTACGACTTAGGAAAAAAAAATGAAGAACACAAAGAAAAATAATACGAAAATCTTACGGAAAAGTATTTTATGGGATGTAGACTTTAAGTTCTTTCAGGATCTTCTTATTTTAACCTAATTTTCCATGAAAAACTAGTTATTAAAATCAGTATATCAGTTATTTGTGTGTGCTTTTTTCTCTCCTAATTATTTTTTAACTACTGAATTGATCTTCTTGAACGTTGACATACATGTTATGTCCAAGTGATCAACGTTCGTGTATGGATTCACGTGGAGAAACTTCGTGATAAAAATATTAAAAGAAAAGCACATTAGAAACGAATTAATTCTCCTTGGATGTCTTTGCAATTAACAGTGTAGAATATTGTAACGATTTTTATAATTATATTATAGTTATATTTGTATTTATTCCATGAATTCTATTTTATCCTATTTAGTGTTCTAATCAATCATAATTCAATCCAGTGTAAATTTCAAATTCTAAACCGGTAACGGTTAAACTCTGTTGTTTATTTTCAAATTATCAACGGCTGTTGTGCTCCCATAATTCCCCGTAATTTAAATCTACGGTTAAAATTCAGTTACTAATTTAAAGCCCTCGATGAACTGTCAAAGCACAAAAAAAAAATGAACAGTTAAAGCACAAAAAAATGAACTGTTAAAGCACAATAGCCAATGACAAATCAATGTATATAGCCTATTTAAATTTGATGCTTTCCCGAAAATAAATAGTCGAGTCCAGTCGAGTTCAGATTGGTTTAGACCCAACTAAATCTCTGCCTCTTTCCTTCACGAACCAGGTGATCCGATTTAACACACCACAATGTAAATGTTTTAAATTTGCCTGACGCTTTGATAGTATTTAAAATTGATAGGATTTAAGGGTTTTAGGTTTGAGGAAATGCAAATTCTGTTAGTAAGTTATATTCCGGTTATTATTATAATGGGAAATACTGAGATGTTTTCTGTGTATTTTTTTTTTTTTTTTTTTTTTGATAACTGAAAAAATTGTTTTTATTTACTTCCGGCGACCGTCTATAATATACTAATTATTATTTTTTATTTTTTTTTTTGCTTTATTTTGATACGGTTTTAAGCCTGTTTTGAAGGAATTTGACCTCCTCCTATTTAACTCCATCTTCACTCTCACGCGCACATTGGGTGTGAGGATGAGAAAATGAACATGTGTAAAAGAGGAGCAGAAAAGAGAACTTTGCCATACTCGTAAGAAAAAGTGAAATAGAGCAAATAATATTTAATTAAGGAAGATAAGATTCGTGTTTTTCAGGAGCTTCTTAATTCGAAGTATAAAATTGATTTCGTGTATTTTCACGCGCCAATTGATCCACACTTTCAAATAACAAAGATAGTCTCTTGTCAATAAATGTCAATGTCATGTTTCAAAAAGATCAACCAGCTTGTTCAAATTACGTTAGGGGAGTACATACATGAGCAGACAGTTTATTTACTTTCCCTGGGAAGATAGGCTAAAAGAAAGGATCGTTGAGTGCCGAAAGCTTTAATATTATTGTTTCAATAAATAATTTAATGTATTTGTGTTAATAGTAAAAATTTGTTACCGAAACATCAAAATTCCCTGTACAAACTTTACAGGTAGGTTAGGAATATAAAAACAAACCGTATTCTTAGTGGAACGTAAGTCTGCAAATGTCACCCGAATATGCTAAGAGGGCGCTTTTCGAAAGCACCTTAGTTGGGCAGTGTGAGCCATCCTCATTTGAGACGTTGACTTTGTACGAGCATTGATTTCAGCATTGACATGCTGGAGTATCTCAACAGTACGTTTCCGGCGCGGTGGATTGACCGAGGCGGACCCTTCGCTTAGCCATCACGATCACCCGACTTGTTCTGCATTGATTTCTTCCTCTGGGGTTACCTCAAAGTTATCGTCTACGAGACCCTCATTGCCTCTGACGCTGACCTCGTCACAAGTCACGTGGAAGCTGGATGTGTCTGCAAAAGACGTGTGTTTTGCATATGTTCAGCAGTCCATGCATCAAGGTTGTGAGGCATGTATTACTGTTTGTCGAAGGAACAAAGAGCACCTACTGTGAACCTAAAAGTATTATGCACCTTACTGTCATATTGTAAAAATAGGGCTAATAAACTTGTTGTCTACCTTACTTGTTGTCTTTTCTTTATGAAACATAGTTTCCCTTCTAACACATTCGGGTGACGTTTGCGGACATACGCTCCACTATGAATATGGTTTGATTTTTTATTCCTTAACTACTTTTAAAGTTTTTACAGGGAATTTTGAATCGCCCTGTATATCCTTTAATCCGGCATATATCTAGTAATTCGGCATTTGTCTGTTCTGACGGCTTTTGAGTATAGGAAATTTTTTTATAATTATAATTAGAACAGTATTTATCTAGTTCTTTGCAGGCTGTTTCATCAGTAATTGTAGAACAAGTTGTTGTTAAGAGCACTAGACTAGCGTAGCGTCAACGTAATTTATGTGACATAATTTATTATTTTGTTTTAGTGTTCGAAATGCATTTTCACATTTATCTCTTTAAGAAACTGATAAAAGTGACCTGGGAAAGCTTGCCTAAATAATAAATGAAGATTTATTTCAGAGTCGAAGGAGTTGAAAATTAATTGACTATAAAAATGTCATTATATAAGTCAAAGTGATATATTCGCTTTTGTTTCTCTTATATAATTAATTTCCAAGGTTTCTATTTTTTAATTAATTAAAAGATGCACTGTTACTTTTTTTTTTTTTTTTTTTTTCAGGTCATAGATTGATCTAAAAAAAGTAATGATAAAAATATGTTTTTTGTCCAAACTGGAAACACAAGTCACTGTTTTCGTGCATTCATTTTAAAACTTTTATTGATTTCTTAATAATTTTGCTTAACAAAAATGTCTTTTAAACCGAGAAATTTGTGGCTAAAATCTTTTGAAGAATAATTTTATTGTTAATTTTTGACGATTGATTTCTGAATAGGGCGAACCATTGTCGTGGCTAATGTTACATATATATATATATATATATATATATACAGTAAAGCCCCGTTATTACGCTCATCAAGGGACCGTGACCTACAAGCATAATAAGCGGGATAGCGCTATAAACGGGGAATGATTTATATGATGGGGAAACATTTAGACACCATTTTACAGGAAAGATACTTGATTCTGAAATAGATATAGTGCAAATGTGAGCTTATTTCCTATTAAAAAAATCTTTGATTGTGGTTTGCCGTGTGTGTATGCTACTGTTATAAATTATGACATTTTCAATGCGGTTCAAGAAACTATTAACATCAATTGATACTCCACTAGGAGCAATACAAATATATTTTCGGAGCAGATTTAGTGCACTGCCCGCTATTTCACGCGCCTTTTCTTGAATGATTGGGTCACTTAATGGCACTGATGCATCACGGGACTGATGAATCCATTCAATTAGAATTTCCTCGGCATCTTCACATTTTCCACACTTTACTTTTTTACGTTTGCAACCATCCTTCGCTGCATTGATAATTCCATTCTTATTTTTTATTATTGTTCTCAGACTGGATCAGGGAATTCTTAGATTCTGCGAAAACCTTCTGATTTAGTGTAGAATTCTCGTCGTACTTACGAAGAATTTGCAATTTTTCACTTATAGAAAGAGATTTCCGCTTCGACATTTTTCACTAACTTACTGTATCACAGACCCGCACTTCAAAGAGTTCGAAGATTCCCTCCTACCAGGGAAAGAAAAGAATCGTTACAGTGTTACATTTCTTTTCGATACAAAATTTCCGATATAAAAAAGCGCTACAAGCGGGATTTGAAGCGTTATAAGAGGGTAAAAGTATACAGAGTTACATAGAAAATTCCAGGGACCGTATGAAAGGAGCGTAAAGAACGGGATAGTGCTATAAGCGGAAGCATAATAACGGGGTTTTACTGTATATATATATATGTCTTCCTTATCAACCTTTGAGTTTTATTATTCTATCTTTATTTATTATTTGTATTTTATTTAGCTGATTTCTTAAATTTGTTGCTTCACGAAAATGTCTTTTAATCTCTTTGAGGATTATGTCAGGTAAAAATAATGTTTTTTATTTAATTTTTAAAACATAATTTCTGAAGATCGCCAAGGACTTGCAGAAGTTTACTTCTTTGTATACTGTTGCAAACAAAAATAATTCCACTTCAGCATAAAAATAGAACTATACCTCATGGATTTTTGCAGTCGTCAATGATTTCTTTTCATTATTATCTATCAGTGAATGCAAATCTATCTATATTTTTTTTTTTACATCATGAGATTTTGAAATTTTTTCCACCAATCACAGGATAGGAAACTATATTGACAGTTACGAGGCGGAAGGATAGATGACGTCTGATTCGTCTATAGAAAGAAATGATACTACATGGTGAATTTTGATGGTGATTTCGATCATAAGGGAGGGGGGATCAAAATAAATGGGTCTATGATCTAAGTTGCGCTATATTGTACAAATTTTATAGAAATCCGACTAGACATTTTAGTGTGATGCCCGAACAAACAGAAAAGAGTGGGATAATAAGAATTCGCATGCGCAGTTAATTAATCAATAATCATTTCACGTAATCTCCCCCAATTTTTATTTGAAATATATTTGATTGTAATGGTTAATTTAAATTCCGTTTCGTTTACTTTCCCTCTTCCGCTTTCGTGTTTTCCCAGTCTTATTCCTTCTTCTCTCGTACAGTTCCTTATCCATCTACTTTGTGGTTTTACGGAAGTAATAATCCTTCTCTTTGAATCAAACGTTATTGTTAGGAAGGCAATAAAAGCATTCTCTGCAACAAACTTCTGATTAGACGGAACGGTAATGACATACTGACTGACATACATAACATAGCCCTTATCTTCAATTACTGTGACGAAATCGATTGTTTAAAAAGTTTTCAATAACCTGCTATTTTTCTTTTTACTTCTTTTTTTAAAAAGTATAATTACATTCAGAACATACGTAGAAAGGAAAATCTATCTATGAGACAGTTCCTGAATGAAAGTTCCTGAATGAAATTAGAGCATACTTTAAAAAAAAAAAACATTACGTGCAATAGTAAAATACGAAAAAGAGTTAAAATAAATTTCACCAAAGTTTCGGGTATCATCCGATGCCCATTTTCAAGGTGTGAGTATTGGGGTAAGGAAAAGAGGATGTGAATATTATTGTTGAATGTTATAAGCTTGGCTGAGTGTAATCATCTCCAAATATTGCCACCATATCAGTCTTTTTGGCAGATACACTGTCCGGCCACTTTATTAGGTTCACCCGGCTGTACGCACAAATGTTGCGTCTCACAACAAATCTTCAAGCCGGTGGGGACAGTGTCATGATAAGGTTTTCCTGGCACACGTTGGGTCCATTGATACTTCTGGAGGCACATAAGGGTATCATACCTAGCATCGTATCTGACCAAGTGCAACCGTACATGTTAACAGTTTATCCTCATGCAGATGGCTACTTCCAGCAGGATAATGCACCTGTGCACAAAGCCAGAATCACTATGGGATGGTTTGAGGAATATGACGATGAATTTTCTTGCAGCAGTGGCCCTCTCAGTCCCCGGATCTCAGGCCGGTTGAAGATTTGTGGGATGAGCTGTTCGCTCCAGGCTTACACCTCCATCAAATCTTCAGGAACTGAGTGACATACTCAACAACGTTTTCAGCATCTTGTGGAATCCTTGCTTCAACGAATTCAGGCTGCTTTAGGCTAAATGAGGCCCAACACTGTACCTAATAAAGCGGCCGGACAGTGTATGTCGACGATATTATTATCGCTACCGACCAGGTTAACATTCAATTTATTCATAGGGAATTCAATAATGCTGATGACGTTCTCAAATTCGAAATCGAACATCCAACAAATAACACCATACCATACCATAAAACTTCGGTTTTAATTCATTTTAATCAAAAGAAGTTATAACTATCGTATAGAAAAAAATACACTTCCAGTAGATTTATCTATTACCACTCACTTCGTCCCCATTCACAAAAAAGGAATACTGTCTACTGTGTTAACTATCATAAAACTCTTTATGATGAACATAACGATATTAAACACATCCTGCAAATACATGTTCACCCTTTATGTTTGCTTGAATAGACTAAAACTTTTAAAGAAATCAATTTCCCATTTACATACTTCTGCTGCAGTCAGGTCCCCACATCAAATCAGTGCCCAGGTACGAAATATAGTTACGGGCCCCTCCCACAAAATAGCTCTACGGTCAAAACAGATTCTTAGCTAAAAACCATTTCGGAAACATCACACGATTTCATATTACTCCCTTTTAAACTTACCACACTCAGTTATTAGCATTAGTTTTAGAGTAAATTAATTTAACACCAACATCTACTTTTTCCAACTCTTACCCAAAAGTTTAGAAGAAATTCGCTCTATGAAAATATTGTAATGCAGAATAGCGCTAATGCTTAATGAAGCAGAAAAGTAGTTTATATGAAATGTATACTTAATTATAAAAAAGAACAAAAAAAGTCTAGAAGTGATAGGCCAATTCATATATATATATAAATAAATTAGATCGTCCTTTGTCCTTAAACGTGCATGCAATGTTTCAAGAAGAGTCATTCAGCGGTTGCGAAGTTATTAGGTAGCGGCCCATGTACACATACTGACTGTTTTGATCAGCCTCTCTTGTCTAGAAAAGTAGACTAAAAAGGCATTACAAGAAACAATAATTAATTAACTAGTAATTAAGCTTTCAGATGGCAAAGTTTAGACCTGTGGTCCAAACTTTTTTAGCGCTGTCGTCACCTTTGCATCCTAGGACATATCTCTGGTGCCCCCATACATACACATCACTCTTTCTTGGTATTAAGTCAGAAGTCCCTATTCCCCCCTCCTCCTCCTCAGACTGGTGGTACCGCTCACTTTGGGAACCACTAGTTTCGACTATCCATTTTTTATTTGAGCATTATTTGTCGGGTTCTTCTTGAGAAGTTAGCACATCAATTATAATTTTTTTTTCTTCTTTTCATTGGGTTTTTAGAAATAATGCTTAGATATACCACAACGTACCATTCCTTTCTGTTAGTATTCGTGTGTTAATAACAGTTGAAGCCTACGAGGGACCAGATACAATCAGGCAGTTAGAACGAATTTTAATTTCAGTAATTAACTGTAATTTTAATGTGAGCGTGATTTATAATTAAGTCTAATCGTATTTAGAGATTTGATTTAGAATTCAAGTGTCAGTTTTATTCAACTTAGGTATGATGTATGATCTTACGCAATGAAATGCGATTGAAATTCTGTAAGTGCATTTTCATTTAGTGATATCTGCATTAAATTAATTTGTAATTAACGTAAATTACGTTGATTTCACTGAAAGTCTTAAAATTTTAAATTAAAGCCTTTTGCTATCCCACTGCGCACGGTTTAAAAGTAGAATGAATTTAGACAATTAAATAAAAAAAAAATATTACATTTGTCTAAATACGATCTAATTCTCATTTTTTTCTGCCAGCGAATGGAAAGATTTGTACTGTGTTTGTATTCAGTTGGTATTATTATTGGAATATAAATGAAGATTTTTCGTTTTTGTCCTTTAAGGTTTTAACAACTTTTTTAAGGTAGTTTTTAAGAAAATTCGAGATTTGGGTGGATCCACATTTCCAAAGCAAGAACTTGTAGCGTCGTTAAGAAGCGATAAAGACAGAATTTGTGGCGCTGTTAAGGTACCAGGAAGAAACCCATCCGACGGGAAATTGATATCTTCTACGATGTTGATTTGGAAATAAAACAGGAAGAAAAAAAAATCCTTTTAATCGACAATAGGTTATGTCAATTGAGGTATGATCGTTTCCAGGATATTTCGTTGAGAAATACAACAGAAAAACAAATAAACAAAACAAAAACAAAAAACAAACATACTTTTCTTTTAGGAATGACCCTTCATTTTGCAACTTCTCCGCCATCTTTGAAACAGTCCAAACACTGCCCATTTGTCTTATTTTAAAGGGGGGCTTCTGCAAAGAGTGCCATCTACATTCCTAATTTTCTTAAAAACTACGAAATATAAATAAATAAATAAATAAATAAATAAATAAATAAATAAATAAATAAATTAATAAAACTAGAGTTTTCCGTCGATTTAATATTAAGTAATTATTTCGGAATAGTAATATTTCAAAATCACCGAAATTCGTTTTAATTTCACTGGTTCTGTGTCCTACACAATTACCCTTTTTTTTTTAAAAAAAAAAAAAAAAAGAAGAAGAAAATTTATATTTAAGAACTAACGTTTCCAGGAAAACAGACTTTTAAAAAAGTTCATTCGAACTTGTATTTTTTTTGTTTTGTTTGCTACTGTCACTTGGTAGTCCTTATTAAGTTCTTGTTGCCGCACTTGAACATTGCAACCAGTTCAGTGAACAGTATTAACGACATGAGAACAGTCTTGACAGCGAAAGACAAGTCCTAGTTGACTCAGGAAAAAAGCGAGAAATTTAATTTCGAAGAGAAGAAAATAATAACAAAGACGTGCAAGTCGACGAGCGCGGTTTTTAGTCGAGAGCTACAGGCAGTTGCTGCTCTTTTAAGCCCATGAAAAGATTCATTCAACGGAGCTGTTAAGCGCGTCGCCGGGAGTTTCGACGTTGCCGGCATCACCTTTTCTTCTTTGCCGTCTGCCTTCCAGAGACTGCGGTGACAGTTGAAAGCATCACAAGGCCAACAAAGATCACACGACAAAGCCCGCCAATTTCTTTGGGGCTGTTTTCTTTATTAGGCAGGGTTACGTTTGCGTCTTGCAATTCGCCTTTGGCCAAATTGTTTGACTAATTTCCTTCCCCCATCCAAAAAAAAAATACCAACAATTAAAATTTCTCCTATCAAAATTAAAAATATAAAATATAATTTTTGTTTTATAGATGGAACTTTTGAAATATCCATCTATTCACTAACTATGAATGTCGTCAAATTTATGTTGTTTAAATATCCAAAAAAAAAAAAAAATAATTAAATAAATAAAATAAAATCGATTAAAATTGTTCCAGTCAGAAATGAAATACTAAACAAGAAATCATAATTGGCGTACTAACTTTTCAAACATCCGCAAGTTCAGTTGTCATTTTTTTTTTTTTTTTGCAATTATATTGCTTAACTTTTTTGTTTTTTTTCACCAATAAAAAAAAAAAAATCAATTAAAATTTCTCCTAGCTGAATTAAAAATCGAAATAAGAGTTGTTGTACGAACTTTCAAATGCCCGTAAGTTCACTGTCACTCTTTTATTTATTTAATTTTTTTTCTGTTTTGGTTTCATATGAAATTTGTATCAATAGAAATAAGAAGTAAATATACTACTAAAAGTTCATCTTCCACAGGTAAGTATTTCTAAGTTACCACATTTTCACATTTATGATGATCACAACTTTCAAGTCAATTCACAGTTGTTGTAGTAAACACAAAAAACCAAGCGTCCCCACACAATTTGCAATCCATCATAAGCTGTCGTTAAAAGTGAAACGACTATTGATTGGCGCGCGAAACTCATTTGTTCAAGCAGTTGTAATTCAAGGGTCAAGTGCACGTTTCCCTCGATACAACATTGTTTGCTTGCAGAAGGGTTACTGCCGCCCAAACATTCCCCTTGGAAGCGATGCTCCCGTTAAGTTCATTTAGTACATCTGTAGATCCGCATTTTGCACCATTCGGGCAATTCCGAGTAAGTAGCCACATTGTGTCGATGGTATCCTATTCGTTTCTGAGGATAGACACGCCCCTAATTTCATCCAATTTCCACTATTCTCCTGACCCGTTTTCGTGGTGAAACGGCTATGATTTTGATTTACAAATGAGTTTATTGGAGAGTTGTTGCCGCCCAAGCATTTCTGGTAAACCGTAAGTGGCCGTATTGTGTCGAGGGTAGTCTTGTCGATTCAGTATAGCTAGATCCCAAATTTTATCCTGTATCACCATTTTCCTGACCCGACCAATGAACAAAAAAAACCGGAAGTCACCGTGAAACACTCCAGGCCATGGGGAGACCAACGAAGTAAGACTCATGGCGCTCCTTCTCTCGGTTTGAGATATGGAAGGCGTTACACACACACACACACACACACACACACACACACACACATACAGACATGGGAATCTTGTTAGCTACTCTCTTACGGGCTCGCTTTAAATGAAATAAAAAGACAGAACTTTACCATCTGTTTTCACTGTTTTTCAAGAATTTTTGTTTTCGTAGACTTGATAAACGAAAACAGATTTTATTTTCCGTATATTTGCCAGTAAAATATACGGAGTTAAGGAGCAAGCGGAGCGCGAGGAAAGATATTGGTGTTGCCAAATTTTACTCCTGTTTTCTCAATTTTGGTATAATTTAAAAAGAAATTCGAAAAGCATTACCACGCTTTCACAAAAAAACGCTATTCTCGTAATATTTGTAGATTCAGATGTTTTACGAATTTCAGAAGCTTCCAGAAGATCTCCAGCGTTGCCGTGTAAATAGATATTCCTCTTCCTGTAGGCGTTGAGGTCGATACAAAATCCTTGCCCCAGGCAAGGTAAGAACTGCTTATTGTCCGCCATTTATCACGGACTAGATTAGTGTCAGGCAAAAGACTGGTTGTGGCTACAGAACAACGAAAACATTTATTGCTACGGAAAGGTGAATGACAGGATATAGCTATAAACAACTGTACAGTTGAAACACATGTCATGTTTTAATTAAATTCTTTGTGTCTCACAGGTCCGGCATAATTAAAAAGAGTAATATGAAGTCGGTGGTAAAATAAAATTACAATAATCGAAAATTATAAATCTTTATTTATCACATTAAAATAAATATAAACCATTGAAATAAGAGGCTTACTTATGATCGTTGTTACTATTAAATTTGGTGATCAGAAGAGGAAATTTCAATTTTAGACAAATTTTATGAATTTCTTAACATCAAAACATAAAATGTTTTAATAATCTCTATAATTTTTGGTTGGAAATTTTACCCCAATTATGAATGAATTCATCAAGTTTACAATAAATGATGAATTGTTATATCTTATTTTTTATTATTTTAGAATTTATTTAAATTATAATTGTTTGATATTTTTTTTGGTTGGATAGATCTAAGTTTGTATGTGATTATGTTTAAGTTTCAAAGCTCGCTGCAATAATTTACTAATTAAATATTATTATTTTTACGAAATAAAAATTTGAAAATAAGGATTTGCTTTTTATATTTTTTGTAAAAGGAAAAAAAATCAAGAAAAAAAATCAAGTTTATTGTTATTATTTTATGTTTAAATAACAAAAATAATGTTTGAATTTTTTAGTCTAACTAAAGGAATAGTTTAATTTCTTTGGCTGAAGAAGTGATAGGAGACAGCAACACCCAGTTACTCCAGTCGTCTTTGTAGGGTCAAATTCTTTTTAATTTATTATTTCTGATCATAAGATTGGTACCCAAAGCAAAAAAATTCACAGTCAGTAATTCGCTATTAAGGTTTCTCTTAAAATGACTTTACCATGAATTGCTGTGGATTCGAAGGCATTTTTATTAAGAATCATAATTAAATAAAAATTGAAAAAGAAATAACAATAATTCAATAAAGTAATCACCAAATTTCTCACTTGCACAACAGAATTTGGGTTAGGGTAGTTGATGTTCTATTGTTTTCTTTTCCACGAATAAAGATGGCTAAGCTTCCTTATCAATCCCAAATGTCTTCTAGAAGTTTCCAGATGTCTCGTACACGAGTGTCTTGGAGCCTTTTACCTTTGGCATAAAAAAAACAAAAAAACAACCTTATTCTAGAAGAACGATACGGAAGCCATCAGAACTAGAGAGCCTTTTTATATGAGCTTTTTCTTGAAGAAACCCATTTTCTTTCTATTTGTAGTTTGACGATTTATGAAAAAAACAAAACAAAAAACAAACAATTTTTAAGATAATCTAAATTCAAGTAACAAACACAACACTTGCATTAATGTAATGTTGTACTTATCTATTATTTATAATGATTCCTTTTTTTCTTAAGTTTAACACAAACTTAAACATTTTTTTCTTAAGTATGAAGTTTGTTTTAAAAGTGGTTTTGTGTGTATTGCAAGGACGGATAAAAAAGTTTTGTAAATGAAGAAAGAGACCCAACTTAAACAACGTGAGATCAGAATTTGTTGTGTAGCAGTGTGAGAAGTTCATATGACTTGGCAGTCATTTCTTGCTCTGGATCGTAGCGATGTTAGGGGCAAAGCAAAAATATTCTGAACAGTGCAACCAAAAAAAAAAAAAAGTCATGCAAATTTTGCATAAAAAAATGCTAAAAATAATAGTTTTTCAATACTAAAGTTAATAATAATAATTTTTAATTTTCAACACAAATTAGCGAAGACAACTAATTAACAGTAATTCATGTCCGTAGTTCATTAATTAGTAATCATGCAGTTCCAAAAATAACAATATTTTAATTTGAATAACGTATTTTGTTGGGTTTGATAGAATCGATCACATTAATTAGCGCTATATAATCGTTACGGCTAGTCTAATTAGAAATTTACATTGTCTGTCATCTTAATTCTTGAATGTAATTATACTGTTAGCATTTTCAATTTAAAAAAAAAAAACAAAGGGAAAAAAAAACAATTTTAAGAAAAGTAGTTTTGAGTTGTTTTAGGATTTTTATTATTAGTATATTATTTTAAAAAATTCCTAAACTTGGGTTTCCACAGCAAATACAACATGGCGGGCCAAGGACAAAAGCACATGTTGCTAAGTGTAAAAAATATATAATAATAATTATTATTTTTATTTTTGTTATTATTATTATTTAAATCACTCAAAGGAAATGTATTTAAACTAAATACTCCTGTTAGCCACTAACTTTACGTATGCAACATCGAAATAAGTTCAATATTCATTTATTCCGAACGGAAAAACATATTCAAGTAAAGGAAAAATAATATCAATGCTATATTTAGTGTTTAAAATTCCAGTCGTCAACCTGCGGAAATATTTAACGGTCAGGTGGAAAAACGAGAAAATGGCGTCTAACGTTCGAATGGACGAACATTGAACTTTGCATTCTAATAAATCAGATAGGAAGGATTACTAATTCATTAGATGGACACATTAATTCAAATCACAAATTGAAATTTCATAATTAATTAAGAAAAAAAAAAGAAAAATGAATCCATTACGGGAATTTGCTCCGAACTTACTTCGGCTTTAATAAGAAACCATTAGTTCTTCTGTGTTATTTGAGTAAATGATTTATTATGTTAACGTTCATTTATCAAATCAGGAGATGTTTATACATCACGAGTATTTTTCTAAAATAAAAGGAATAAAAAAATAACACCTACGCATTGTCATTAACGGTTGTTTTTAATTATTTTTAAATTTTTAAATTGTAAATTAAACTAAAAACATTAAAGCCGCACAGAAGGAGCGTCGTGTTGTTCTTCAAATGTTATACATTTTTCTCACTTAGCTTTTAATGGATCTTGTTGAAACTTGGTGTGCATATTTAAGGCTAGATACGATCTTACTTTTATATTAGAAATCGGAAAATTAGTGTGTGAAGGAGACAACAATTCCCACAGAAAAGGTTTTGAACCTAAACGATTGATATTATAAATAATGAATATTAATCCATTAAATTGTGCGTAGTTTATGATTAAAATTAATCCGATTTAGCCAACTAAGTAAAGTAATGCTAAATTAATTAATTATTTTCTTTTTCCGGAAATGGAAAAACCTATATTTTTAATCACATTTTGATTTATTCATTTGCATTCAATATTTCGTCAGGTGTAATTTCCTGAGTTTCTCAAGCGGCTTCTAAAAATTAATAATACATAGATTCGAAGAAACTTACACTAAATATAACAATAATTTACATATGCTTATTATGTTAGAAAACAATTTACATACCTTTTGGTATATTTACTTTGTTTTGTTTACTTTGTTATAATAAAGATCTCAAGAATTTTTTACAATAATAGCAATAATTTGCAATTTTGTAATTTGTAATTTGCAAAGTATATCGCGTACAGTTTGGAAGTACAGGTAGACCCTTATACTGAGAGGATAAAGGAACATGTAAGGGCATTCAAAAGCAAGAAAAGAAATACGAGTATTTCGGACTGGGCAGACCATTGCCTTACCAATAATCACAATCCCGATCCACAAACAGAAATCCTCTTTCAAATAAAGGATAGAGAGAAAAGACTAAATTATTGAGACTTTAATTACAAATAGTTTTAGTGTATAAATAAAACCAAAGATGTAACTCTGCCATTGCCGGTCCCAAGCCCGGATGAGAAAGGAGGTGCTTTATGGGTCAGAAACACTATTACTAACTGGATGCAAAATGGCACTAGAAGATTTGGAAAAGAAAGAAAGAAGAATCTTGCGAAAAATATTAGGTCCAATCAAGAATAAAGATGGCGATTGGGTTTTGAGACCAAATAGAGAAATTTACTTGCAATGCCCTAAAATAACGGATGAGATCAGGAAAAGACGTGTTACCCTTTATGGGCACTTAGAGAGAATGAATGAAGATAGATTAACAAAGAAAATCCATACTTTCTTCCAAAACAGGAAAACAGACAAAAAAAATGGGTGGAGTGGCAAAGCAATAAAGGACTTAGCAGAAATGCAGATTGATCGGGAGACCCTACTCAGCAGAGACAAATTCAGACTAAAAGTTAAGAAGTTCAAAGGTTTTCAGGAAGACACAGGGAAAAGGAAAACAACTGGAGCCAAATGGTCGGATGAAAGGAAAAGAGTCCATTCGGAAAGGATGAAGGAGTTTTGGAGAAAGAGGAAGGAAGAGAGAAGAAAATAGTTATCTTAATGTGGTCCTTAGTTGGCCTGAAACGAATATAAAAAAAAAAACCAAAGATGTACAAATAAATAAATATTCATTAGAAAGTTTTAAAATATTTTTTAAAAGTAAGGCAGAGGTTCAATAAAGCAAAGTTTACGTTATTGTTCCAACAAGGTAAATATATGAAAGGCAATTGCAAATTATTGTAATTATTGTAAGAAATTCTTGAGAACTTATTATAAAAAAGTAAACATACTAAAAGGTATGTAAATTGTTTTCTAACATAATAAGCGTATGTAAATTATTGTTATATTTAGTGTAAGTTTCTTCGAATCTATGTATTATTAATTTTTAGAAGGCGCTTGAGAAAGTACGGAAATTACACCTGACGAAATATTGTATGCAAATGAAGAAATCAAAATGAGATGTGATGAATATAAATGAAGATAGTTCAGGTTATTACATATGCTGTTTGTTTTCAGCAGTAAGTTTTTCATTATTTTAAATAAGAAAGAAAAATAATGAAGGAATTTAAGAAAAGTAGTTCTTTAGAAACTTCTAGTTTAAATGTTCATGACGTTTTATTATTTTGAAATGTTGCATTATTATCACGTCATTTTTGGCGGTCGTACAGGGTGTTTTAGAATGAAGCATCATAACTTCAACACAGCGTCCTAGAGGTCATTACAAGTCAGAAAGCAAATACCAACATAAATATCCGAATCGTTTAAAGGAAGGGAGCTACGGAATTTTAAAGCAAACAAACTACTAATCGAAGAAAATAAGATGTCGTTTATTTTTTAAATCATTTAAAATTCATGGTTAATCCATTGTATGTCAACAGAATTTTTACAAAGATTTCCTGATGCCACAAACAAATGAACAATCGGAAAGATATTGTTCTCCAATTATTTACTGAATTATTTACACTAATTTGAATATTTGAATATTTGTAATCTTGACCTTTCTTAATTTATTATTTACTATAATTAAATAGTCGTTCATTGTATTTTTAAAGGTAGGCTTTAATCTCCCTTAATTCCCTTCCTTTATCAATTTGGGCGTATTTTGATGTAGGCTTTTTGGCTTATTTCTTTTTTTTCTTTAGTATTTTGTCAGCAAATAAAATAATTCCAATTCAAAGCTAATAATGTATTTATTCGTGTAGAGCTGTTATTCGTGTATTCGTGTATTTTTTTTTTTTTTTTTTTGTAATTAGTACCATTTTATTCCGGCTTTATTTTTAATTAAAGTAACGGAATTTCGAATTTGTTTTCCACCAATCACAGGACAGTCATTTTAGAACAGTTAAAAGGCAGGAGGCGGAAGGATATGTGAAGTCATCTATCCTATAGATAGAAAATGGGATGACATACAGAAACGATTCATTTTCAGTCTCTTGTGTATAGAAATAGCCGTTTCTCATATGACCTTCGTGGCTCATTGGGCGCCGAGAGTATGTTTTATTGACCATCGTGGGACTATTGAGATTAGATGGTCATACAATGCTCGCTCGCCTCTTAAAACTCGGTTCTCGTTTTACAGACACTAGTTATAACCTATGGCCGTCTGGAAACATTCTATGTGGGAAAAGTCGGAATATTGAACCTGGTTTCTTCAGCCAGCAGTCCAATACCTGAATCACTTTGACCACAATGACCCCATCACTGTAAGTATTCTAGTTCTTAAGTAACAATAAATTGCATTTTAGACTGGATCTTTTTGTAACAATTCAATTATAATGAACTTTGAGCAGAGAAGGATAACGACGATGAATGTGTTTTCGGGGTTTTAAGTTCATTTCAAGAGAACTTCAGACATGAAGGAATCTTATTCTAAAAGGCTAAGAGAGAAAAAAGACAGATGAGACTTTGTCTCATTTACGAGGAGTTGGTGATGAACAGAAAGTATGATTAGGAAAACAAAAAGAGCAATGGAAGTAACAAGTTCCCATACACATCTGCTCCTGTATATGCCATAGAATATAAAACAATTGCTAAGGACCAGCATTCGAAGATATTTCACTGAATTTTTTTTAATTGAATAAAGAGATAATTTCATTAAAACAAGATATATACTGTATATATATTTCATTTCATCCATCTTTCGCGGAAACTATCGTTCCGCTTTGTCAAGTTTTTCGCAAATAAAATAACAATAATTTAGATCAATTTTTTTTTTTTTTTTTTTTTTGCGAAAAACTTGACAAAGCGGAACGATAGTTTCCACGAAATATCGTTGAAGAATTTTGAAAAGATGGATGAAATGGAACATATATATTCTTGTTTTAATATAACGAAGAATTTTATTATAGGTAATTTCATATTAACCTTATTGTTGTAACAACGTAAGGAACAAGGAATACCCACCCCTCCCTCAGAACTGAGGGATAATCCGTCAATGTGAATGGTTGATCTTTGCATTATGATTAAATTTGCTGCTCTAAGGTTGGTCGTTCCCAGAAATTCTCCTGACGAAAACGAAAGCAAGAGTCCCCCTAATTAGGCCTACTATGAATTTCTGAATGAATTTTCGAGAAACTCGGTATTAATATACAAAATGGTGTTTTTTACTGATTTACTGTTTTATTTATTTTTTTCACAAAAACAAGAAAGGAAAGAAAGGCATAAAAAACGCACATAATTAAAGGTTCACTGAGCTATTTTAGGAATTTTCGTACCGGAAACCCAAGATAGACCGTTTCGAGATTCCTATCTCTCGTCAGTTGGGTTCGCCCAGTACTCAATAGTTCAGAAAAATACAAAATCTATTCTGTTCTGATTCAGTAGATATTACACTTCGAATATGAATGCATATTTTACATTTTTGGTGTTTTTACGATTAAAAAAACATAAATCAATCTTAAATATTTTAAGGAAAGCAGGCTTCAAGTTCTTTGAAAAGTTTTGTTTTATCTGAGGAGCATCTAAGATGTTAAAACTTAAAAGAATGTGTTTTTACTAATAAATCTGAAGTTGTGTTTCCATCTTTGGAAGCATCACAGACTATGTAGTAGTTTTCAAAAAAGAAAAAAAAAAAGGTTTGCCTTATATGGTCATTACGTAGCGATTGATTTTGTCTGGAACAAATGTCACTATTGTCCTCCAAATGAAAGTTGGCCGGCGGAAGTTTGAACTGCGCAGCCCTTCCGGTAGCTGATCAATTATGTTTTCCTGTCACAATGGACGATGGAGTCTGTTTTCACTGAGAAAGACATGTTGATAACGCCAAATTAAAACTTCTCTCGACTATTTAGCGTTATTTCAATACCAGTTGTTGACAATAAGTATTTAAATAAATAAATAAATATATATTATTTATAAATACAATGCTCTTTTACAAAGTAACAAGCGATTACCGTAATGGCGGCATCCTGTCATAAAATCAAACGGAAGTGCCTGACCAGACTAATCGATCATACATGCGCAGATCTCACAAAAACAGGACGGCCATCTCTCATTTGGAGGACAATAGTCATGACGTCATCAACTTGAACTACGAGCAGTCAGTCAAAGATGGCGTCTTTTTTGTGATCGCATCAGCGTGACCAAGAAAGGACAAACTTTGCTTAGGCAAGCAAGGGGAATAGTATAGAACGTTTGTAATTATTTCACTTTTAATTATTATTACGTATTCGTAACTGTAGAAAATACAAAAACCAGAATGTTTTCGTAATGTTTTTAAGATTCGGTTACGAATCGTAGCAATAGATGGCGCTGTTATGTCCTGGAACATCAATCTATAAGGAAATTACGTTATCAAAAGCTCTTCTTTCCTGAACTGAACTATAGTCCTTTTGTATTTAGAAAAACCGTTAGTCTTTTGTTTTTATAGTTAATCAAATAAGTGTGGGTCTTATTAGTAATGCTGCAATGTCGTATCGCTGTTCTGAGGAAACTTTTCGTGTTTTTCTTGTTACTAATGATGTCAATTTTGTTGAGGCCTTGGGCAGTCTGCGGTTTTCTTTTCTTTCTTTTTTTCCTTTTCATTTTCCTTCTTTTCTCCGTTCGTCAACTCTATTTATTTCTGTCGGATAATGAACTACTTCTGTACATCAGTGAAAAAGATCGTTCCTGTTGACCATCTGTCAATGTTTTTAATAGAAAAAAATATTTAAATGGAAAATGGAAATAAAACATTTGGTATGTTGTTTGTTAATGCTGTTTTGTAGAACGCGGTAGAATTGTTAACAATATTTAGGGCACGTGAATTTCAGTCATCATCGAAGAGGCGCCAGCATGATTGACGCTTACGATTTTTTTTTTTTTTTTGACTGAAAAATTGATTTAGAAAAATAGGCGTAGTTCTGACCTAAAAGCTCTTAAACCTTAATAACGTTAACACAATAGAATTATAGGCTTTCTACACATCTGATTTATACATCGGAAGCGCAGTGGTGCCTCAAAGGAAAAAATACACAACGAAAAACTCACCAATGAAAAATTAGTAAGAAAATTCATGTGCCAGCAGTGCGCAGGCCTCAATGAATTTTTTTAAAGCATAAAAATTCAAACTGCGCATTTCTCACCCATCGTTACATCTGATTTATTTTCGTATATTATATAATATTTTATATTGTTGTTTTGTCAAATAGAATTCTTACTTAATGAATTAAAATTGAAAACAGAATAATTAAACATGATTTTGAGTAATTGAAACGAAAAGTGCGAAGGCAAGTGATTCCTCAAAATAATAAATTAAATATTAAAAATTCATAACAACATTCTCCCTGCAGGTGAACTTGCGTAAAATTTCTTAGGGTTGTAATTTACATTTTTGTGAAGCATAAAATAGCACTAATATGATAAAATTAATAAAGAAAAAGAAAAAACAAGAGTAATTTTCTCACTCTTGATAAATAAATAGATTTTTTTTTCGTTTGTAGAGTGTTCGAATTTGATTCTGAATCCATTAACGAAATAAGAAATTCTGCTAAAATAAAGAAACTCAAATACACACACTTCCCTATAATTTCTTGAATATTTCAACCTTTATGGTTTCTCAATATTTCTACACCCTGAACGGGTATTTTCTTCAGGAGAAAAAATAAAATACAAATCTTTCTTCCATTTTAACGAACAGAAGTGAAGTATAATAATTCAAATTAAAGAAATATATTGAGAAACCATAAAGATGTTTAATACTGTAAGAAACGATGTTTTTGATTTGTTTATATATTAGAAGAAGTAAGTTGTTACGAATTATTTCAACCTTTTTTAAACAAAGATTTTCATCAGGAAATAACTACATACCTTTTGTTTAAAAGGTTGAAATATTGAAGAAAAATATTGAAGGGAAGTGTGTGTATTTGAGTTTGTTTATTTTTTACCTTACGATATTTTAGAAGGTAAAAAACAAAGAAATTTAACGTGCTGTGAATATACTTAACTAAAGGAAAGGAAAAATTTCTCCTTTTATTCAAGTGATATTTTAGAAGATTGTACGAAATTCTGCTGTCTGTTTGTTAACGCATTACGCTAAAACGACTGGACGGATTTTCATGAAACATTGCACTTATTTTATTTACGATTCAAATTAAAATAAAGGGTCATTATTTTTTTTTTTTTTTTTTGTCTCCACGTTTCCCATCCCATGAATTTTCCAAGAACTTACATTCAGACAGATTGATTTCATAAGTCGTCCTTTACCTGTAAAATAAATTATTCAGCGATCAGCCGTGGCTACATTGACGTGAAATGATCCTGTATTTAGTAAATGAAGTTTAACGAGAAGCTTGCTTTGCTTGAAATGCAGTTCTTAAATTTTATTTATTTATTTATTTATTTATGTTACGTATACGTAAAAATCATAATAAAGAAAAGTCAAAGTTTGTTTGTAAATTATTATTATTATTATTATTAGTAGTAGTATATATCTGCTAAAAAAAGTGGAAAAATTTCCATCATTTTAAAAAAAAAAAAAAAAGTCAATCCGCTTTACTTAAGTTGCTTCAATCCGATTGATTTTAATCGCACCAAAACACGCGAAATTAGTGGATCAGTTAAAAGGATTGTAATTCATTATTAGATATCTTTGCTTCCGAAGTCATTAATAAAGCCATACATAAAGCCATTAGTTATGCAAAATGATTTATACAAAAATTACTTTTATAATATTCCGACTAGTTTCTCCGTCGAGAGATGGTATTATCAAGTCTCTTCAAATCTTTGCTTCTTCAAAAATGCTTCAAATCTTTGCTTCGGATATTATATTTTCTATGGCATTTTTCTCGAGCCAAATTTAGAAACAAGGACCCATTCGAAATACGAAAATTAGGTGATCTCTTGTCCTTTGATCTGCATCCCAAGTTTCAAAAATATCCGCCAGGGGTTCAAAAGTTATTAGTGGAGAATACATACACACAGACTGAGAGATCTCATGAACCTCATTTTCTTATGAAAATAGAAAAAAATAATAATAACAATTTTATATTTCATTTCATTGAATTTGATAATAAATAATAATAATAATAATAATATTATAATAAAAATAAATAACCCTGTCAGATTCACTATTTGCGATTAGTTTAATATTTCTGCAATTTCATAAGAACGATTATATAGGACTTACGCAATTATGTTATCTTTTCTTTTGTAACTGAAAGCTTTAAGACTTAAGATAATAAGTCTGAGACGGGGCTCAGTTCATTGAACTAACAATGATTCACTCTAATTTATTGCCTTGAATTAACGTTCATGGACAGCAGATCCATCGCCAATGAAGCCGAAGCTGATGCAGATCGGATTCCGTTAGGCTTAAACTGCTCCATCTTTATGCGATATCCAAGTGAAGTTGGCGCAAACCAAATTGCCTCTTTCCTTCGCTTGTCCTTTGATTTCTTTTTATGGGAGAGTCAAAACACATTCCCACTTCTTTCAAGTTAATTTGGACGGTGAACCCAGTTTACGGCCACTCGAATTTCTTCCTTCTTCTGGACGCATAGCGGCGCTGTCATCTGCTGCATTCCGCTTCAGTTGTGCTGAACCTCGACCCTGTGTTCTTTGGGTCTGAAAAACTGAAGAGATAAAAACCGTTCTGGCAACTGTAAGCTAGAAAAGCCACACATACACACAGACTCACTGATTTCATGAGCCTCAGTTTTGTAGGGATGTAGATTAAAAACATTTATCAGTATTTAAACATTTAAAAGTATATGTTTATAAATAAATTTTATAATACAGTGAAACCTCCACTAACGGACACTCCCGAAAAGCGGACACCCCCCAATAGCGGACAATTTTGCAATCCCCAGTCCCTTAGTATAGACATTTCCATGTATTGACCTCTGATTAGCGGACACTCCCAATAACGAACAACATTCTACAGAAAATGAATGATCTTGTGTTGTTTTTCAAAAGCAATAGAATCAGGCTACAGTAATACGTAGCGTCCAGAGAAAATTTTGAAATTATGGATCACGAACTCCGACGAAAACTCCAAACACATCGAAGTTCGGAAACAGAGACAATTGCGATCGACTCTATTGTCTTCGATTGGTTTTGCGCTGCACGAGCAAAAAATATTCCCATTAGTGGGCCAATATTGCAAGACAAGACGTTGGAAGCAAAGGGGACTCTGAAGGCCTTGCAAAGTTAAACGATTTAAATATTCATATTGAGAAACATGTTTTCAATGCAAAAAAGAAATGTCAAACTCTGTTAACTGATTACTTTAGTTAATAAAATTAATTTTCTAATCCGTTTGTCTTACTTAAAATAATGACAAAATTAATATTGTAATTAATTTTGTTATTATTTTAAGTAAGACTAATGGATTAGCATTCATTTAAAAAGGAAAATAGTAAACAGTTTGCAATTGTTCATATTCTCTCATAGGGCAATAATAATTGTAGAAATTTAAGATTGTACGTAATTTTTCATTAAATGACATGCTATAAGCTAAAAAAATGAAAAAAAGATAGTCCTCCCCAATAGCGGACAACCTCCCAATAACGGACGAAACTTCCGGTCCCGTGACTGTCCGCTATTCGGAGGTTTCACTGTATTTAAAAATGATGCTATCAGATTAGTCTTTGTATATACTACGTGTGTGTGCACATTTTAATTCACTCCTTTGAATTATCGTCAAACGGGATTCTGAGGCAGCTGTTTCGTCCTTATTAGGACTCATCAGCCAGACTTATCCATATACTGTACTAATTACAGTCAATTTATTATTGTTTGTTTGTTTGTGTGCGATCCCGCTCCCGGGAGGGGGAACAATCCTAATAGCCTTTCACATCTTCGAGTTGATCGTCAGTAAGAGTAAATCTGGCTGATGAGTCCTAAGAAGGACGAAACAGCTATCCCAGATTTCCGTTTGACGATAATTCAAGGCGTGAATTGAAATGTTCTTTTTTTCTTTACTCCTGCTTTTCCTGTTTCAATTTTATTGCACGTTAAGCCCCCTATAAATATCTAGATCTTTACAAAAGCTCCAATATCAGTGAATGCCATTATATATTTTTTTTTATTTTTTATTATATAAAGGAATCGTAAAAATATTTTCCACCAATCAGAAGGACAGAAAATTTAGAACAGTTAGAAGGCGGAAGGATATGTAACGTAATTAAAAAACTCGTCTGCAGAAAAAAACCGAAATTTTATTACCTATTTTAGAATGGCCATTTTCTGTCCAATAAAACACTGCAAGACTTTGAATTGCAGCGTTGTACAAGAGTACAGTTTACACTGAAGATGGCTTTACAAGATTGAAACCGTTTTAAAATTTTTGATGTGTAGCCTATAATTATTTCTTTTAAAACAAGGGTAAAAAAAATCTATTTTCCTTTATTTTTTTTAGAGTCGTGAAACTACACAGATTTCCTTTATTTCAAAAGCCTACATTTTTTTGCAAAAAACTGATATCTGAATACAAACAACATGCATTTTATTTTATATATAAATTTTACAAATTTTCCATTTTTTTGGAAAAAAAAAACCCCAACAATATTAAATCCGCATTATTTACTTAAATTGTCTCACTACCGATTAATTTTAATCATCAATCAAGCGCAATTAATGGATTAGCTGAAAGGATTAATACGAGGCTCGTTCAATAAGTAATGCAACACTTTTTTTTTCTCAAAGTAGATTTGTTTTATTACAGTTTTAAATACATCACCTGGTTCCTCAATTCCTTAGCTATAAAAAACTATTTTTGAACATCTCCGTTCAAGTCTATGGTCTTAGGTTACCGAGATGTCAGAGCGTGTATGCCTTGACAGTATCTCTCACTATTAAATATTTCCAACATCACAAATTTAAATGTACAGTATCTCTCACTGTACTGGTCTGTGCTTCAGCGAACTTCTTACTGCTTCAAGACTTT
This sequence comes from Thereuonema tuberculata, assembly GCA_023159025.1. Taxonomy (NCBI): domain Eukaryota; kingdom Metazoa; phylum Arthropoda; class Chilopoda; order Scutigeromorpha; family Scutigeridae; genus Thereuonema; species Thereuonema tuberculata. Next base: position 17,943,668 of record JAFIDM010000179.1, on the reverse strand, counting down.
ACTGATCGTTGCCAAATCGCTTACCATCCTTTAGAGGTCCGAATAGGTAGAAGTCTGAAGGTGCGAGATCAGGACTGTAGGGTGGATGAGGGAGAACAGTGAAGTTTTGTGATCTCCTCCGGTATACAGACTTGAAGCAGGAGAAGTTGCTTCACGACAACGCCAGACCATACTCAATGGCCACGAATACGCCAGAATCAGTTTCCTCAGTTTCTTAAAGAGTCTTCACATAGGTTTCTGAGTTTATCGTTGCATGTTGCAACGATGCAAGAGTCACAGCTGTGTACGGCGGCCAGAGTGTGGAAGATCAGACAGCTTCCCTTTTCCTTCTTTCGACGACGACAGACGATTCCCCCAATGACTCACAGTGCTTTTATCAACTGCCTGGTCTCCGTAGACATTCTCTAAGCGCTTGTGAATATTTGTCACGGTCTCCTGTTCCGCCAAAAGAAATTCAATAACTGCTCTTTGTCTGGAACGCATCTCATTCACAGACGCCATCTTGAACGCTATCTACAGTGCTGCCGCACAGCGGAGAATGATGAAACAACTTGATAAAGTGCGGGAATGTACTGTACAGAAAATTTACGTTTTTTTCATCAAATATTAGCCAAGACAAAATGCGTTGCATTACTTATTGAACGACCCTCGTATCTACTGTCTAAGACATCGACCGAAATCCATTACTTTTCGTTTCCAGTTCCTTTCTATGTCATTTCTCGCTGATTTCTCGACAACGGCTAACTCGGAAAAACAAAATTAAAACAGAAAAACAATTGGTAATTTTTAGTAAAATACAAAAACCATGCGATTCCGTACAATTTTCAATCTATCAAGCGTTTGCAATATTAAAATAAAACTACTATGAATTAGCACGCGAAACTCATTTATTCAAAGCGTAGTAATTCAGTTGAAAAGTACACATCGAAACAATGCCCGTAGTGAGCTCGTTTAGTAAATCTACAAACACCCTTTTTCGACTAGGAGTGCGTGGCCCAGCGGTCATCTTGAACCGGAAGTAGCCAAATTGGGTCGAGGGTTTGGTATTCGTTCTCATCATAGACGATTGGGGTCCATCAGTATTGAATTTTGTCTAACAACCACTGTTTTCTGACCCCATCAAAAATCGGAAGTCGGATTTTTTTCCCCAAAACTTTCAGGCCATGAAGATCCAAAAGCTAAGACTTACGGGACTCCTACTTCCGTTTTGGGCAGTCTAGGACGGTTTACATACGCACAGACCCGAGACCCTAACAGCTTTTTGTCCTTGAATGTGTATGCCCCGTTTCAAGAAGAATCATCCAGCGGTTCAAAAGTTATTAAGGGATAACACACCTCATGCATACATGCAGACTGGTTGATCTAATAAGCCCGACTTTCCTAGAAAGGTCGGATAAAAAAACAAGAAGTATTATGAAATAATGCGTGACAAACCTAATCTTATTCTAACTGCAGGGTAATTTATGTAGTGATAATTTTAAGTTGATGGGTGATATTTATTTGGAGCGATATGATGAAGTGTGACTAGACGATGATGACGAAAAAGGAAAAGTTTACCCTCCTTCCGACACATCCCTTTTTCAGTTGGGCTGCCATTTATTATCTAAGAGGAAGCATCCGTGGCATGCGGGCCTCCTCCGTCGTATCTGTCGGTGGCCACTCCTCTGCCCCCGGCTAGTCTGTTCGACTAAAATGGAAACCGACGTGACTCTATTTGGCACATCGGCCCTCGCCGCTGTTATAAGCTGATAAATGTGTCCGCCACTGACGATTATTGATGCTATTTAAGCTTAAGAAGGAGATAATAAAGCGACCGGAAAGAAGGATTAAGGCTTAATACAAGACACGAAAATCTTTGTCTTGCGTTTTGTTTTTGTGATGATCACCGATGGAAGATTGTTTTAAGTAAACAGGATTAAAACATAAATATAATTATTAAATTAAGAAATTAATTCTAGGCCTAATTTTGAAGAAATTACTGAGCCCTTTCTAAGCTATTTATCGAAGGAAAGAAAGATTTAAAAAATCATCGCTTTTGTGGGTTTATTTTTATAACATCTGAACCAGTGAGCAGAACTATTTGTACATTGAATGCATATTTTTCGACAGGAGGCGATTTCTTCTCTGTTTTAAAAAAGAAAAAATATGCAAAAAAAAAAAAAAAGTGGTTGTATAGAAACGAAACCTTAACCAGAAGTGATCTCAGACTGGAATTCGTATTTTTCTTCATCTCTAAGCGTTCCTGATTGGAATCAGGTATAACTCATGTCTGTCCGACTTGTAGTTTTGGCTGTAGAGATAGTGACAGACGGATAGACTGAATTTACAGCTCCCTTCCCCCATTACATTACCGATACGGGTGTCAAGAAAAGTTTTATTTCTGTAAATTCAATGTACAGTCGAGGTAAAATTATATAAATTCCTGCAATTGTAAACTAAGGATTTGAAATTGTAGACATTTTAAAATCTTCTTTCTGTTTTTCAAAAAAGGTTTATCGAAAAAATTAATATCGAAGGATTAAGTTGCATCCCATGTATAGTAAGGATGACGATTTTGTTTTTTATTTGATTTTTTTTAAATAAACACGCTTACATTACACAACAACAGAAGAGCAGTCTTCTTATATTGTAATATAAGGTAACACTTGATAAACATGAATAGAAGTAATATTATAGTTGCAATTTTACATGGGTTGATTATATTCACTAGACAAAAATTAAGCCGACGCACCTGCTTATATAATTTAAGTAGATATAAGTAGGTGCGTCGGCTTAATTTTTGTGTAGTGAGTGGTTGGACAGAAGTAAGATAACAAGAATATTTTCAACTTCTCCTTTCAGTTATGTTTTATTTATTATGCTAGAGGGCTGACGTCACTTTCTTCGGGAATATGTAACGCATAAGTAACGAAAACAACAGTTGACTTATTCAAAGACAAATTACATTAAGTAAACTAACAAATACAACTTAAAATTAAATTTTATATTCTAAAAACTATCTGCAATACGATATTGAAATCCATTTGTAACGGTCGGAAATTTGCGCAGTTGAGTTGACCCGGCATAAAGCCCCTGTTGCCTGGCAACACGCATATGAACTTCAGTTGTTGCGGATGTACGCGCATACGCTGTTTTTTTAATAATTTAGAATAATGGAAGAAGAGAGAAGATGCAAAAGAAATGTTAAGGATCTGATTTTTACATTGGAAATCTTTTACAAGTGGGTCCTTGTCAGGAAATGAGCGCGGGAAGGCGATAACATTTGCCTCAGAAAAGCATTAAACCCCAAACAGTGGATTTCTATCCAGTGGGTATTAATCCTTTTATTGACTCTGTTAATTCGCATCTGGTTTGATTGACATTAACCCAAATTAAAACTCTTTAAGTAAGTAATGCGGGTTTAATTAAGTTGTTCAAAAAAGGAAAAATTTGTTAGTACAGGAGAGCCCCGATTATCCGCGGAATTGGGTGGCAAGGGCTTCGCTGATAACGAAAATCGCGGATAACCCGAAAAAAGACTAAAAGAAATGAGGTGTAAACACGAAAAAATAAAAACTATTTTATTCTATAAAAAACATATGTAAAACTTTTAAACTATATATATATTGTAAAGCAGAAACCTTTGCTCTACGTTTGCGTCCACAAATTCTGAGAAGGCCTGTAGGATTATGATGCACAATAAACCTGTCAGTAATTTTCGACCTTTGCACTGTAGACCCTATTGTATTTTCCCTGTTGTTGGCTTGGATTAAAATTGGTTTTTTGAGGTTCGTAATTAAAAAAAAAATTCGCGGCACTCGCGGATAATCAAGAGATATGATAGTTTGAAAATAAATGTAAAATTTGGGCTTTTTTCCTTTTCAAACTTTTAAGAAAAATACTAATATAGATCTTAATTTAACGCATGGAATTTTTTTTTCATATTCACTTAAAAAAAAACACGCGTTTAAAAGTTCTATTAAAATTAAAAAAAATTTGAAATGGTATAAAAGGTTAAAAAGCCCAGACAGTTTCGACCTGCTATTTATCGCAAGGTCATCATCGGCTGTGAACGCAGATGATGACCATGCGATAAATAGCAGGTCGAAACTGTCTGAACGTTTTAACCTTTTAAGCCATTTTAAAATTTTTAATTTTAATAGAATTTTTAGAATTTTAATGGAATTTGTGAACAGCAGGTTGAAACTGTTTGTATTTTTTTCTTTTAACTTTTTAATTTGTTTTAAATTGTAAGTAGAATTTTAGAATATTTTATTTTTAAGAAATAATAATAATAATAATAATGGGAATAGCGTCGTAAGGAAAATGTTTTCAAATCATTCAAGAGCCTCTTGTTCAATACCTGTATAACAATTAGAATCTCTTGTAACGCTACAGTTCCATTATTAAATGGCTAATGTTAGATCCCAAAAACAGTGAATTTAAATTAGCAATTCATTGTTTCAATGACCTAACAGAAAAAAAAAGCCCATCTCTCGGTCTCATTGTTAAGCACCTTACATGGCCCAGAGAAATTTGAATCTGTTTTTAAACACAAATAAAATAAAAATAGCCTACACAATGTTTTCAAAGCTTGCCAATATATCTTCGGAAGCCATTGCACCTCAAAAACATTAAAACCTATAGAATAGCTATAAGAGGCTGCCGATTTAACGTAAGAGGTGTAAATTTACTTTACAGGGTGTAGATGTCTTTTGGAAAGCTGATACTTCACCAAAACATCAAGGGAGAAAAAGAGCAATAAGGAATTCCGTATCTGAGTCCCACTAATCGCCGTTCACAAAGCGTAATTCTCACCAACATGTGTGTCTCATATATTACTTTAACAGCTTTCGTAATTACGGTCTGGGGTAGATTTATGATGGAATCCGCTAAACTTGTTTTGTAACCAGCAAAGCCAATGATCTAAGTTCACCATTTGGAACCGTTCACGGAAAAAACAGATTTATAAACGTGCACGTGGTGTGTAAATAACGCTTGTCATTTGTCTTAATGGCCGAAATCTACTTAGAATAATAAATTGCTGAAACTCAACTCGACACGTCTTTTGTATCCAATTGGAAATGCTTTAAATTTTATTGCTGGCTACATAACTTAAAAAGTTATATTTTCAAACATACACAGATACTTTTTTTTTCTGTAAACATGGATAATTAAAATAGGAATGAAAATTTATATTATATAAAATTTCAGTATATGTTTCTTCTGATCTATGTCGTCAGTGTTGTGTTGTTTTCTCAAAGAAAATTTTGTCAAAAAAGAAAATGGGTATAACTCCTAATGATGCCTGGAAGTGCACTTGACAGGAGTTATTCAAGATATTAACAGTACAAATCAAGTAATTAGTAAAATTGATATTCAAAAATGGAGGTAATGTTTGAATTTATAATAATAATAATAATAGTAATATGGGGATAATAATACAATAAAATTGCAATAATTTACGTCAATGTATACAATTCAACAATATTATAAAAATATATAAGCATTACGTTTTTCACCAACATTTTCCTAAAGTTCAGTTTTTAATAACAGATGTCGTTGTGATACCGGGAATGATTAATCCATTATTTATTGCTATGCCTCTTTTATATTCTTTAGTGGCATAAGCTGTTTCATCTTTGTTAGTTTAATATCGAATTATTCATTTAGACGGAGGAAACTATATAGAACCTTTCTTCGAGAATTAGAGCTCAAAAACTCACTTGTAAATTTAATTTTTTTTAGTTTATTGTTTATTTCTTTTCATTAGATAATGCAGGTTTATCATTAATAACATTTAAAGAATTCAAATTTCAGTTTTAATCTAAAAAAAAAAAAAAAAAAAAAAAAACACACTAAGGAATAATATTAATCTTTTTTTATTTTATTTATTTATTTATTCGGTAAATCAGTATTGAAAAATATATTATCTTTAGTATTCATTAAGAAAAAAAAAATGTTATGTTTGGTTCCAAAGCCAAATATGCGCCATTCGCTTTAATAAGGCGAGACAATTGTAGTCTACTTAGCCGAATAAAACGTTTAGAAAATCGAAGAAAGCATACAGTTAGTACATAACTATTTTATTAAACTTTGAAATATAGAGTGTTCAGAAACTGAAAGAAAACTAAGGAAAATAATCTATATACGTAAATGCAAAAACCCTCACTGACTCACATCTAATATTCCTATTTCCCATAAAGCCAGGAACGTGAAATTTGGCAGAAAGCTTCCGTAGGATATATTTGGAAAGAATCGCAATTAGGATTTCGATATACCACCCGAAAAGGGCTGTAAAGGGGTGAAATTCCTGAAATAGCGCACATCTGCACCTAGTGGCGACAATTGGAACTAAAATATTGTTATGCATAATAGCGCCACGTAACCTGATGGCACAATAATAGGACAATAGGACCTAAAACTATTGTTGGGCATAATAGCGCCATATAGTAACCTGGCTAAACTAGAACTAAAATATTTTTTTGTGCATTGTTCTCTTCCGCATCCTCTTCTGTTCTCTATCAAAATCGAAACGATACATAATAGACGAATTTTTGATGTTCGGATCCAAATAGATAAAAAACGTAGAGAGGGAATTTTTCTTGAAGGGTTTGCGTATCCTTCAAAACCGCTTGAGATGGAAACAGGAAAGTTTTTTGTGTCAAAATTTGAAAAGATGCTTTTTCGATATCGAGCCTTAAATTGTACTGATCACGTGATTGTTTACCAACTGGGGAAGTTTGATTTCAATTTCTTTCTCATCCACATCAGGACACATTTTTTGTTTTTTTTGTTTTTTATAATCATACAAAGAACGGGTATTTTAACTAGCATAAATATAAATACATGGATATATTTTTATATTTAACTTTACCAAGTAAATTTTATTATATAAATTGATGTCTACAAATTATAAGATAAAAAAATGACGCTGGCGAAAAATTACGAAATCAATGGGGATGTTTAACGTCCCTGGGTCGAGGCTGGAAAAGTC
>JAFIDM010000179.1:17899776-17916692 GCA_023159025.1 Thereuonema tuberculata | reverse complement strand
TTGTTTTTTATTTTGTTGTGTTTGGTTCTTGAGGGGTCATTTGCCCTTTGAAGAATATATTTCTCTTCCCCTTGTACGCCTTCAGGTCTTGCACTGACTGAGTAGCCATTGCTGATGAGAGCCTAATAAGCTCGAAACAGTTGTCCCAATTGGTAATTGGTTTTAGTATTCCCTTATCAAACTAAAAAATTCGAAACACAAAGAAATTCCTGAAAGAACTTGAACCTTAAAATCGTCCTTAACAATCGACAATTATTTTTTATTCTGTGAAAAAAAAAATATTTTTTTAATTTTTATTTAAATATTTTTATTTCTATTGAGTACAAACAATACAGACGTATTTTTTTAAAAAAAAAATAAATAAATAAATCCCCAGTTATTACATGAATCCAATAAATCTTAATCATATTAAAGCTCGCACAGACATTAAGAGATTAATATCCTTTATTTACGAAATAAAAATCCATTTCTTGGTTCTAATGTTTTTCTACGGAAAAGTCTTTTTCTCACCTTCACGCGTAAGTTTCTCGCTAAGGACCCATATGTAAAAAACTTAAAACATAAAAATAAAACTATCTTTTGTTTTTAATGCCTTGTTTCAGGAGGATTTACGCAGCGGTTCAAACATTATCGGGTGGAGAACATACACACAAAAACAATTAGTTGTTCATTACGACGTACAGTTTGAGAACCAGAGGCTTAACGAATTAAAACTACAAGGTAAACTTACCTGCATAGCCGTCTTTGCAGCGTAGCCAACTTTTGTTGTAGAGTCCTTATCTTTCATAGAAAGCGCAGTGGCACTTCAAAATTTCTCGTCACGTTGTGTTGTTACCGCTTTCTTTATGGCTCTGAGATATCTGCAACAAACTTGTAGGGCACTTTTTAATTCAATTTCATTTCCTTATTATTTTTCATCTAAAAATTAAACGAGAGAAATTCTCCACTTCTGTTAATTAGGAAACAAACTTTTCAATTATTTTTGTGGGTGTGTATTAAGGAATTGTGGTTACCCCTCTAAGGCAAATAAAATTCTCGCTAGAGTTCATCTCGCAGATGCTTATTGAAGCGAATTACAAATAATGAAGAGGAAAAAAAAAAGCGGAATTAATTGTAGTGATTCCTTTTATCTTAAGGGTAGGTGGATCGTATCGATTTCTTTTGCTGCCCCAGGGTTGAACTTTTGGCTTTTGTTGTGAACGAGAATTTGTCTTCTTATGTTGAATTAGCAGCCGAGAAGCTTCTAGCCCTGATTGTTAAGATTTCCTGAGTTATAGGATGTTCGATAACAGCGTTCTGCATTGAAATGAAGATAGTTGTTTTGTAGATGCTACAAGGTGATTCAGAAAGAAATGTCATAACTTCAGCATAGCGTTCTGAAGTCATTATAAGTCAAAAAGCCCTTATCAACGAATAAAACATAAGAGTAAGAAAGACATAATTAAAGACCCTTTATTACAGGGAGTATATGAGTAAACAAGAATTGTCGCTTATTTGTTGATCATTTGCAAAATTCGTATCTCTTCCTGCAAATTATATAAGTAGTCCTCGACTTACGAACAGGCTTTGTTCCGACAGCTTTGCCGTAAGTTGTAAATGCGAAAAAAAAAAAAAAAAACTCTCACATAACTTTCGAAATGATTAAGTCAGTCTTAATTTCAATCATTAGATATAATAAATATTATATATGTCGATGTAAATTGAGTAAATATTTTCGGACGATCGCACTTGCTTTTATAGTGAATACCAATTTCTACTGTTGTCAAGAGAAAACAGAGAGCAGGATTCCACCAACACCATCTTGTTCTAGTTCTAGTTCTTGCCTAAACAGTTCTGATAAAGGAGAGAAGGAACGAATATTCGTTCTATGACAACGGTCTATTTGTATAGGGCTCTAAATACGTCCATGTTCTCTGTATATATAAAAAAAAATATTCGACTATTGGAAATTTAATTTTTTTTTAAATGTTCAATTTTTTGATGTTTTGGTCGTAAGTGCGAATGATCCTAGTCGGGGACTGTATTAAAATTCCGTGATGGCCATTTACAAATGACAACCTGGACTTATATTCGTCAATTGCTTTGTCGGGATATGGAAGCTAGGGACGTACTTCGAACATTTTTTATCGTGCGCTGTTTTTTTTCTTTTTGTTTTTCTTGTATTAAATATCGCTTTTATTTCGTTGTTGGTATGATATTATTTCATTTGAAGTTCCATATTTTTCTTTTCTTTAATGGATACATTTGGACTACAGCGGTTTTATAATGGACTTTCTGTTTTGTGATGACCTCCAGAATGCTATGTTGAAGTTATGACGTTTCATTCTGAATCATCCTATACGTTGATAGGAGTGCATAATTTGGCAAGGTACTACTAAAACTGATACACTTCATTATACAGAGTGTATAGATAAAGAAACATCAAAGCATGTAAAGTTTACAATACTTTTGTGATGAAGACACTATACAAAAAGTTTTTAACTCTCGCTATTCACTAAAAAAGACGTCAAAAGTTAACACCATTAAAAAATTGCAGATAAAAATTATAAAATTAGTTAAAAACTTAACGTCTGGATATAAACATTTTATCTCATTTTTATCTGTAAATTTTTAAACTTTAACATGAGACGACGTTCTTGCTTTCGTCTTGTCCGTCCTTGAAACTCTAAAGTGGCCAAACCGTGATAGATAGAGGCGTTGTTATCTCTCGGTTCATCGAATATCTGTACCCAGATTATAAATCTGATAGTAATGATTTCAACCTAAGGAGCAAAAAAAAAATAAAGAGTAAAATGATAAACTTTAAAAAAAAAAAAATTTAAAACAATCACTAAACAGACGTAAAAACTTCCTACAAATGAACTACTTAATATAGAACGAATTTAAACTTATAAATAGGAATATTTTTTTAAAAAAATGAAGGTTTGCAATGGAAAATAAATATCAGACAGAAGTCTAAAATTACTTGAACTTTAATATGCAAAACAAATATTCTGTTTCTGAATAAATGGATTACTTCATGAGCGACACTAGGTGGTGATTTAAGGAACTACATCTGAAAACGCTATATTTAAGACTTATTCATTGATGTAAATACAATTAAGACATTAACTTATTTAAAAATAGAATTTTAATTTCGAAATTTTGGTAATATTTACAGAAAAAAAATGAAGGTTATTCCGGTATTTTTTGCTTGATAATTTCCGGAAACAACTAAAATTGAATTAATCTCTTGAGATCCATCAAATATGAGAAAAAATGATAAGCGGAAATGAGAAAGATATATTGATGGTTTAAGAAGTTTTTTTCATTTCCTTCCCAAGGATGTTTTGATGGTTTCTTGTAAGACGCACACAAGATCAATTACACTGACCCTAATGATTTTTCTTCTTTTCTTTTTTCTTAGGATGTCTGGCCTTCATCAAGCAGCTCTCATGGGAAACACCGAGATCATGAGACTGCTTCTAGAGAATGGAGCCATTGTGGACATCCGAGATAGCAAAGGTAGCCATTTTGATTATTACACCTTACAAAACAAATGTTGTTCTTTAATTGTTTATTCGCAATCTGAACAATTGTGAGCACTTTCACAAAATAGATTAGTGTTGTTTTGTTTAATTTATCAACTTTAATATAGGATATTTTTTATGTAATAAAGCAGAAAGAAATAAGGACCGTTGTTTATATCAAAAGGAGAATGGGCACAAATGTATGGGAAGTTGCCCCACCCCTGTATAGTGATAAGATATATATACCTATAGAAAGACCCCCTTACATAGAACATATTTTATTATTACGACTCGTAGCAATTATTAGTCCGTTCGGAGTTATGTAATTCTAGATATGACTTATCTCGTTGACATATTAATTCCCGGATGTATTAATTAATTATCATTTAATAATTATTTTCAGTAGGCCTAACAGTAAATATTATTTTCATTTATTACACGTAAATAATTATTTATTAAAATAAATGACAATATTAATTATTAATTACGTATAATAATTACTAAAAGTTTGACTAATTGATTGTGGTGAATGTGGGTGGCACAGAAGCCAAGCACCGCGATCCGTAGGTGGTTGGCTTCCTTGCCACCCACATTCACCACAATCAATCACTCAAACGTCATATATAGACTTAAATAACTCGAACGGACTAATAATTGAGACAAATCGTAAAAATAAAAAATGTTCTATTGATGAAGATCTTTCCTTACGCTGTAAGATCTATAACGATGGTGAGGCAGATTTGTCCATTCTCCTTTATGTTTCCGACACTATTGAGATCAGTTCATGGTACCAGCGACAACAGGTATTAATTTTTGTAACTAATTTGAAATTAAGGCACAATATCAAAGAATTTTTTTTTTAAATACATACAATAATGCTGTATATTATTTCAAATAAATAAAACTATTAATCATTCATCTAAATCATATTTATCATTCTTTAAATGAAATATTTTTGTAAGCTTTTTTATATTATAATAAAAATAAATCTAAAAATGTAGATAGTTTTCTATGAAATCTCATCTGTGGAATTAGCGATAATTTTATTTTTATTTTTTGTACGAAACATTTCATAAATGCATACTAGGCATGGAATTGATGGAGAATTGATGGACTAAGGCGTTTTTTTGTACTTTTTATGAAAATTAGAGATTTCCTTGGAACTATATCACGGGGATGTGCACACTTTCGAGGTAAGAGGTTGTAGCCTCCGCTATCAAGCGGCCAAAAAAAAAAAAAAAACATATGGAAACGATTTTTCGTTTGTAAAAAAAATTCCGTGCAGTCAACTGTAGGTTAGGTTAAGTGAGGTATGATAGCATGTATCGTTTGGAAACACGCCCGGAAAAAAAAAAAAAAAAAACTTTCCTTATCGGTATGAGCCTCGATTTTGCGATTATTCTAAGACCCCATTTTCCTTAAGGGATGCCTCCGCAAAATAGTCCCACTTAAATTTCTAAATTTCTTAAAAAATGCACAACAAAACAAGACTTTTCCAACAGTTGTATTCCTAGTATGTATTGACGAATTATTTTTCTCCCCAAAAAATTAAATTAGCCGTAATTCTACAGGTGAGATTTCATAGAATTTTATCAAAATGTAATATCTAATTTAAACGTAAAGAAGAAAATAAATAAAACAATACTAAGCAGATTTAAATAGAAATTTAACTATGCAAATTTGCATAGACTTGAATAGAATTTGGAGCATAGTGGAATGCAAGTCTAAACTTATCGAATTGATATACTAAAATTACTAAATTTATAGACTTGTGAAATGACCGAAGTTACGGTAATTACTACGTGATCATAAATATCCGAATACCTATCCGAAACCTTAGCCAGACTTTCCCCGTGACACACTCCCCAGACATTAGTATGATATGGGTTCGTCTTTCGTCTTTATCACAGCCGTGACTCTACCGGGGAGACTTTCCATCAGGTGCCTGAACGTCTCTGGAATCATAAAAACGACAACTGAACAACTCCTGAAGACTTGTAGCTAGAGCAGGTCGTGATGTGGGACGTTGGGGTCTGGAGCGAAGTCAACGCTCTAATTCCTTCCACAGGTGTTCTCTGAGGTCTGGAGATAGGCCAGTCCATTTCCGGAACCTTATTGTCCACAAACCATTCCCTTAGAAACTTCGCTTTATGACACGGAGCGTTGTCATGCTGTTAGAGACAATGATTATCACCGATGTGGTCCTCTATTGCAGATAGGTGTCCGGATACTTTTGATCACATAGTGTAGATAAATACTATGGGTTAAAGAAGTAAAATAAACAAAATGTATTTGTATAAATGATAATTGTTGGAATATCATTTATTAATTTCTACAGTTTACTAATTTTAAAATAAAGCTATGCTGTATTTTTTTTTTCCTATATAAGCGAGAAAAGTTGAAATTGTTCGAAATGTTTTAAATTTCTAAAAATATTCACTTCTGTATTAATTTGTTTTTATGAACAATTCTATTAATACATCACGAACTACGAACACTACATCAATATCGTCTGTAACGCCATCTTTTGGTGAGTTGATATAGTTCTCTTGTCCACAGCTTTACCAATGGTGGTACCGTGAATGAATCTTGATATGTAATAATGAAAGGAAAATTATATATTTGATTATATACAAGAACATACTAATAAGTAAATTATAATATTATCTCATATCTCTCATTATAGTAACAGCAATGTATTCCTATGGCGATATTTGACGGTATTTCGTTCCAACCATTCAGGTTACATTTTCCTAATGCAGTTGCAATGTTTGTTTACTATTGTGCAGTTCAATTATAACTTCAAAACAGTTCAAAATAGTTCTCAGTTTCTGGGCTTAATCTCTACTGAAATTCTCCAAGAATCATTTTCCATATTCTGACTAATTTCAGTGTGTCTTCAGGGTCTGTTGACTGGTACCGACAGTTTGAGAATAGCATACGATATGATGTACTGTCTATTTCATCAATCCCGAATCCTTCATAGATGATTTTGGCTAATCGTCGAATCAGAATTTGCTGATTTAAGAGTAGGTAGAGGTTTGTACGACGGTATTCGTCCCATCATCTCTGAACGACTACGATTTCGGCAGTGGAGGGGAAGTGAGATGGATAGGGTTAAATCATCACGCTTAACCTCAAAGAAGGATATAGCAGGACAGAATGTAAGGATCACCGGCGAAATGTTAAGCAGAGTTCGAAAGCCAGTCCGAAGTTCAACCATCTTAAACTTCAAAAGTTGTGCAGAACGAGATAAATTACGAAGCAGTACCAAAGCCATTAAGGATAATGAAAAAAATGGGACGTATCTGAAAGAGTTTGAAGTCTCTGTATTTATTTATAAGATTATCATTCCCGCCAAATATAAAAGGTTAACTTGGAATATCGATTTTCCGAATATTGATTAAATCCACAAATTCTTGTGTTAATAAAGGACGATCCAATTAATTTTTAACGAAATCACGGCACGCTCCTGTTTTGTGGATTAGTCTAATGTGTGCTGTGATTGTCATTGTTCGATTTCCAAAATAAAATAAGTTTATTATTCTATTTTACAACAGAAAAAAAAATGGAGCTTAGAAAATCAAGTTTGCGTGTTTGCACATCCTCTAATAACTTTCGAACCACTGCACTGGATGGATCTTCTTGAAACTTGGTCTGAACATTTAAGAAGAGGAGACGATCTAACTTTCGTATTTGAAATCTTTTCCCAATGAGTCCAAATTCGAGAAATTAGCGCGAGATGGCAACAAAAATTCCCATAGAAAAGCATTGGAGTCTAAACAATGGATTTCTGTTCTGTTTCTATTAATATTTCATTGTCTTTAATAATGGATATTAAATCCTTAATCCATTGCGCATGTTTGTTATCATTGAAATTAATTCGTTTAACAATTTAAGGAATTGGTTCTTTTAACAAATTCATAATATTATAAAATACACCAACTACAACGGACATCAATATTTCGTCCTAATTAAAAGATTAATCCTTTAATAATTGTCTTTTTTTTTTTCTTGTCTTTTTTTAAAATTTTTTTAAAATTGAAAGACAATTAGTAGTAAAGACAATTATAAAGTGAAAATTTAAAAAAAAGACAAATTAAAAAAAAAAAAGACAATTATAAATTAGAAAAATTAATAATATTTATTTTAATCGGTAAAATGGATTAGTCTTAATTTCGAACTATTAAAATGAACGTGGTTAAGAGCACGTTTTCATATTGTTAGATTGTTTAAACTTTAGAATTCTTGATTTGTTTTATTTCAATGGGCTCTCTCTTCCTAAATATATTTGTAAATTAATCCTGATGAAGTCTTTTAATTAAGACGAAATATTGATGTCCGTTGTAGTTGCTGTATTTTATAATATTATGAATTTGTTATATGCTATGACATTTTAAAGTATTAAAGAATTGGTTCTTTTTTTTTTTTTTTTTAAATGGAAAATTTGTACTATTTGAATTCCGTAGATATTAGAATTGGAATATTTAAATAAAGACTTTACATTTTTGTCGCTTTTAGACTTTAAAAAATAAACAAGGAAAAAAAAAAAAAACTGGTTTCATATTGGGCACGTTAATCAGTTGCTAATCCGTACATTTTTATTTTCGGCCACTTTTGTGAGACAAGAAGTGACTTCATACCGAAGTCGCAGTATTTTCTCCCATCTCTACAAGTGTGTTTTTATCTTTTATTGGGAAATGTAGAGGAATAAGATGATAATAATAATGTGACATTTAATAAATTGTTTACTTAATATGAATCCCTAAGAAAGATTAGGTCATGATAATTGAATATACATATAATGTAACGTGTGTTGAATTCAGTATTTTTATAAACAAAATAGTCGAAATCACATTTGAAATTTATAAAAAACACTAGCCGGCTGACCTCGCTTCGCTCATGAAGCCTTACATATATGTTATATATATGTTATATATATATAACGTAAAAAAAAACCGCTTTATTTAATTAGTAAATTAATATCGAAATCGGGGAATACATGACTTGTTACTTTCTATACATCCCTATCAAATAAAATCTTTTGCAGTTGGTAAAAAAATCACGAAATCATTATAAATTAATGTTATATTCTAAATTAAAGTTTCAATAATAAACAATACCCAACGTATTAATTACCCGTATCGTAATTTATGACCGTAGACATCGTCTAATAGAGTTATCAGTAACTCGTGAGTTAATCGTGTTTGTCGTCTGAAAATAATGACGCACTCAATTTAAAACTGCGGTAGCACCATCTATCGAGAGCTTTGGGAAATTTTTCATTTTGGGTAGTTTTGGGAAATTTTTATTCATCCCAGGGGAACTACTTGATCGACCGGGATGAAAAGTAGCCTATATCCTTCCCCGTGTCATAGACTATCTGCAGGCAAAATTTCATTCCTGTCCGTTGCGTCGTTGAGGCGTATTGAGCGACATACCAACTTACAGATTTTCACTTTCATATATAAATTAGGATTAGGATTATATTTACATTTTAATAACTGCCGAAACGTCGTGCCAATTTGTAACTGTAAATATAATATTTTTAAAAATTTCAGTGTGATTCCAACTTTTTTTTATACAAATGATGTAACGTTTGATGATGGATAAACTATAACCTTTTGTATATAATGTAATGGATATAATGTAACCTTTCTTTGCGGGAAAAATCGATTCGATATTTCGGTTTAGTTCCTCAAGCCTTCATCAAAAAAAAAAAAAAAAACTTTTAAAAAATTACATGAACTTCTTACGCTCTTATTTTATTAAAGATGTCGTGGCCTCCTTGTGGACGGCATTGTAAAGACATACTGATATTTTGGGGCGAGAGGATGTAATCAGGACATACCCTTCGGGACATATTTTTAATTTTAATTCTCAAACGTATTATTTACAAATTCAGTCGTTGTTTATTAATCTTATGGTTTACCATCAACATCTTTAAAAGTAGAATTTGTTTGTCCGGTTGTTTGGCTTATTTGTTTGTTTGTAGGCATTCGGCGCCAGTTTCAGTTCTCAAAGCCAAAATTGGCGGAATCGTTAGTTAGAATATAGAATAGGATTGTAACCAAGTCTCAAAAAAATCGATTGAGTGTAACGTTAGAAAGAACGCCAACGAAAATTTAAATTATACATTTTCGGTTTGGATAACCAGCGGCGCTACCTTTAAAAGGTAATAGGATATTACGGCTGTTAATTTGTTAGTTTTCTGCCTTCTATGAATCAGCAATGCCGGTCCCTTCGGCTAATTATTCGTAATAACCATTTATTGATTATAACGTTTAAAAATATGTATAAAACCAAATTTACATAGCAATGGCACGCTCCCTCCTTTTCACAAATTCCTACAGGAAAATTGGTCTTGAATTTTACGACATTTTCCAAATTTCGTAGGGCTTGCATGGAACGGAACCTGCTAACTTGTAATTTATTTGCTGAGTATCTTGGAAATAGTTTTAGTAAAGAGATTTTTTTCGTTTTACAGCAACTGACCACAAAGTGCCATTTCTTTTGGTCTCAGCTCGCGGCCGGCGTTTAAATTCGTTTCATCAACACCGGCGAGAATCGAGCAGGCAAACTACTCTCCTCCCCTCCCGGGAGAAAGAGCGTCTCCATCGGGAACAGTTGGCGTGTGACTGCCTGTGATTGACAGCGCCCTATTGGACTCATCTTTCAGCGGGAACCACTTGCCATTACTCCATCAACCCTCTGCCAAAGTAGATTTCCTTGTGCCAGTCCCTTCCTTCTGCTTTACCTCCCTTCGGTTCCCCTTCCCCGCCTCCATCTTCTTCTTGAAAACTCTCCCCTTTATCGAAACATTTGTAATTTAATCAAAATACACTTCAGTGACACACAAGATCCGTGTTGACAAAGTTACAATGCACTAACGATATCGCCTGCCACGTTTTCCTAAATTTCCTTCATTCATTGAAATGTACAATATCTTGCCAAAAGTATCCGACACCTTTGGAGTTGCGGCTGTGATAGGTGATCGATATTTTTTTTTTTTAATTTCACGTCATTCAGGAATCCCTGGACAGTGCGTTTCGTGATTATTATAGTTCTTCCACTGAAATATTTACATTACATTTTTCATTATTTATTAAGAACTTAGGATTTCAGGCTTTTGGGATAATTCTAATTATAGTCTGGACTGATGACATTCACGAAACAGCACTGTGATGCTTGAAAGATTTGAAATTAATAAATAAATAGTACATTACAGACTTCAGAAATTCCTTCTAGAAGACTCGACGTAATCAAGAAAGAAAATTCAGCACTGAAGCGTTTATGAGAAAATGTATATAAATTGACAAAAATACTAAGATTTATCCTGTCTATTTGTTTGTCGAATTCTGTACCAAATTGTATCAGATTGTGAAAACATATGCCAGATTAAGATTCCAAAACAAATCTATGATCTATACCAAAGAATCGCAAAGTTTGATCAAAATCTTCTATTTACATCAATGAAATACTAAAATATAATCAAATTCCTTATTTATATCAAGGAAATACGAAAAGTATAATCATAATTCGTGATGTAGGTCAAGATACATCGAAGTTTCAGCAAATATACATCAATAAAATATCAAAGTTTGATCCATTTTTTTTACTCATATCAAGAAATATCAAAGTTCCATCAAAATTCGTGATGTTGAATTGGATGGTGTTATGCATCATTTGACCAAGCGCCAAAATAGACATTGTTTTTAGATTATTCCTCCATCTACTAGCGAAATATGTAAACTCTATATAAAAAATTGTTCCTGCTTGTTATCTCACACAATTCTGCTGAAAATTATTTTTGAATGAACGCCAATCGACTAATCGTAAATAATAAGATTTGCATCATGTGACTAACGACCTTTGAAGGATATTATTAATTTTGATAATGATCAGAATTGTCCTGTGAAAGTATCTTCATTCTGATATATAAACACTCTTCATTCCATAAAAAAAGTGAAGTAATACATAACTACATTTGCGTTTATGAGAGTTTTGACGCTTGATCAAATGATGCATAACACCATCCAATTGTTCATGAGGACGATCAGAACAAAATTACGACAATAGGTTTGCACCCCTCAGTAAATATGGTAGAAAAATCAGTTATGTTACATTATTTGGTGAATATACATTAACATTACATATCAGGATTTCCTTTTCAAGAATGTATTTCTTGCTGATTTAACTGCGTCCCATAAAACCAGGAAGGTTTGCTGTTCTTTCGACCTTTATTCAGACACTGTGGAGCCTTCGTTTTATCGAAATACGTGACAGGACAATAGTGCAAATAAAATTTTATTGTTAAAAAGGCTTACGGCAAAGAAGGTTCACTGTCCGTCACAACAGAAATAACCCTAACTTCACGGATTAAAATGTTGCTGACTAAAACAGTCAGGTAATTTCAGGTGATCATTTTCGGATTTGTGGTTTTTTTTAACTAAAGCTGTAAAACCTCCTGCTCTGCTAGATTGACTGTGAACTGAATTTTCTGCAAGTTTCTGAAGGATCCCGGGTTGTATTTAAAACTCATTTTATGGTGGTGTTAAATCTAGGGCTTTATGTAAATGAAATTGCTGTAATAAAAATTCTGCGGTGAGATTTAAGATGGATAAAACAGGCGAGTTGGCGACATCTGGCGGGAAAAACTGGAATGAGGAAAAAAAAACAACAACGGGAATGTAAAGGAAACGGTAAGACAAGAAAATTGTAAGTTGGTATAGCATAGGTGTATGTAGAGTAGGGGAAAGAGTTCGATAAGGACATGGCACCCTTTCTCAGAAGTTTGTTTTGGAAACCGTGGTTTAAAGAGGAATTAGTTTTAAAGAGGAAAAGGCTTGTGAGAGAATTTCCTCCTTCACGCACGTTTGGTGAACATTTCTTTTTTTTTGGTCAAATGTCGGATTTGGAATTTTGCAACCACCTCCTTACAGAAATAAAAACATTACGTTACATCGTGAAGTAGTAATTTTTTTACTACTAGGGCAGAGAGGTTCATGAAATCAGTCAGTTTGTGTGTGTTTGTGTCCGTACATATGCTTCCCCCCTCCTCCCCCATCACTTTTTGAATCCAGAGATTCAAGGATGGATCTACTTGAAACATGGTTTGCATGTTTAAGGACCCAATTTTTATATTTGAAAGCACTGGAATCTAAAGAACGTGGATTTCTATGTATTAAACAATGGATATTTACCCTTTTACCTAGTTTAAAAATTTGCGCTTGATTTCATGGAATTAAAATTGGTAAGCTTTAGGCAATCTAAGAAAATAATGCGGAATATATTTATTTATTTTTTTCAGAAAATGTATTAAAAGATTCGACTTGTGACAAAAACTATAGTTAAAATTAAAAATTATTTATATATTAAGTTGAAATAAAAATTATTAAAACCTGGACAGTTTCGGCTCGTTTTCTACCACAAGGCCATTCTCAGCAGAATATCTATGTAGTAGAAACTGCCCAGATTTTATTAATTTTTATTTATAAATAATTTTTAACCCGATATGTGTGTCCTGAATACTTTTTAATTTCAGAAAATTTATACTGTATTTAGCATATATTTTAATTTAAAAATAAACTTAGGTGCTTTTTTTTTTTCATTTGTGTCGTTATCACAACTTTAAAAAATAAATAAATAAATAAATAAATAAATAAACAAGGAATGACACTTTAAGGAAAGGAGCCTGTAAGTTCTTTCAGATGCTCCTTGTTTTTTGATTTTTGTTTTTTTAATTTAAAAATAAGTCATTTTAACACCTTGTTCTAAGCTAGATTTTTAGTCTTCTGATAAGATCAGCAGACTAATATTCCCGTTTTGTCTGTCTGTGGACACGTATCATTAAAATCTCATTAGCAACAATCGCAACAACAATCGCAACGTCTTTTGCATGAGCAACAATCACATTTATAATAGAGCTCTGCAACAATCAATAATCGGAAAATCAAAAATTGCGCCTTTTGCATTTGCAATAATCACGTAATAATAAGGAAATAAAAGCAATAAAAGCAATAATTCAACATAAATTACGTATCAGAAGACGTTGCGAAGCATTGTGATTAGTTTACTAATCGCTATCCCTACCTTGTTTTGTTTTTGTTTTAAATACATTGTTACAGATGTTAGAGTAACCTATAATACGCTTTGATGAGCAACGCACGAAGAACGTACAAAAATACAAGTAGCAAATAGGTTCCACTGAAGGGATACAAAGCATAACGTAATTTTGGACCAAACTATCACATTCGAGTTTCCTCCCACTAAAATTTGTACGATTTGTGTATTATTAACAAGTAGATTGATGTGTAAATATTATGTATCTTTTATTATAGCTTTTGAAATTCTAAGCAGCTGCCAATATATTCAGATTTTGAAAATTCACTGTTATCAATTTTGGCTTGAAACATTTATTACTATTGATGAGGTAAAAGTGTATATTTAAATGGAAAGTGAATACACTGAAGGAATGTATTGACTCATATTATATTCGTTGTTGGATACGTCAGGCAACTGTTTATTAAAATTTACCACAGACCATGTCAATCACAAGAAAAGCTATTATTAAATAAACTATAATCGCAAAAGTTCATCTTTTAAAGTTGTTATACTCTCATGGATTGCAAGAGATGTGAAGATATAAGAACTGAAATTTACATTCACAACATAGAGATAAATTTACTATTGTTTTATACAAGAAAAAAATTACAAAGATCATGTTGTAAGGATAGATGCCACAAGACCTGCTAAGGTTGTTTGAATATCGATCTCTTGGATTTCAATCCTAAGGAAAATACAGAAAAGATAAGGATTGACTAATGTGGAGGCGTTGTAGTTTCCTGTTTTTGGTTTTTTTACCTGCTACGAAAACTATTTCTGAGGATGAAATCTCATCACTTCTACAACAGCTTGCTTCACTTCTACGAATGTCGTTGAGGTATCAGTAGGTTCTAAGTTTGAGGGACCATTTTTTTTAATCTTAACAACTTAATACTATTCTAATAGTAAGTTTGGAGGTTTACAATAGACTTCCGGTTACGTGCTTGGCTTCCCTGCCACCCACGTTCACTACATAAACATAAAGCATAAGTGTAGAGGTTTCTGATGGGATC
Source organism: Thereuonema tuberculata (assembly GCA_023159025.1). NCBI lineage: Eukaryota > Metazoa > Arthropoda > Chilopoda > Scutigeromorpha > Scutigeridae > Thereuonema > Thereuonema tuberculata. Next base: position 17,902,066 of record JAFIDM010000179.1, on the reverse strand, counting down.
CTACTGTCAGTCAATTTAAAAGAGCAGTTGAGAAACACCAAAGAAGGGTCGAATGAGGATCGATGAGCAATTGTAGAACTTTGCTATATTTCGTTTTTAATTTTAATTTAAAGTTTACATCTGGACTGGAGAACTATGAAACTAGGATTCAGCTTTACGGAATAATACAAAATAACCATTTAGTCAAATTGTATCACCTCGTATTTATTCCCGAAAACAAAAATTTTAGCTAAAAAAAAAGCAACAGTTTCGAATTACCTTAGGAAAACTTAGAATAACAAAAACAGGTGATGTGTCTAAATCTCCTCAGTGGCAAGTTGTACGAGACCCAATTCGAATATTAACATTTGCTTTGCACTAATTTATGTATATTCAGTACTAGAGAAGGTCTAATGGACAAAAACTTGGAATTTGTTATTGCAATTAAAAGGCGATATTTCTGTTTCTAATACAGTTTTTGAATGGAATGAACTATGGATTATATAGTTACTCTTCGGTGGCATTTTTATCTTATATTTAGTAAGACATCAATTCCTATATTACAGGTTGCTTTATGAATTTAAATAATATTTCTTATATTCTAAAAGATTGAAATTTTTTTCTAAAATTATACTCTAAATTAGTAATCTAGTGAAATTTAAATTACAGCAGTCTAAGAGACATGCGGACAATTAGGTCTATTCAGTCATACTTAATACAGTCATATACAGCCATACTTAAGTACTCTCGACATACGTACACTCGCACTTTATGTTCTAATATGACATGGGTGTTCTTTGTCAAATTCAAAATAGACTCGTATTCGACGAATTTTCGATATTAGCGTCCTAAGGGGTGAAAACGGAATGGGATGGTGGACAACTTTCTTGAAAGTGCCATATATGCACATGAAGGCGACAATTGGGACTGAAAAATATTGTTGTTCAACATTTGAAACTAAAATATTGTTCTACATAATAACGCCCCATATTAACCTGAAGGCAAAAACTAGAGTAAACGGGAGGGCGGTGAGTGGATAAGCAAATAATGCTGAAGGATAATTCTACGGGGTTTTCGGGATAAATATACATTTATAATGATCACATGATTTTTTTAGGAACTGGGGAAGGCTTGAAGTGATAGGAGTGCGGAGAAGGGGAGATAGGGGTGGGAAGTTAGAGATCTCGAGTTACAAAATTCAAATAAACATTACTTTGTATCTGTCACGTGATTTTCTTACCAACTGGGAAAGTTTTGAAGTGTCCTCACAATTCAATTTCTTTCTCATCCACATCAATTGTATTTGAAATTTACCAAGTCAATTGTAATCTTGTTATACGAGATATTTTTGAAAAATCTCTACAAAAAAGTTCTCTTTTAAAGGATAATAAAAGTTCTTTAGTCAATAACCATCAAGAAACCTGCTTAAAAAATTAACAACTTATCCTCCATCTGATTAGCTTCAAGTAAATTGACTTTGGAACATTTATGTTGAAGTTAATTCGCAAATCTTATTATTTACCAACATTAATATATTGAATAATCCCTATTAGGTGATCACCTTCTTAATCCGTGTAGATTAGAGCGTTACTTTGATTGACTTAACGGTCATGCAGGCGGACTTATTAGATTTGGCTATTTCTGGTAGCTGGAATTAATTGATGGATCTAATTAATTAATTGAACTACAGAATCCGTCAAGTCGAATTGGTGCGTATTAATTATCCAGAGCACGGCTGGTGTGTCGGTTATCACGCTAAGACTCAATTAATGAAACCTATACGACTGTGCAGATCAGTTGTGTTCACTTCTGTGAATATTAATGCCTTATCAGTTAAATGTGGAGGAAAATGAAAAGTGAACAGTGATTATTCCATTTCTGAATTAATTGCAAACTGAAACACACTTCTTCGTGGTGGATCAATTTGCGTTCAGTCGATTATTGTGAGGAATTTATATGCAACTTTCAGTTTACGAGCATTATTTTAAAGAGTTTTTCGCTTTTACGAGAATGGCTATAATTTTATATTATTCTGTATTTATTAAGAGTATTTTTTTTTTTATTTTCACTAATTGCATTTTAGATCACTTTGAATTAAGCTCCATTTGTAGACGTATACTCGTTTTACGAGTTTTCGATTTTTACGAGAAATTAATGTTATTTATACTGTTGATATAATACTCATAATACTTTTTACCCTCTTGCGAAGAACTTTGTGAAAACTTAGACCTCATCTTGTTTCGTCACGAGTTGACGTCAATCTAAATTCATTCGTATTAATTTCGATCTGTTGTCGTATACTTGCTTCCAC
>JAFIDM010000179.1:17865335-17880424 GCA_023159025.1 Thereuonema tuberculata | reverse complement strand
TTCGAATTAGATCCAGTGAAACAGAAAACGACTTCAGCTGTTACCTTAGTATAATGTAATTCTCATCACTGGAAAAGTTAAAATGTTTTAAATAACTAAAAGAAATACGCTATTTACAAAGAATATCATTGAAAAGCTGATCAGTAATCACATAGTTTGAATTTTTTGGAGAAATTTAAATTAAAATCAACGAATAAGTTTAGAACTTAGTTTAGATTACTAGTTTGATAGTATTTAACCAATTTAACTACAAAGTTTGAATTCAAAAAATTAATTAGCTGTATTAACTATTACAACCAATCAATTAACCATACACATATGATAACAAAAATATTAAAATAACCCTCAAAATATAAAAATAAAATAAAATGTTCTGAAATATTTTGTAATCTGAAAAAATATGTCGCGCACCTTAGATTAAGAACCTCTCCTTTAAAATAAAATTTTTAAGTAAAACTATCTGTAGAGAAAATTTTGATAAATATTGATTTTAAAATGAATTTTTTGTACTTGAAATATCTTTATATATATAATAGATACTTAATAATATCTATATTTTTACATGTCTTCAAGTACTTAAAATAAGGATTAAAATTAATCTTATAAGCGTAATCCTTTCGTTCTTTCATTAATCAAGGGATGAAATATCCTCTCTGTCTGGCGTTTTTTTAATTACAAGGCGAGAGTAATAAAACATCATTACTTAATTAATGAAAAGACATATTATCTCACGTTTCAGTGTCATTTGCAGATAGAAAGTGATTACAAGTGTAATGTAGGAGAAAAGGCAATTGGCATTCACGTAATGAACGCCAAGAACTAATTGCACAGACAACCAGGAGAGACAAAGACAAGCTGAACCAAATGAAACATACCTGCTATTAATTAACAAGTCGGATTCTGTTTCTTTAAGAAGAATTTACCTGGAGTTACACGCGATCATCTTAAATGTCATCGAGATGGGTTATTAAGGAAAGCGCCGCAAGATGTTTGAAAAAAAAAAAAAGATAAAAGCAACGAAGGTTGGGAGTTGGAGCTTTATGAACTTCACTGACTTTCTTTTTCTTTATTTCTTCTGTATTTTTGTTTGTTTTTATGCTGTACGAAAATGCCTTTGTACCTGTAAAAAATTTTAGTTGACGTGATTCCGAGAGAAAATGGCGTTGTGATTTGTTGAGGTTCCGCAATGCACAGGAAGGCCACTGATGTTTCGAAATGTAAACAATATAAGTAGTCTATGACTTACCAAGGATTCTAAACTGATAAATAAAAGTCGAAAATATACATACACATAAACAGAAAAAAGGGAAATGTATGCATTCTGAAATATAATATGTAAAGTATATATAATACATAAATATAATACATAATAATACATAAAATTTGAAGAAATCCTCCCCCCCTTTGCACCGCGACGCCCACAAGCAATCAGTCGACCGCTAATCCTATCATCGGCATATCTTCTTCCTTTTTTTATCTACTGGGCCTTTTTCTACAAAACTACGTTTTTTTTTAAACTGTTGCCTTTACTTAATTTTTATTACAATTATTAAATTGTATATGTCAATCCGGGCAAAAAGAGTCCAAACACGGGGCAATTGTGATAATTCTAAGCATTTTAATGGTCAGTGGGTTAAAATATAATTATATAAATGTATCGTTTATATTTTTTAACCCACTGACCATTAAAATGCTTAGAATTATCACAATTGCTCCGTATTTGGACTTTTTCTGCACAGATTGACATATAGAATTTAATAATTGTAAAAAAAATTAAGTAAAGGTAATAGTTTAAAAAAACGTAGTTTTGTAGAAAAATACCTAGTAGATAAAAAAAGGAAGAAGACATGCCGATGGTAGGATTAGCGAGGATTAGCGGTCGACTGATTGCTTGTGGGCGTCGCGGTGCAAAGGGGGGAGGATTTCTTCAAATGCCACCAAATTTTGGACAGACTCTAAGTTACAATTCAAAAAATAGAAAAACAACAACAAAAATAGAAATACAATTCAAAAATGACAAAAATAACGTTCTGTATACTACAGTATGTTTCATTACATATTGAAGTATCATTTAATATAAAAAGAATTTTTCCAGTTTGAATTGCAGATTTACAGATTTTTGTCAAATAATTTTAAATTAGATAATAAGATAATTTTAAATTGCTAATAACTCAGAACTAATTTAGAGTGGCTTTATCTTTATCTCTCTGACTCCTTCAATTAGTGAATGAAGTTTTAGTTAAGTTTTAGAACGGGCAGAGCACTTTTTTTAATTTGAAGAGCAATATTTTGCTTTATTTATTGAGATTACGGCGGTAATTTGTCCCCTGCGGGACAAAACGAAACAAACAGCCTACTTTATTGTATAGTATTTCGGATTTTCCCTGTCATTGTCGCATACCCTTACTATCAATTACTACTATTTTGTATATTTAATAGCAATCTGTATTAAAATATTCGCTTTAGAGTTTGCGAAGTCTCTGAAGTGACAGGAAAACCAAGTATTCACGGGGAAACATTGTCCCCTAAGTTACTGTAAAAATACTAAAATATTCGTAATTAAACTAACATCGGTCACTGTAAAGCTTTTGATCAATGACCTAATAATACTTTGGGGTAAAAATAAAGTATGACCTAATAATACTTTGGGGTAAAAATAAAGTCCAGTAATTATTTCCAAAAACAATATTTATTAAATTTGTGTTCGGGACACACTTAGGTACAAAAAATAGTTGATTGACCCCGATACTAAATTATAACATAAAATAAATAAATAAAGCCATTTTGTAGTCTGTTATTTTCAGCCATTTTGTGACCAGCTTAAATTGAAACACGTTGAAGTATCTGTACAGTTGTCGTTCGCACAAATGGAAGACTTGGACAAGCGGTCGTTTAGATGTCCAGACGACAAGCCTTTGCAAAGTTAATACAATTACAGCGAAGTAACCGCCGTAATTAAGTTATACTGAACTGATTCTGAGGCAAAATATAAAATGAATGAATTAATAAGGTTAAGCAAAAATCAATAAATGGTTAGAAAATTCGTTAGCTTTGATTGAGAAGGAAGATTCAATTTGATTTGATTACGTAATTAAACAAATTAAAATACATAAATTTATCTTATTTTATTAAATTAGTTAGAAATTGTACGCCAATATAACTTTCAGGTTAATCGCAAAAGAGCTACAGTATTCCCACAAATCTGGAAAAAAAAAAGCGCTTTTCAATCCGAGGAGATGAATTTGTAACGTAAATATGATCTGTTAGATCTCCGTGTCTTTGCGCATGTGTGAAGCCCTCTACACACTAAACCCGGAGTCGGAGCCCTAGGAGTCATGCTTCTTTGGACTCTCGTGGCCCGGAGATTTGGGGAAATTCACTTCCGTCCAGACCATTGATCAGATCAATTAAATAGCGATAATTAGACAAAATTGCTGTATGTCAGTAATGAATCTGTTATGCTGAGAATGTGATGCCCTCAACCATTGTAGCCACTTCCGGTTCAAGATGGCCACTGGTCACTTACTCGGGTCGCCCGAATGGTCAGAAATGAGAGTCTACACGAACGTATCGCTTGAAATTATACTTGACTCTCAACAGTCTGTAGCCGAGGGGGTTGGCTGTCCTTCCGAAATCAAAGCAAAATAAAAATCTTTCTCTCCGAGTTGAAATCAAAGGAACTAGTCCTAACAAGGTAAAAGTATCGCCTCTGCGGAAAGACAGGAGTGGTGCTAGTCTTACTATGGCTGACCACCACTTTTTCCAGGAATGAACCCTCCCCTGAAAGAAAATTCTGGCTCTTGAATTACAACGGTGTGAATAATAGAAGTTTCACTCGCCAATCAATAGTAGTTCAATTTTTAACAACTCAACCATTTGGTAGATTGCGAATTGTAGGGCGTCGTTTGATTTTGTGCTTACTATAAAAGTGTGAATTGATTTGTTTAAGCTCTGGAAAAACAAAAAAAGAAAGTTTAATGACTTTTTATTGTGATCCACTGTTACTGTACGAAATTTGATGGTACACTACAATCTCATTTATCCGGCCCTTGTTGATCTCCGGATAATCCGTATCAGATTTGTAGACATTTTTTTTTATTTAATGTTCACATAGATAATAATTCTAACTATGATAACAAGAACACAACTATAAGTAGACCAAACATTCGCTTTTTATTTTGATTAAATGTACAGGTTCCTGCATAGATTGTACAATAAATTAATGGTAATAAAATGCTTTTTGTCGAGTTTAAGTAATAATAATAAGTTTGTTACAAAACAGTTTTTTATCGTAATAAACAGTAAGTCTGCTTATTTAAGGATTTGTTTTGCTTATTACTCATACTATCCGGATTTTCGATTTTCCGGTTTGCTTTTGGTCCCAGTTAGTCCGGATAACCGAGGTTGTAGTGTATTTGGTTGTTTGTGTAGCAATTTTCACTCAATTTGCGGATTTCCGTAGAATACGATCGAAGTCATGAACGAATTTGAAAACGACATTTTGCGTTTATTAACAAACATCGATAAATCACTTCAATCCGTCTGATTGTGATCTTAATCGAAAGAATGCTAGGAAATAATTAGTTCCATTTAATTTCTCTTCCAATTGAAGAAGGTGGTGTTAACAACATCCCAGTATACAACAATTAAACGAAAGTAAATCAAGTAATCTAAAGAAATACCTTAGAAAGCTGAAATTTTCGTAAGAAATGTATGCTACTTATTGTAGCTCCTCCGAATTGATTTTGTTTCGAAGGTATAAAAATTAGTGAAAAATAAAACCAAACCCCTTCACACGAAAGTTGCCACGCCAACTAAACATTTGGAATAAAAGTATATTTCGTTTTTTAGCCTAAGAAAGTGAGGTTTATCGAATCAGTCAATCTTGTGTATGTATGTATGTGTGTGTATGTGTGTGCCCCTTGCTTTCTCTCTAATATTTTTGATACGTTGCTTCCTTTTTTTTTTTGAAACTTGGTATATATATATATTTAAGAAATGAAAATAAGATTTATTTATTTATTGTTAAGGGTCCTTACAGAGAAATTAGCGAAGGAGGATCATAAAAAATCCATTGAAAAGCATTAAGCGCAACGCGCATATGTCTCGGAAAAAGCGGATTCCAGGGGCAATTTATAACGAAGAGAATGTGTCTAGATTTTTGCGTTCGCTGACACTGCCGCCGAAGTCCGTAGACTTGTGTTAGCAAAATGAAGGCAGGCCAATCAGGTTGTCGTGTGAGAGTGGCGGCAACAGTCATTTTTCAGACAGCCATTCATGAAACCTATGCATTGTTTAAGCGAGGAAATCCGCAGCCGTTATCAGGTTGGGAGAGCAGCGGACATAATGCGCTTCTATTCGCAAATTCATCGCAAACGCGCCGTTCCGTTGTGCACCGCTGTGTTTAAAATGCGTTTCAGGCTTTAGAACCGAAACAACGGATCTCTATCGATAAGTTAAACAATGGGTATACACAGATTATAATCCTGTAATTTCTATACGAGCTTTAATATTGAAATTAATTGAACTCAGATAGTTAGGTAATGTTGATTTAATGAGTCTATCCAGAAAATGATAAAAAGAAAAAGATATTAAGGAAAGTAGCCTCCAGATTCTTTCAAGAACTTCTTGCTTAACGTCGGAATTTACGTTCCCTTACGGAAAAGCCACTCGCTACTTTTATTGCAGTGAATATTTTTTCCCCCTCTTATTTAAATGTGAATTACTGCTTTCAGCGAACAGGAACTTCTCCACACACAACATACTGACCTTGTGGATTGTAAGACGAAGCAGTGGTAAATGGTTCTTTCGGGGCAAGGCCCGAATCATTTAATTAGTTCTGATTAGGCCTTGCGCCGTGTTAACGGCATGACCCGAACACGGCCGGGCCACTGTCCTACAGCTGAGATCGACGCGCAGCGGGGTACCTCTGCACAAAGACACCGGGATGGGGAGCTGCGTTCCGTCGGGGAAACATTCGACCGCAGATAAGATTAAGATTTGTGATTGCAAAGAAGGGACCCGGAGACCCATAGTTCTCAAGTCATTGCGGCAGTGGGTATTTTTATCGTAAATTCCATTTCCGTATCCCCAAGGTGTCATTCGAAAAACACCTCAACTGCACTGATGAATATTGCTTCTGAAGCGCCGTTCTTAAAGCATTTATATTAATAATCAAATTTTTAGGAATCTTAGTTATTTAAGAAAATAGCCCGTGATACGGATCTAATACAGAATATCTAAAACCTTTTTGGTGTGAATAACAATTACTTTTAAACCTTCTTATTTCTTAAGCTGACAGACTATGGAAGTATTTCACAAATCATGTGACATTACGTCACAATTCAAACAACCGACTGCAGTGGACGTTTTAGAATAGCCGGGTACTACAGCAAACGCTTGAATGTCGAGATTTTTCTTTGAGATGAAAAAAAAAGTTATCTTAAAGCAGCTAAAGAAAGCTCACCTTAATGGTATTTTTTTCCTTATTTTTGAGGATTTTAGAAAAAATATCAATATGAAGTCAGCCGCATTTTTGCATGTTTTTCACTACAATTCCACATTGCACTCAATCACGAGAGCTTTTGATTTGTACGTTGTGAATAAAAAACTAATTTACTAATATTGCTGCAGTCCTAAAGAACTATTAGAAATCTTCATTGGAAAATTAACTAACTTCAGTGCACAAATCCACAGCTCTCGTGATCGGGTGCAGTGTGGTGCAAATCTTAAAATACGAAAAAATAAGGGGACAAAAATCCCTATAAGATAGGCTTCCTTGAACTCTTAAAGCTGGTTTCGTATGTATATTGTCATCTTCGTAAAAGAAAAATCACGATACACAAAGAAGCGCTTGCTGTAGCATTCGGCGATTCTAAAACTTGAATAGCTGTCGGTTGTTTGAACTGTGCCGTCAAATCACATGATTTATAATGACACAGTGCTCTTAGGATTAATTGGGCGGGTTCCCCTAGCTTGTAGAGCCCAGGTTAAACCGCAGAAAAATATAATACAGAAAATTGGAGAAAACATTTTAAAATCATATAAATTAATCAAAGTAGAAATATTAGGTTAAAATTAAAATTAAAAAAAAGTATTTTTAGAATGGAGTCGCAATATACTCTGATAGGGTTATTTTCTTTAGTAAGATAAGGCTAAATACAGGTCCCGTAAATTTTACTTGCCCTACTTGCTTTATTTTTCTAAGGACGGTGTGCAGCAACGCTCTCCCAAAGCAGTTGTCAGTTGATGAGCCGCTACTCGTAATCAGTCTTCGAATAAAAAATATGTTCACCAAACACAATAGAGAAAAGTTATTGCAACTTACTGTATCGTTATTTCTAACAGTGGCTGCGATTGATTCATAACAATTAATGTCATTTCTGGATCACTTTTCTCATGCGCAATAGTTTTCAAAATGGCAGCTTCCATGGAGATGAAAGAAACCTTCAAAGTAAGTAGCCGTATCTAACATTATTTTCGGAACTTTTAGGAGAATAAATACATCTAATTCACCGTCAAAATCACAGGAGTCGATTTCAATCGGAGTTGATGTCAGTCATCTTGACAGCGATGAACTAGGCGGAGGGCTGATGGGAGTTTTCTAACTGAGGAATGATTTAGCAGAAGAAAGTTGAGCTGCTAAATATTGATAATTTGACAGCGATCTAGCGACCGATACATGTTGAACAACCCTCACTGTTAATGTTAGCTTGTTGCACACCGGCCTAATATGTCTTTAAAAGCCGTGAAAACAATAGAATGTAAATTGTAATGGCAGCCGAAAGTTAACAGAATTTTAAAAATTTTTCCATTTGCTAAAAATGAACTAAATTTTTAAGTTCTTAAGATGCTACAACGAATGACTATCAATTACCCTCAAGTGCCCGCAAATGCCAAAGGATTATTAAATGGATTAGTCCCCATTGGCAGATTTTGACAGACATTCACTGTCTGACTTTTTTTTGTTATCTTTACGCGCAAGTTTATTGAAAGGGATATAGACGGTATAAATTTCAAATAAGAGAAGTTATATCGTTTCTTGTTCACAATGAGCATAACAAGTTTAAAGAAGATCCTTTCCTGTTCAAAATGATTATAATGGAGACAAATTAGAGGCCCCTTTAAGATTTTATTTTGAAAGGGCCAAGTTTTGGAAACGATCAATAACAACTAAATAAAACAAAAAAATTAACAATTAAACAATCGAAACGTAAATAAAATAAAGAAGAGAATTATTATTTTTTAAGCCTGATAATAAGAGAAAGACGAATTGTAGCTAAAGACAATTTTCTTTTCAACACCGAAAAAGTACGAAAAGAATTGCACTTAAAATACCTTCTTAATGTTAATAAGAAGTCATTATTATTATTATTCTCCATGTCATCTTGTTGAAGCTGCTTTGCAAATATGCGATTGAAGCGTCCTATGTTGGACATCTCTTGAATCACAACAGCCGGGTCCTTGGAAGCACAAGAGAACCCAGCAACTGGAAGCCAATTGAAGGTTAAGCCTTCAATTTACATTTTGATCACCTACTGTTAGACGGAAGAGAACAGGAGGTGCTTCTGTTTACATATGGAAGTTTCTAGAACAATGTCAAGGGATTTCGACGAAAAGCTAATTTTGAAATGAATAAATTTCAATGCAGAAACCCAAAACGAAATTCGCATCGCTTTTCGATTTATTTGTTTAGTTAATAATAATAATCCCTATAAATATATCATTTTATATAAATAAAACATGAAATACTAATTAACGTTTCGATATATTATGTAATACACACTATCAAGACGCTACATACATATATTTATCAATCAATCAAGTTTTCGAGCACTTTCTGTGAAACTGAGCTACTGTACGGCCAACACCTCTGTATCATTCCTATCTTGGAAATAAAGCATTTCCAACCAGGTTTATGTGACATGTATTCATTGTTTTGCATGATTGAATACAACCTTTAGTTGGGCAGCAATTTCAGGTACACCCTGTATTCACATACATATGCTAAAGTAATCGGCTGATTAAGTTCTTAAATTTTTGGCTACTTCCATGAAATTTTGTTAATAAAATTAGTGATCTTATTATTTAAGTATTAGGTTTCGTGAAAATCGGCCCTTAGAAATCGAAGTGTTTCATCTTTAAGAATAGTAAGCAAAAAATTATTTCAATGGATTCCATATTCTTCTGCAGAATGTAACTAGAGTTGGCTGACATGCATGTCAGCCTTTTTGCTGCTTGATGAAACGCTATATTACAAATATTCGTTGCAAATAGGATTTAATATAACTTTGTTTTTATATTTTACTTAGATATTTAACACGGTTGAACTATCCGCCAGTATAATGGGTGGCTTGTAAAATAAATAAATAAAATAAGTTTTAAGTGCAAAGCAGTTTTTTTTTCTTGCGGCAATTTTGTGCATAACAGTTTTTAGATGCAGGAAACGTTAAATGCATAATAATTGTTAGGTGCATAAGAAATTTTAATACAAATTTTTTTAGCTCCTTAGTAATTGTAGTGCACATTAAAGCATAAACTTTAATTATAAAAGCTACATTAATACATAACTACTCTTTAAGTCCTGAAATTTTGTTACTGAATACCTGTACGTTATTTTTCCTAAAAATTTACTTAATAAATTTGATTTTCAGAAGTTTGAGCATTGAGAATACTTAATGTGTAGGAGTTTTTATGCATTTAGCTAAGGAAAAAAAATTAATTATTTATAATTTTTAGTTCTTTATTATGGAAAATAATGCTGATTAAAAAACATTGTAGATGCATAAGATGCTAAGGAATAATAATTTAAATAATAATAATATCATCATCATCATTTTCAATCCACTGCAGAATGAAGGTGTCACCAAGATTTTTCTAGTTCTTTCAGTCGAAAGCTTTTCTCTTCCAATCAAAATAATAACAATAATGATAATAATCATAATATATATATCAAATCATTTTATGTGCTGTGAAAAATGCTTAAAAAGCGAGAAATCAAAGGCAGCACCTGAATAAATTGAAATTGCCTCTCTTGTTCGATTACAGAGAAGAAGTTGGGAACAGCCGTTTCGTCCTTCATCGGACTCTTCAGCCCAACCCCGCCTTGCCTCTATGGCTCTTTTATCGGGGAAGGCGGGGTTGGGCTGAAGAGTCCGATGAAGAACGAAACGGCTGTTCCAACTTATTCCCTATAATCGAACAAGAGAGGCAGTTTGAATTTATTCAGGTACTGCCTTTGATTTCTCGCTTTTTAAATAATATATATATAAGCCAGACAGTGATCTGTGATTTGAAACTACCAAAATCAAAAAAAACAAATCACTGTTTCAGAAATGCCAATATCAAAAAACAAATCACTGTTTCCATGGAGATATAATTTAATTATCCCCACTTCTTCAGTGGCGAAATTTGGAATTAATTTAGAATCTAAAACGCTTGCTTTACGAAATTTGAAGACCATCAGCTTCAAGTTTTGTGTTGGATTTTATATATATATATATATATAAATAATTATCTATTTTGTTTATTAAAAGATAAAAAAATCTATATTTTCAGTTCTTTATTATAGACAATAAAAGCTGACAAATAACAATTCATATGTTTATATATAAATGTGTTTTCTCAAAGACTGATAAAGGTAAAAGGTGAGACCGATAAAGACTGATAAAGATAATTCAAACCTTTTGGTGGATCTAGTAGTACAGGCTCCCGAATTAGAGGAGGCGGGTTCATTTTCCTCAGGAGGTCAGACTTTTCCTCTGGACGAATCCTAGAGTTCATCCAATACTCCACAAAAAAGAAAAAAAAGGGACACCTGGTTTCGTTTTACAGCCTAGGTGTCTCCTAGGTGCCATCCGATTTGCACTACTTCCGATTGATCACTGAATGCCGGAGCGTCTAACTCCGCCATCTCTTTTAGTCTTGAAAAACGAAATACTTACCTACCTTAATCCTTTTTGGAAATGAATTCGTCCTTTATTCATTCCCAAAAATTAAGTCAAGTAACTCATGAGAAGGAATAAATTTAACGTGCTGCAAATTTTTTAAACAAAACAAGGACAGCACAGGAATAAATAAATTGCCTTTCTGATTCAACTATCAGAAGGAATCAGATTTGTTATTGTTGATGTTTTTTGTTCTGCGGGGGTCACTGCCAGGTGTGACGGTGGCCTTCACTTAAGATCTTGCCATTCTGGGTCTTTTATCGGGGAAGGCGGATCGGGCTGATGAGTCCCTTGCAGGACGAAACGGCCGTTCCCGGTTCCTTCCGATAATTGAATCAGACAGGCAATTTATTTATTCCTGTGCTGTCCTTGTTTCTTATTTTGTTTTGACTCATGAGAACTTTGGAATGTTACATAATTTATTAGTGATAGTCTTACAGCGCTTTTTCTAATAGATTTATCATTTTGTAATCCTTTTTTAACATATATCCGCATAACTTTAACATAGTTGAGATTATGACAAGCACACGCATCAGTTTACAGGAGTAACTTTTATTGTGTGATTGAACCCGGGATGTCACGAATTGAAATCAGAAAATTTTCAGAGACAACATAAACAAACTTTATCTTTTCACTTTTCGCGCCACGAAGTGCTATTATTAATAGTAGGCTTAATAAAGGCAATCTATTCGCTTTGATTTGTGTCCATTCTGAACATACGCAAACAGCGAATTCCATTTATAATTTACAGTTATTCTCGTTGTACACGTACAAGGCTCGATAATTCCGTTAATGTCTCGACCAATGAATTTCTGATGTAATTTGGGAAACCAACGAGAGTCATTGAATCAAAGGCGATCGATCTACGAACCGCTAGACATCCGGTTTGGTTTAGAGCCGCTCTCGTGAAGAGCTGGGAAACGTATTTTAAACACTACGGAAGCTCAACTCAATTACCAGTGGATTTTCATTGAATTTGGTTTGTCAGCGAACGAGTAGCCAGTGGATTACAACTAAGGTAGCTAATTGCAGGCTTTCATTTGGGAAGCCAGATACGAATCGTGACCTCTATAGCCCAAAGAGAAAATCGCACTGAAGGAACTCTATCATGTGGGGGGTGAGAGGCATATGTGAAGAACGCTTAGCATTTTGGACCAATTTTAACCCCTTCTCGTTTGTCGCAGAAGGTCGCACGCGGGTCAGTGCACTGAAATTGCAACTGTATTATCCACCTTATTCCAAAGGTGACTCTCTCTGGTTTTTATAGAGTTGTTGAAGTAGAGAAATTTGTATTCGCTTTAAGGTGCTTCGATTTAGAGCGCTTCACTTTACGACACTTTTCAATTATACTCTTGTTTCTATTTTAAGTGTTTAAAAAAAACGTAATTAATCTTGACGAGTAAAAATTTACATCATTTTTTTTGGTTTTTTTTTTTTAAACATGATATAAATACCTTACTCGACAAAGAAACATTGAGCGTTTCGAAAGTGCTCATACTTCTACAATAAATATACCTTACTTTATATTTTATGTGTGGTGGCCTAATTATGTTTTATAAATTAAATATTATTATTCGTTTCTTATAAAATTCTACGAAAATTCCAATTTAATTTTATGTAAATTTACTTCTTATTAACTTAACATGTTTACTTCTCCAGAGGAAGTATATTGTACACAGTATATACTTGTAGCAGATTAAGAATAGAAATAGTAAATTGTTGTTTATTAATAATTCAAATTGCGCAGTTTTTTTATACATTAAAAAAATTCATCCCTGCCGGCGCACTGCTGGCACATGAATTTTTTCAATAAGTTTTCATTAGTGAGTTTTTTATTGTTCATTTTTTGTTTTGAGGCACCACTGCGATTCCGATGAGTAAACTACTAGTTGAAATAATTTTAATATGAGCCCATTATCTTAAGTTTGATTAATTCAATATATTCTGGATATAATGTATTTACAATTCAGTCTTGAGCGAATCGTCTTAGCACCTTAATCTCTTTTAAGAATTGACTTAATCAAGATAAGTCTTTTTCTTGAACGTAATCGATTAAACAGTTCTAAGAATATCTTCATTTAATCTTCTTCCCATCCGGATCGATTTCCCTAAAAAGAAATGTTTATTATTTCTTTTTACCTGAGGACTTCTTAATCACCGTAGACTTCCTCATTAAATTTGGTAATTTACTTTGTTTCAGTTGAACCTCTCCAATCCCTCTTGCGGATAAATAAGCGTCCTTTCATCATTCTGGAACTTGTCATGTTGTGTTGCCTCGTAACTAAGTTCAATGAACGGAAAAACTCCTAGCACAAATCATTGGACGTTTACTGGATAAGAGATGTCTTCAAGTGGCTGCACTACTTAAACCCAAACGGCTTGCAGTACTTATTTCTCTATAATTTTACTTTGAGAGAAATAAATAAACCATGTCTTCTGTGAGCTTTATACAGAATTCGGACTTTTAACTTGATACTTCTTCTTTCGAGAATAACAACGACATTAATTAATTGATTAATTGATTGAAGTGAATGTGTGTAGCAGGGAAGCTAAGCACCGCGATCTGTCAGCCTATTGTACTATCCCATAGAAATGGGGACAGACGGAGCGAAAGACTGAGAAACTATGGTAGGAAAAATGCAGGGGAAACGGGAGAACCACGAGAAAACCTGCACAGCGCGGATCGTCCACCATCACGAAACCTTCATGAGAACCTTCATGAGTACTCAGAGATGAGAGGCCAATGTCTAATGACAACGCCAACCGCGGGACCCGTAACAATAACATTCCCGCTTCTTTTGTACATCGTTTTAATACTATAATGTGCTACAGTTATAATGTCTGCTATTTTTTAACAATGACGTATCATTTGTTAACTGTTATCTTCCTCAGGCACTAATATAAAGTGTTCCTTTTACTTATAAACTTTTCTATTTATTTTTCGGCTCACTATAATTAATTGCAGGTAATATTTTTAAATCAGGTAACTTTTTTTTTTGCTTCACTTTAAATTTTCACAAATTTTAATAATAATAATAATAATATTAATACTTTTTTTTTCCCATCGTCCTCTCTCATCAAACTTGTGAGAACTCCTTTCCTTACGATGAAGTTATCTTGGCTTCCTATAGTTCGCCAGCTTTAAGTTTCTGTTAAGGTCTTTGTCGGTAATATTAGAAGATAAGACCTATTTAAGAAAGTGTAGTTTTCCCTGGAGATTCTTGAGTCTAAGAATACATTCTGTTTTCTCCTTAAGGACTTAAAGGCTACGGCGAGGGAGATAAGAAACTATTCACCTTTAATGGCTGTAATTTGGTAATGGAATTTAATTAAGTTTCTTCGAAATTCAAGAGCGATTAAATAGTTTTCTAATTAATTATGAATTAGGCTTTATAATTTTATTTGAGTACTGACTATTTTTAGTTATGCCGTACAGTGGAGCTATTACGTTCCCGTGCAATTTGTGTGTGTGTGTGTGTGTGTGTGTGTGTGTGTGTGTGTGTGCGTGCGTGTGTGTGTGTGTGCTCTGCAGATCCTAAATCGGGATTCGGAGCCCCGTGAGTCATACTCCCCATCACCTTGGATTTTGGTGAAAAACCTGACTTCCTGTTCAGACCACTTCCGGTTTTAGTTAGCCACTGACCAAGTACAAAATAGCGGTAATTGAACAATATTGGGGGTCTTTCTCTATTGAATCGACTGTGCTCAGAATGATATTCTCGATCTAATATGGCCATACAGTCGAACCACATAAAATGCTGCAAAATTGTACTCTTGGTTTTGTGTACACAAATTATTTTTTGTTTTTTATTTGTATTTTGAATTTGTTTTTACCAGAGAGCCTACGACGCTTCGTTATAATTTGAAGGAAATTCGAATTTAGTAAATTTGAATGTTACATTTATTTAACAAAACATGTATTACAGTATATGTAAAACTGTGCCCGGTATTCAAAATATTTTACATTTTCAGCTCGACTTTCGGAAAAAAGTAACTTTTTGCTTTCCAGCAAAACGAAATGTAACTTAAGTTTTCTTCATTTTGCGTACGTATTTCTTTTCTACATTAAACATACTATTTATCAACAGTCTTTGATATAGTACATAAACTACAAATAAATAGTTTCTGATAGGACAGTTTCGA
>JAFIDM010000179.1:17854830-17865235 GCA_023159025.1 Thereuonema tuberculata | reverse complement strand
GTGCGTACGTTCGCCAACAATTGAATTTCGCAACAATTCGCACGCGCTTTGCCTGGCACCAGAAGTATTGTTGCTTGGTTAATGCTGTCCACAACAATGGAATTTTTCACGCGCGTTGCCAGACAACAAATTCCCGACTGTTACGAATAGGAATAAAACATTATATTGCATATATGTTTTAGAATTTAAACTTTAACATAGTTTTAGTTTACTTGATGTAATTCGTTTTTTGAGAATAAATAAAATATATTTTTTCCATTCCATATACGAGGCTATCGGAGCAAAAACAATGCAGCCATCTTTAATTTTTTTTTTATAGTTCAGCTTTAAAAAAAAAAAAAAAAAATCTATTACTCTAAAAGAAATCTTTTTTCCAATAGGACTGTATTTAATGGGTTTTTTTCAACCCTTTCCTTTCTCATTTAAATCCCATTTATATTCAGAACTAACTATCCAATAAATTCAGAAAATTGATTCAACATTTAAAAAAAGACATCATCATCGTTTTATAAAAAACGATACTATTTATGTATTTAATATTTGCAGAATACGTTCGCAGATTGAATATATTTACTCGTCTGAAAATACAATTTCCACTGCATCAAATTTAAAACTATAATTTACCGTTTTTGTCTTGGTAGATTCTGTCTCATCTTCTCAGGTCTTTTGTTATTTAAGTAACCCTCATTGTCTCTGCAAGATATTTTTCAATATTTGTATTGGACTCAGCGTTTCGTATTCAGGCAGGGAAGGCTTGCAGCTGAAATATAGTTGTGTAATCTAACTAAAAAAAAAATCTTATAAACTTACATCCAAGTTGCAGTACTGTCTACAAAAAAAAAGTATATGTTCTTTCTTTAAGAAAAGTTCTATTTTTCTTAAAACTTTGAAAATAAGTGTTCCAGAAAAGTTTCTGTAAGGAAAATAAAGTTTTTCAAGAATTGAAGTATATTTTCCTTATATCTTGTTAGTTTTGTAATTTTTCTTTGTTTTTGTTTTTTTCAATCCTGAAAATAACACTTCTCCATTTATTTATCTTCTGCCTACAAACAATAGAAAAACTTCCATTTTCCGAAAAAAAAAAAAAAATTTACGCATTTTTTACTTAACTAAAATTAATCGAATTTAAATAAGTTGAAGCTTGCGCAGATATTAAGAGGATTTAAAGGCAAATTAATATCCATTGTTTAAGACATGCTTAGATTACATAAAAATTACCCACACACAAAATTTCGTTTAAAAAATACATAATAAAATCTAAAAATGCTTACAAAAGCTTTCGGAGACCTTGTGCGGCTCCCTTTTCAAATGGAGGTTACAAATAAAGGGAACATGTCTATTTATATTTTTTCTCCTTTATTTGTAACCTTCAATTGACAAGGGAGCCGCACAAGGTCTCCGAAAGCTTTTGTAGGTATTTTTAGATTTTAATACATATTTTTTAAACGAAATTTTGGTGTTGGTGATTTTCCTTTAATCTAAGTATGTTATTTTAGCACACGTTGAAACTTATTTTGTTTAAGACATCGGTATATATTTTATGTTTCTGTTACAATTCTTTTCCATGGGGATTTTTGTCACAGGAAAAGATCCACAGGAAAAATTTTTGTATATCAAATATACAGGGTGTCCCAGAGGAAAGGTCAATATTGTGGAAGGTCTAGGTATCGGTCATTCTAAGAAAAAAAAGCAAGCTTATATGAAGACGTATCTTATCCGAACGGTTTCCGAATGTACAGTATTTTGACTTATGCTGGCAATACTGTCCTCTGTCGCCGTAATGCGCCATTATCTGAAGTTAAAACAGCTGCAAAGTGCATTGAAGTTGACGGCAGAATTTTTGAATACTTTTTTATAAACAATTTTATAACAAATTTGATACTACAATAACAAATGTTAGAAATAGTACATAGTAACTCTTTCTGAATAATAATTTTGCAGATGTACATTCAAATACAGTAAAACCCCGTTATTACGCTCCCGCTTATAGCACTATCCCGTTCTTTACGCTCTTTTCATACGGTCCCTGGCATTTTCTGTATAACTCTGTATACTTTTACCCTCTTATAACGCTTCAAATCCCGCTTGTAGCGCTTTTTTAATAAGAAATTTTATATCGAAAAGAAATGTAACACTATAAAGATTCTTTTTTTTTTTTTCCCTGGTAGGAGGGAATCTTTGACCTCTTTGAAGTGCGTGTCTGTAATACAGTAGTGCAAAATGTCGAAGCGGAAATCACTTTCTATAAGTGAAAAATTGCAAATTCTCCATAAGTACGACGAGAATTCTACACTAAGTCAGAAAGATTTCGCAGAATCTCTAGGAATTCCTTCATCCAGTATGCGAACAATAATTAAAAATAAGAATGGAATTACCAATGCAGCGAAGGGTGGTTGCAAACGTAAAAAAGTGTGTGTGGAAAATATGAAGATGCCGAGGAAATTCTAATTGAATGGATTCATCAGTCCCGTGATGCATCAGTGCCATTAAGTTGCCCAATCATTCAAGAAAAGGCGCGTGAAATAGCGGGCAGTGCACTAAATCTGCTCCGAAAATATATTAGTGTTGCTCCTAGTGGTGCATCAATTGATGTTAATAGTTTCTTGAACCGCATTGAAAATGTCATAATTCATAACAATAGCACACACACGGCAAACCACAATCACAGATTTTTTAATAGGAAATAAGCTCATATTTGCACTATATCCATTGCAGAATCAAGTATGTTTCCTGTAAAATGATATCTAAATCTTTCCCCATCTCATAAATCATTTCCCGTCTATAGCGCTATCCCGCTTATTACGCTTGTAGGTCATGGTCCCTTGATGAGCGTAATAACGCGGTTTTACTGTACCTTCATCTTGGAAATGGTTCGGAATAGGACATACATTTAAACTTTTTTTTTTTTTTTTTGTTATAATGACAGATACAATGAACTCCCAGAATTTTGACCTTTCTTCTGGGACACCCTTGGAATTTCGATCGCCACTTGCCGTTAAATCTACATTCCAAGTTCGAAGAAGATTCCTCCAGCGATAGGAGAAGACATACACACGGATAAGACAGATAGACTGACTGTTTTGATAAACCTCAAATTTTTTTGGCATTGAGGAAAAAAAATGAAAATTATCTTCTGAATTATTACTCAGAAACACTTTAATTACTAACCAAAAGTAAAACATCACTTACTGAAAGTGAATGCCTTAATTTGCCTTAGCGAATGTGACTACTCAAATCTCGACAAAACAACAACAAAACATTGAAAACTGTTTCAGAACAAAGAAATGAAAAATATAGACAATTTACAGACACTGGACACTTCGAAAATAGCTGAATCAGACATTGCCACAAGAACTTTAGTTAGCTGCTGACTAGAAAAATACCCCCCTCAGCCCTTGATACTTTAATGGAAATTTCCAGAAAAAGCAGTGAAAGCTGTTTTTCCTCAAAAAAAATAAATAAATAAAAAAAATGGCTCTCAAAGCAGCAGTTGAACTTTTGTTATTTACCTTATAAAAGGGGCAAAAAATGAACTAAATGTAAATATGAATTAATGACCATTGTCTTTATACAGACAACAAATATACTGTAATGTGTATTTTTATAATGTACAAAAGGTTCTTGATTGTTTCATTTCTAATTCTGTTGTATGGAATTTTTTGAAGCTCGACAAGAAAATCCAGGAAAAGATATAAAATATAAAAAGTGAGATCATTTCGTATCCATAAACAAGTATTCTAAGTTTCAAGAAGATCCATCCAGTTGAAAAGTTGTTAGGCTTTCCCACCTGTACTCACACAAAGATTGAATGTTTTCGTGAGTCTCTTTTTTTCCCTAGGACTGAAGGCTAAAACAACATTATTAATTTATTAATAAATTATAATATTACATTTATTCCTTTTTTTAATGTTTTTTATTTTTTCAAACAAAAATGAAAATTAACTACACTAAAGTTTCGAAGACGTTGTTTAACAAGTGACATCCTGGAAGAGCTGTTTCATGCTCTTTGGCGATCATCAGCGAGGAGCAGTCACCAGTAAAACAACAAGGTCTCCGTACTGAGGCTAAAATGAATGATCTTCGGGAGTGCAGTGGTGCCTCAAGAGCATTTTCTCACTAATTTTTCATTAGTGAGTTTTTTATTGTTCATTTTTTTTTCTTGAGGCACCACTGCGCTTCCGACGATCATTCATATTGACTAATAGGTACAATAAATATTACATATGTAGATGTAAAATAAATTGAGTAAATATTTTCAAATGAATACATTTGCTACAGCTGTTTTATAGTAAGCACCAATTACGACTGTTGGCAAGAGAACAGAGAGCGGGGAATCCCCGCCGGGAATTGGTCTCCAACAACGGCCGTCTAGTTCTACTAGAAGGTTCTAAAAAAGTGGAGTGAGATCGACTCTACGACACCGGTCTATAAATACGGGTGTCATATTATGTTTATATACTCATGGACAAAAAAATTAGCGCACCAAGAAATAATTGCGGGATCGTAACGAAACTTCCAGTGAAGGTACATGTCGGGGAGATATGCAAATGATTAGAAATGCAGCGTGATTGCGCATTACGTATACCCGGTAGAGGGCGTTGAACATCGTACTCTGGGGAGTATAAAACAGGTAACCAAAGCTTGTTTGAGTGTGCTGAATCATTTACAAAGGAAGAGCTGAGGTAGACATGCCATTACGCCGTATTCGAAGACAGTATACGCAGTTGTCGCAGTTTGAGAGAGGGAGAATCGTCGGGATGATGGAAGCTGGGTGGTCAGCTAGGCGAGTAGCTCGTCAATTAGGCCGCTCTGATTATGTTGTGAGGAGGTGTAGGGACCAGTGGACCCGAGAGATGTCATGTACACGAAGACCAGGCTCAGGATGCCTTCGACAGACCAGTCGTCGAGAAGACCGCCACATAGTCAGAAATGCACGCATACAGCCAACTGCTTCATCGGCCGCCATCCAGGCACAGGTAGCACCTTCACTAGGGACCGCTGTGTCTTCTCGAACCATACGAAGGCGCCTGGCTGAAGGACAGTTGGTATCGCGGCGCCCATTACGTGTGCTGCCCTTGACGCCCACCCATCGACGCCTCCGTTTGGAGTTTTGCCACGCACGAGGAAACTGGACTGCAGCGGAATGGAACCAGATCGTCTTTAGCGACGAATCCAGATTCAATCTCGGCAGTGATGACAATCGTGTTCGTGTGTGGAGAGCCCGTGCTGAACGCTTCAATCCTGCCTTTGCTGTACAGCGACACACCGCTCCCACAGCTGGTGTGATGGTATGGGGTGCCATTGCCTACAATACACGGTCACCCCTAGTATTGTTCCGTGGCACCATGACAGCCCAGCGGTATGTTCATGAAATCCTGCAACCACATGTGTTGCCACTCATGCAACGGCTCCCAGGAGCCATTTTTCAACAAGACAATGCTCGGCCTCATACGGCAAGGGTGTCACAAGACTGTCTCCGCACTGTTACTACCCTTCCTTGGCCTGCCCGATCCCCAGATTTGTCTCCAATCGAGCATAGCTGGGATCATTTGGGACGACGAGTTGGGCATCCCACGAGTTTGAACGAACTAGAGGCAAGGTTACAGCAAATATGGAACGAAATGTCTCAAGACATCATACAGAACTTGTATGACTCGATGCCCGATCGTATCGCATCGTGCATTCGCGCTAGAGGGGGTCCAACGGAGTATTAACTCCTCCGTTCTTTTGCCTTTTTCTCTGAAATAAATTATCCTTTTTCTTTGATTTTCTAATCATTTACTTATATCAAAGTAGTCATTATGTATGTAAATTTTCGTTTCATTTTGACGACTCCTTCTTGGTGCGCTAATTTTTTTGTCCATGAGTGTACATGTTCAAGACACATCGAAGTGTCTTTATATAAAATACATTCGAAGAATATTGAAACCATTCCTTTTTTTTTTTTTTGAAAATGTTCGGACAAAAGCAGAAATTATTAAAGCTTTAATTTCGAACTGTAATCTTCCAAATTCATTTTTCCTTTCACATTTCTTTTAAAAAAACGGAGTAGAAAAATCGAGAAGTTGGCAAGGCGTAGCTTCAGCAGTGTTAACGTAATAACATTGCCATCGTGTAGGCAGTGGCTTTATGGGGCAACCTCTCCTTACACGAAGGCCTTCTGAAATTTTCATCGGTTCTGCGTTATGTTATTGCCGGCGAATGTGTTTGCCCATCGGTGCGGCAACATGAATTGCCATCCGGGCAAAATGGGAGGTGGAGGAAGCCATCATTTATTTAGGGGTTCATTAAGAGGTAGAGTAGGTGGAACTTCTCCCTTGCTTTTCTCTAACTGAAACTTCGATGCGAAGATAAGAAAAAGAGAAGAAAAAAGTTCAGAAATTAATATTTCAACTCGGAAACGTGGTTCACGCCATTAGAATAATAATAAAAAAATCATTAAAAAATTTCCGACAAATACAAAACATTAAAAATAGTTGGCATACCAGTTTTTAAAATTCACATGAGACATCTTTTCCGGTTCATCATTAAACCCACAGATCCGTTATTGTCTTAGTCAATTGTGCAATGGTTCCACGTCTTGATTCAACGTCAGGAAGATTCCTTTTAGATAGTATGTATTCATCCTTCCTTTCGTTCATTTTTAGAAAAATTTTGAGTAAAGCTTAATATAACATAAAACTTTTAAATTTTTATTGTATAATAATAAGTATCCTGCTAACGTTCTCGTAAATCACAGATCAGTATTCAACATTTTTCAAAAATTATTACAAAAACAAGAAAGAAAATGTAAATGAAAATTTAACTTTGAATGTAGTTACAACCACATTCTGTTAACTTTCTCCAGCTTGTTAAGGAGATTCATACATGGATTCGGCGAGATAAGTTTTTGTTGATGAAAACTTTTCATATGCACGGCGGGTTTGAATTTTTTAGATATGAACTAATATTTTTTTTAGAATTAAAAACAGATAAAAGTTACTGGGTGCTTGATCAGGAGAGTAGGAGGGATAGAAAAAAAGTTCCCAAATCGGAATCTGATCGACAAAGCCCTCACTATGGACTCTGTACATAATGTAATTTTTCTCCAGGTTATATTGAGAAATTACGCCTTAAAGTTTTCAGATATAATCAAAAAAGCTGCCAGTTATTATAATACGGTGATCGTTTTTTTTAACAGGTGCTGTGCAAATTTTTAACAGGTGCTGTGTAATCTACCATTGTTTGTAAGGTTATAATTCTTGCTAATATTAGCTTCACTGTACAAAATACAGTAAGCCTCCATTAAAAAACTAGGATCCTTCTTGAAAATATTACGGTCACCGTAATTTTAACGATGAAAAGTTGGCAGCCGTAACTGCGGTTAGCTACTGTTTTTATTCAAACGGTCAACTTTTTACAGTTGAATTCTGTAAACAAGTAATAATTCTGTAAAATTAGGTTACACTAACAGAATATTTTACACTATTATTTTAAATTATTGCTCCCAAAGATTCGATTGTTGTTTGCCCTAACAAAAAAATTATATAAATTAAACTTTTATTATAAATTAAATGGAGTTAATATCTAAACTTACAATTATTGATAATTCCGGATTGTTAGGTATTTTTTTTTTCCAACCAGGTGTCTTAGATATAAAAACAGAATAATATATAAAAAAATTTCTTGTGTGTGTTTTTGAAAATTTTTTTTTATTTAAATTGTTATAAAAATGTAAATCATTATTTACTATCTTCAAATTAATACACGTTGTAATCATTTAAAAAAAATGTTATGGCTTTGATAAGTCGATGATAAGTCCAAATAAAAAAAATGCAAACAAATAATAATAATAATAATAATAATAATAAAGACTCAAAGTGCAGATTGTGCAAAGAATCTGATGAAACAGTGGATCATATTCTCAGCTCATGTAGAAAAATTGCACAGACGGACTATAAGACGCGGCATAATGCAGTTGCAAAGATGATTCACTGGAACATCTGCAAAAATTATCACATTGCAATAACAAACAACTGGTGGGAAAATACAGTAAACAATGTGACTGAAAATGATATCGTGAAAATACTGTGGGATTTCAGAATTCAAACGGGTAAGATCTTAGCACACAATACGCCAGATTTGACAGTGATAGAAAAGAAACAGATATGGCTAATTGATATAGCCATACCTGGTGATAGTAGAGTGGAAGAAAAAGAACTGGAAAAAATCACACGGTATCAAGACCTAAAAATCGAGGTTCAACGATTATGGCACAAGCCGGCAGTGGTGGTTCCAGTGGTTATCGGCACACTGGGTGCTATACCAAAAAACCTTGGTAAGCACTTACAAGATCTAAATATTGACAAAATCTCCATCGGTCAACTCCAAAAAGCCACACTGCTTGG
Organism: Thereuonema tuberculata; assembly: GCA_023159025.1. Classification (NCBI taxonomy): domain Eukaryota; kingdom Metazoa; phylum Arthropoda; class Chilopoda; order Scutigeromorpha; family Scutigeridae; genus Thereuonema; species Thereuonema tuberculata. Next base: position 17,856,848 of record JAFIDM010000179.1, on the reverse strand, counting down.
ATCAGCACATATTTTGCGCCGATACATTACGACATCCTAGATTCTTGGGAAGAATTCGATGCGTTTGAAGGCCAACACCAGCTAAAGAACTGGCAGCTGTGATACACATTGTTTTGTAGTGTCCTGTATAATATAATAATTACTGGCTAATGAAAGTAAAAAGAAAATTATTATTATTTGGCTTTTAAAACTGATGTCTAATTCACTTTTGAAATAGTGAAAGAATCTACTTGAAAGTTTAAAAGAGGCGATCTACAATTTGCATTTCAAAATTTCTCAGCGCGGATCACTATGGAAAATTTTGCACGTGATAAAAGAAACATTTAACTCTTAACTAACTGCAAGCATTGAATTTCTGTTGATGAAAAACAGTGAATCTGTTTTGTTGTCGAATGGCTGTGATCAAATTACAATTAATTCGAGGAGAATATTCGAAACTAAAGGAAAATTTGATGACCTAATGTTTATATTCAGCTGATGTTATAATTTATAAATGCGGAGACTGTTCTTTTCATGTAATTTTGACTTTATAAAAAAAATAATAATAATAGCTGTATAGTGAACACCAAACCAAGCAACCCACTACAGTTTGCAATCTATCAAACACTTCTTTTAAAACCGACATTATTATTATTGATTGGCGCGCAAAACTCATTTATTCAAGCCATTGTAATTCAGAGGTCAAGTACAAATTTAAGCGATGCCCCCGTTAGCCACTTTTAATACTTGTAGAATCCCATTTTCCACCATTCGGGCGACTCTGATTAAGTGGCCATATTGGATCGAGGATGTCATCCTCTTTCTCTGCATATTGGATTTAGTGTAGATAGCCTCCAATTTTGTCCAAATTTTTGTGATTCAATCAGTGGCCAAAACTTAAAACTGAAAGTAGTCTAAACAGAAGTCGATTTTCCACCAAATTTTTAGACCATGGGAAGTCCAACGAGGTATGACTCATGGGACTCCGACTCTTGGTTTGGGGTATAGGAGGCGTTTCACACACACACACACACAAACTAGTAGTTTCTAATGTTTTATTAATTCTTTAAATAAACTAAACTTTAATTTTGAACGTTTCTCAAATGTTTATTTTTGTGCTCCAAAGCCTTCAATAGTAACTTTTTTGTTTTTAAACTTAAATAAGGAACAATTCTGAAACGCTATTTTGAATCTTTCATACGTCTTTAAAAGCTTCATGTTTTTCGATATTGTTTCTTTTTCCGTTTCTTTTTTTATTCCCTTTTTTTTTTTTTTTTTTCGTCACACGTCAATAAGCCTATCTGGGTGTCTCATTACTATTCGGGGCGCAAAGTCACGTTTAATGCGTAGCTGAATAAAATACAGCATTTAAGAGACATCGAATCCTGCCTACCTTTCTTTCAATGGCTTTCCGTATGCCAGTCAGGACACCCGAGTTTATTGATACTCGGCTAATGGACGAGATGTGATTCTAATAGCAATTAACCAACTTCTTCCTTAAAGAAAATATTAAGAAAATAAGTAACAATAATAATAAAAACAAGAAAAGATTAGGTTCGTCTCATTTTTCTACTTTTTATTTATTTTAAACTAACTACATCAATTTCTTTCTAATTCTATCTTTGAAAGAATTTAGATCAAGTATACTATTTCCTATTTATTGCTAAAATCCTTTTTAATATTAAGTTTTTTAATTTCTATTAGCTGTAATTCCGTCCAAAAGGCATAATAAACAATAAATAATTTAAAGCTTAAAATGTGCTTTTTTATTTTTGAAGTATAGAATTAACATAAATAACACAAATGAAAAAATAATATATTTACTTTTAAAATTATGCTATCTGCTGACAATTAAACAGTAGAATTTTTGTTTTTCATTTTCTGAAAAAATTAAATTGAACTCGAAACGAATTTACATAGTTTCAATATTAATTTTATCATATTAAGGCTGGCGCAGATATTAAGAGGATTAATAAGCGTAACAACCGTTGTTTAAGATACGATAGACGTACGCCGTTTGGGTTTTAATGTTTTCTTCT
>JAFIDM010000179.1:17839791-17850005 GCA_023159025.1 Thereuonema tuberculata | reverse complement strand
TTTTTTTTTCAAGGGATTTTTCCCGCGTTTCCAGTCATTATTGATAGAATCATAGAAAGCCGATTGTGGCACCATGCAGTGTTGAGAATAGTAAGTAGAAGAGCGTCTTTACTCGATCCCCGAAGTAAAGCAAACGTTGTTACACGACTCCATCAGTTCCAAATCTTAAAAATCGGTCGCAGGGGCCGTAAAAATCTCACGCTATCCTCTCGCGCGTCCCCTTCCAATTGGAATTCAATGTTTCGATCGGGCTCGTCTGTCCGTTGCACGAAGCGTGTGATGTACTCGCGACAAAAGGCACAAAAGCGGACAACCCGTCCAAATGGTGAATCCCACTTCGCCAGGAGGAAGGGGGTAAGAATGTGTCCCCGACAAGACATTCCGGGCAAAGAAACGGAGCATCTGAGAAACGTAGTGGGCCAACAAAAGTTGGGAAATTTGTTTGCTACAAATACCAATATCGGTAACTCCTCCAATTCCGATACCGCTTCTCCCTCTCATTACAATGGAAACGATCTATTTCCGTTTTAGTAGCGCTTGGAGAGATAATTTAAGGAAATCTCAGAAAACCAAAATGATCATTTGAAAGTTTCCACCGGTAAAAAGTCTGAAGAAAGTTTGAAAGCTCGATTCGAATGTACGAATTGAGGTGCGTTCGCAATAGAGCTGAAGCATCGTAAGCTAAATTAAACAAAGATAATAAGTGTTACTTTTTTTTTTAATATTGTAATTTATAGTCGTGGGAAAAAAAAATTATAAAAGCAAAAGTATATTTTCAAACTATATACTTGAGAAATACAAACAGTACCTTCAAATTTTCCGTTTGTTCAAAGTTAATTAAATCTAAAGTACTTATTTCGTATCATTTCAAAGCCTTTGAAAAAGATAGTGGATTAAAAAAAAAAGAAAAGAAAAATAAATAAATAGACTAGTGTTTGTGAAAAATGCAACACCGTGAAAGAATCATGCCATTAGAATGAAATTTATGCCACAAATTACCCATATGCTTGTACGTAAGTGATTATATTTTTAGCACAATACAACGGTTACTACCTAAAAAAATAAGTATTTTGTGAAGGCGCCCTGTACAAACTTGAAAGATAGGCCAGGAATGCAAAAACAAACCATATATTTTCATTAAATATTACTGTACAGTAATTTTTATAATTATAATATTGTATTATTTGTTAATTAAAAAAAAATAGCAAAACAGAATTATATACTTTAGCATTCAAAAATCTCTTACAGTTAACAAACCGTGGTGATTCGAATAATGTGTAGTGATTTCCGATTTACGACAGTCGTAGGAACGGAATTAAGTTGGAATCAATATGTAAATATTTTCTTGAAATATCTGATTTGGCCCAAGAGGTTTTTTTTTTTTTTTTTTTTTTTTCAGTCTTTGAGGTAATTTTTTTTTATTTCAGTATTTTACATTACAGGAATCCGAATTTGTTTCGATTTAAACAACAGAAAAAAAAGAAGTAGTAGTTATTGTAAGAAATAACATTTTTATAGAAAGTAGACTTTTAGTTCTCTCTGTAATCCGTTTCAGGAGGAATTTCCGTTACTTTTTCGCTCTAATTTCTCGACCATTACCCTACGGAATAACTTAACAAAAGACGATCTATTTTTAAATTTTGTTTAATGTGGATTCCAAGCTTTCAGGAGGATTCATTTGTTCAAAAGTGTATTAAAATGTAACATACACACTGGTTATAGACGCCTGAATTTCCTATTAAAAATAGGCTAAAAAACTCCGTAAGCCTGCATCCGCACATTTCCACAATTCCATTCTTCAGTCCTGCCGCCGGTGCACATTAACTGCATCCTAAAACTGGCCATTTGTCTCTTAGTCAAATGTTCTCTACATTCCAAATTCCAGTTAACCCGATGTTTTTCATTATGTTCTTCTTTTTTTGGTACATATTTCTCCATTCCTTCTTTGATCTCTTATCGCTTGATTTATCCACTTTATCGTTCATTTTCTATTATGTTCTTCAACATATTGCTTTCCTCTATCCACTTTTCCTCTGCTGTCATTAAAACAGGTCACTCTTGATGCTATTAAACGTTTTTTCTTAGTAAGTAAGCGTCTTAGAGCTTTTTATACAGGGTGATTCAGAATGAAATGTTCTAACTTCAACACAGGTTTCTGGAGGCCATGACAAGTCAGAAATCAATATCAACAAGTACAAATCGTTAAAGGAAAAGAAATTGGCAGTTTAAAAAAAAAGCACATCCTAATAAACAAGATAATTGATGCTTTTAATCAGTGTCAAAAGCAAAGCGGCCCCATAATATGCACTATTTTATAAACAAAATTTTTCGGAGGCAACCACTTTTGATCCCTTAACTTCCGGTCAGGGAGTGGCCTAGAGGTCTGATTTTTTGGACGTGGTCACCTACTTTTTGATGCTGAACACAATGGTGAAGATTTCATTCTAATATCTAACCGTTCGGCCACTACAGAGTATGACATCCAGCAAGCATAAAAGCAAGAGCGGTCCCCTACGTTTTTATAGGCAAGCTGTAACCAAGGGTCCGCTAAAAAAATAAATAAAAAAAAGCAAAACCAAGAAGAACTGAAAGAATTTGAAGCTTACATTATCATTAAATTTTGCTCCTTTTTTTCCTTTTTTTTTTTTAGATCATTAAAAGAAAACAAAAGATTACTTTTCTTTTATCTACAAATTATAATATCTACTGAATGTATTAACTCGTTACTTGTATATATTATATACATATATATATTTTTTTTTTAATAAATGACAAAGTCATTTTAAACTACTGCAACTAAGTAACACTTATCTAGCAGCTCTAATATCGTATAAGTTCACTCAGTGTTAGAATTCATGCCTTTGCGTGAGTCTATTTGATACTTGCATTTTTCACGCAGTTTTTACTCATTTCACCAGATCTGAGGGTTTAGTTCTCTTTAACCTTCTCGTTACCCTTCTGTAATTTAACAGATGTTGTATCGAGGCATTAGTATGATTGTGAAGTCTTTGTTCATGCCTCACTGCAGTTTGTTTTATCACTTCGTGGACAGTATTCATTTTTAGATCTTTATGAATATCATCATTTCTAACGTATCAAGGGGCACCAACAATTCCTCGTAGCACTTTATTTTGAAAGTTTTCTATCATTTTTAAATTAGTCTTCTTAGTACAACCCCAAAGTTGTATTCCGTACATCCAAACAGGTTTCAGAACTTGATTGTAAATTAGTAGTTTATTACCCAAATTCAGTTCAGATCTTCTTCCAAGAAGCCAATATAGTTTTCTATATTTGATATTAAGTTCTTTCTTTTTCTTCTTAATATGCGCTTTCCATCTCAGCTTCGCATCCAGTGTCATTCCCAGGTATTTGGCCTCCTTTGCAATCGGAATTATTTGTGATTCAATTAAAATATTAATTATTTAATACAGAATATTCTGTATTTTTTTATTTGTAAAGTTAACATGTATAGATTTGGATCCGTTAAGTTGTATTCTCCACTTTTTGGTCCAACTACTAACTCTATTTATGGCATGTTGTAGCTTTCTTGTTGATTCCTCTATCGTATTACCCACTGCTAAAATAGCGGTGTCATCTGCAAAGGTAGCCATTGTTATTGTTGCATCTTGTGGGATGTCTCTTGTATATAATAAGTATAGTGTCGGTCCAAAAAAGAAAGTATGTTCGAGTATTTTCTTAGATGTTTCTCAAGCCTTCGATAAAGTTTGGCACGATGGATTGATTTATAAGCTAGAGTGTCATTTTCCTGGACAATTGTGTGAAATCTTGAAATCTTATCTGTCAGAAAGGATCTTTCGTGTTAAACATGGAAGTGAATATTCAGATTTTAAAGAAATTACTGCAGGAGCACATGTATATATGTATCAGAACGAAATGTCGTAACTTCAACACAGCATTCTGATGTAACTACAAGTCAGAAATCAACATGTGTCTAAATCGATAAAGAAATGGAAATACGGGCGTTTAGAAGAAACAAGCACATCCCAACAAAAATACAAGGAATTCCTGAAAGAATTTAAAATCATAAAAATAATACATGACAAGTCTCCATTGACTTTCTTTTTTTCTTTTTTTTTTTTAAATTATAATATACGCTGAATACAAATAGTAGAATTTTCCAATTTCTAATAAAATCAAATTTATAAGTCCAGTTTATTAGACGTGGCTAGCAGTTAAGTAATTTTTATCTGCTTTTTTGATTGCACGACCGTGCTCTTTAACACGAATATGTAATGCCCTTCTTGTCTCTCCAATGTAGATGCAGTTATGATTTTGCACTTTAGTGCATAGTCTGTATTACATTGGCCGTGCTGGCGTGGTCGTGCGGTCTCGGCGGCGGCCAGCCGTGGCGTCCAATGCGCCAGTACCTGGGTTCGAATCCCGGTCGTGGCATGGTTGTTTCTTTCGTCTTCTTCTGTGTGTTGTGTCCGCTGGGGACCCGAAATCTGCTCTGTAGGTAGTGGTCCCCATTTGTCTTCTATATGTTACAGGCTATAGTCTGAATTACATTGGTACAATTTAGTGTATCTTCTTTGATGAGTTTGTGAAGCTTATTTTTATTAGTGTTGTTAGTTTTGGCGGTAATTTGTATACGAAGTTTTTTAAATAACTTTGTTAGGATTGGATAAAGTTTTTCGTGGTATGGTATAGCAATCTAACCACTGATCTTCGTTTTGCTATTATCAAAATCATTATAAAATAACGACGTCTAGCAATGAATTAGCATTAATCCTGTATTTGTTAAATTGACTGCCGCGCGTTTTCATATGATTTAAAATTAAGAATTAACTTCGACTTATTTTTTTTTATTTTTTTTTTTTCGAAAATGATAAATTCCTACTTTTTATATTCAACAAATATTACAAAAATTTAAAAATTGACGTTAGACTTTTCATTTGTGTTTGTTTTAAGTAAAAACATAGAAAAAAAAAAACAATAAACAACATTTAAAGAAATAGGATTTATCTTCTTTGAGGAATTTCTTATTGTTTTATTTTTTAAATCTCTTAGTACCTTTTATTTTTTTTCTAACGATTTGAAAAATGGGTTGACATGGGATTTATGACTTGTAATGGCCTACAGAACGCTATGTTAGCGTTATGTGACTTGATTGACAGTAAAAATCTGTCCCAGTAGAGGTCAAAAGATTAATTTATTGCCAAATATCCATTCACGTAATTTTTTTTTGCTTTTTCAAACTACTGATAGAGTAGTATTTATTTATTACTGAATCAATATTGACATTGATTGATAACTTACAACGACCTCCAGTACACTACGTTTAAGTTGTGACTTGGTGACAAGAGGTCAGCCATTTTGAAACATCTACTATCCCAGTAGAACTCAAAGGATTATTTTAATGCCAGATATCCATTTTCTACCATTTCCAGGCTTCTGCTTTAGTATTGATTAGGCTCTTCGTTTTCAAAGAGATCTCCAAGATTTGCAGAAGTTGACGGATTCTTATCCAGGTGCTAAATCATTCAGGGAGTTGGAATAGAACAAGTTTTTTTGGTTTTGCTGTCATATTCTTAAGCCAGCCGTCTTAAACCTGTGTCAATCACGTATGCAGCCACTCTTTCCTTCATTATAGTTTGGAGCTTCGTAAGGGAAGGTTCATTTATTTTTAATTCTGTATTGGCATACGGTTAGATCATTCTGGCAGTCGCGAAATGAAATTCCAATTTAGAACTCGCAGAAGCCCCTGCTCAATTATGGATGAAAATGGATGGGGGTGATCAGGAGAGGGTTGGGAATGAAGGCAGAAACGCACAGTAGATATATTTACGCCCACTGAAAGCGTAAGACGTGATTTAAACTCTAATAAGGCAAAAGAAGCAATTTCTTTGGTCCCAAGGCTACCCACTTGTAACTATTAACCTTACTGGGCTCTTTTATTTGAGAGAATTTCCGTGAATTGTTTTTAGAATGTGGGGTTTTTAGTGCAAGGACAAGGCCTTTTTTTTTTTTATTGTTGTTTGGTTATAAAAAAATCATATCAGTCGTTCCTATGCAGACTGGTTCTCAACGACGGTCGTAAGGCGAGCCGTCGTCAAGGCAGCCCTATTTCTGTTCTCTGAAACACATTTCACACCATAAGATATTAAGTTGACCATTAACATAAGTGAAAAGAAACATATATAAATATGTACACATTCACTTACAAAAATTTGGAAAAAATTTACAGGAAAAATAAGAAGTTAGTTAGAAAGACCTTCAAACCTACTTTCATTGTTTTCTTTTCTTTTCTTTCATTTTATTTTTATTTTTAAGAAATAATACGAAAAAAAATTATAGTTTTTTTTTTTTTTTTTTAATTTTTGCTGAATATAAATAATATAAAGTTTCCTCTGTCATTATGATCCTGACTCAAGCAATTCAGGCGACTGCAAACCTTTTATTTCTTTTAACTAACTCCATGGCACTACAGCCCATGTAGGGCCTTGGCCTCCTTAACAATATGAGCCCACTCTTTTCTATCTTGAGCCTTTCTCCTCCATGCTCGTACCTGGAGCTTTTCAAATTACGTTCCACATTATCAAGCCATCTAAGTCGTGGTCTTCCTTTTAATCTTCTACCACCAGGGTTTCCAATGAAAAGTTTCTTAACTCCACGGTTCAAATTCATCCTTTGGAGATGGCCTACCCATTGGATCCTTTTACTTTATATATTTCTTATATCAATGCACCTAAAATTCTGAAAATTTAAATATGAACTTGTGAAGTTTGTGGGATTTCTATTTGCTTGCTTTTAATTTTCAAAATATTCTGTAATTAATTCAATTAAAATTCAAACACAATCAATTTTTTGGAATGTTTTCGAGGTATTTACTCGGTATTTTCAACTTGACCAAAACCTGAATGATAAAACATTCGGAAAATAATGATTTTTTAATTAAAATATTATTTTATTATTAGAGCAATAGCTAAGTTTTAAAAAATAAAAATTGTATTCTTTAAAGAAATATTCTTGTTTTTTTGTAGAAACAGATATTTGTTAATTCTATTAAAATTTATTTCTATATTTTCTAAATGCTTCAAAACAAATTAAACAAACCAATTAAAACAAGAAAATAAAAAGATCCCAGATGCTTCACAAGTTCATATTTAAATTTTCAGAATTTTAGATGCATTGGAAAAAGAAATATATAAAAGAAATTAAAGATTTGCAGTCGCTTGACTTGCTTGAGTCAGGACCTTAAGAGCATTAATAATCGAATGAATATCAATTTATTGATAAAATCCATTACTTCAGTTCCAATTCTTTATAATGGGAATTTTTATCACTTTCTCTCGACTTGACCTCAAATGGAAAAAAAAATCTGAAACAAGTAAAAGTTAGATCGTCTCTTGTACTGAAATGTGCATGCCAAGTTTGAAGAAGATTCATCCAATGGTTCATTAGTTGCGAGGGAAGTGTAAACAGATACGCTTCTGTTTTGATGATTCTCACTTCCCTTGGAAGTAGGCTAAAATAAAAGATATGAAGGTATATAGCTAAGCAATGAGCTCCTGGAAGAACTTGAAATCTTCATTCCTAAAATATTTTTCTTTGTTGTTTTTCTAAATCCAGCAAAAATATTAAAGGAAATTAACTTCCCGCATATCTATTCAATACCACCACAATGTTATAGTTAAATAACAATATATCTCTTCTAAATGAACACTACTTCTAACTCTCATAAACATTAAAAAAATAATTTTTTAAAGCAACGAATTTTCGAAAGCATATTCATTGCTTTCGCATAAAGTAAATGAAAATAGTCAAAATGCAAATATGGGATTAGAATGTCTCAATTGCCGTAAAATATATATTGGAGAAAGTAAAAGAACGACCCTTGAAAGAGCAAAAGAACACATATACTGTATTAAAAATAAATTAGAGTACAAATCTGACTTAGCGGATCATTGTTCTCGAATGGGCCACTGTATTTAAGATGAGGTCAAAATTTTAATGCTAGGAAAGAATTGTAAAACCAGAAAAATATTGGAGAGCTTCATAATAAGAAATACTAAGAAATAAGAAATTTTAATAAAAGTAGTGGATTTGAATTAGAGAATATGTTTGTAAAATTAGCTAATGAAATGGTAAAAAAAATGCATCAAAGGAAACAAAAAATCTGTAATAATTGATGAATTCAATCAATTGTAAATTATCAATTATTGTAATATTAACATAAGATTGTAGATGTTATTACAGTAATGTGATTGTTGATAACTATGTATACGCAATATCAGTTCACCTGAGAACGTATTGTTATCAAACAAACTTGAAAAAGAAAGCAAGGAATATGCTTTCGAAAATTCGTTGCATTAAAAAATTATTTTTTTAATGTTTATGAGAGTTAGAAGTAGTATTTATTAAATTATGATAAGCAGAAGAGGAGATTTAAAGAAAATATATCTCTTCTGCCGAAAGCTCGAGCCAGTTTGACAGAGGACTGGGTGCACTCTAGGGTATGTCTGGAGGAGAAACAACCGTAGAAATATCTCCGATAACCGCCTAGATCAGTGTTCTTCCAGTTCGTAGCCCAGCGCGTTAACGACTGGGCTACCCGACCCAAAATTTAAAATATACTTCCGTGTACTTAAGTTTTAAGACCTAATTTCTATTTTAATTAGGTCAAAGCGTTTGACAATGTACTAATAAAGAAAATAAATACATCATTTCATCTTTGTGTGCTGAATGAAATTATTTAATTTTGCTTTACGACTTTATAACACTCTTGATTTTATAGAATAAATTTTATATTTAACGAAGTTGTCGGTACCTTTTTAAGGAATTGAATACACAAGAGATCCGAACGTTTTTTAAATTGCAAATTTTATTTTATTTTATTCAGAGTGTGTTAAAAACATCAATTAAGCATAAAAACAACATAATTTATTTCCTGTTAAAGGAGGATTACATTGTTTTAGTATATCGTGAAACAACGTAAACACATCGCTAAATGTGTCTGAAGAACTTTCTGGAAGATCCACGCAGCCGTTTAAAATTTATTAGTGAAATTGCTGAGGGAAATAAACCAAAAAGTAGAGTAACTGACAAACTAATCTAAGCTGAGGCATACCCGTATTCTTCTAATCTGTGGTTGCATTATTAACATAATAGTTTCACTTTTTGAATCATAATTATTAAGCATTTTCTTAAAAAAATTCAATGTACAAATGTTTTCATTTTTTAATTTAGTGGAGAATCATTTTAGATTCCTTAAATTTAGACTGATCATCGATAATCTGGCGTACATTGATGGGCGTAATTTGAAATTCCCTGCATAGCCCCCGTTCTAACTTACAATGTCTGTCGCTATGTTGTCTTGAAGCGCCACGATCTGATTGTTAGCGCCATCTTTTTTTTTGTTACTGTTTTTAACTGTAATTGTCATTAAATTCCTAGTGTATTGTTTACTGTTTAACTCATTAAATATCACTTTATTTTCATTTAATATTATTTTCCCTTTGTTTCACAGAAATCTAAATGGAAACCGTTTAGTGAATTAGATATTTTATCTAAACATAATAAGCCATCAATAATCCGGAAAATCAGCACATCAGGTCTTAATTATGCCGGATTCATGATGGTCAAAACTATGCCAATTTATTAATTTAAATGCTTTTTTTTTTTCAAGATTCTCTTCATTTAATAATTTATTTATTATAAAAAAAATTAATAAAATATGCAAGTGGATATGGGATTTGAATGGTTTTTTTTTCTGTATTTCAGACGAAGCTGCTGCTATACTACCATGCGAATCCGACAATACGAAACCGAAACCATAAAACACCTTTGGATCTGGCTTGTGAATTTGGAAGATATAAAGTAAGAAATAACATTAATTTTATAAATTCAACTTTAACTTGTGGAATTAATATTTATCAAAACCGTATTAGCAAAAAAAAACCTTAAACAATAATAAAAAACACATTACCACATAAAAGGACCTGCGGAAAACCGCAAAATCATCTTCAGCTGAAAAACTGCCAAACAAAGAGCTCCTGTTTATTTAATTTTTTTAAAAAGTATATGGTATATTTATTGTTTATACGGTTTTGATAAACATTAGATTTAGTTTTCTTTTATAATCTCAATAAGATATGTATCTCTGTGTTTCTTAGAATTTAATGATTCTGTTTCGGAAGTTCTGAATTTTGGGGAATTTTTAAGAAGCACGATGTGATTTTTTTTTTTTTTTT
>JAFIDM010000179.1:17788198-17817403 GCA_023159025.1 Thereuonema tuberculata | reverse complement strand
AGGTGCACTCGGAGATCAAACCAGAGCGGACGGGAGGTGATGAGAATATGTTAAAGAAATCTACATAAGTGCGCAGTGCATCGACCTGTACAGGTTTGACATCCAACCATATTATGCGAATGTCCGGACGAAAAACTGTAAATAGGCCTACATTATCTTCTATACATGCTAGCATCATATGGGGAAACCAGCATACTTCGTTATGCACGCATAAAACAATTATTAGAATTCTCACGAACTCAATAACCGGTTACAAACTATTTTGATTTATTATTTTTATCTAATGTTACCCTATGTAAACTTATTATCCCTTGTCTTTAAGAAATACTACATAATGTTTTTTAAGTGTTTTAAGAAATACATAGAAAAAAAATTAATTGTTCTGGAGTCATTTCACCGATTAAAATGTCTTACCTTTATTGACCTACCTGCGCTGAGATCTAACTCTGAGGGCCCAGCTATCGAAAGCGTATCAGGTTCGCTTGGTATCCACTGCAGACGAATCATTTTGTTGTGGGCAGACAGTCTGTGGGAGCGACCGGCACTCTCTCACTGTCTTTGAACTTGAGGATCCACCGGCTGCAATTGCCTGAATGGCTGCCTTCGAATCCGAGAGGATAACAACTCTTGAGAAGCACTGAGAAGCGGCACATTAGTTGGGAGAGGGCCACACGAAAGGCCTCGAGTTCTCCGTCGAAAGCGGATCGATATCGTCCCACTGGGGCATAGATGGAGAAAATACTAAAGAACATATCTGCTCCAGAATTTAAAAAAATTCTGTGATTTAAAAAAATTGTGATTCCAAACATATAAACATCTGGTAAAACAAGCATAATATTGAACACAACAACCGAACTTTAAAATCTTCAATATTTTCGATATTTCTTTTCTCTAAACGAGGGCTTTCTTCAGGAAAAATACATATGAAGGAAGAAACAAAATGTTTTCTTCCTTGACAACAAAAACAAAATTTGAATAAACAATCATGAAGAAATTCACGATTATTAGAATTCAAATTTGTTAATAAACCGCAAACATTATTTATGGCCGGTTTTTTAACAAGTTTGAATTCTGATATTCATGAATTTCTTCATGATTGTTATTCAAATTTTATTTTTGTTGTCCAGGAACGAAACATACTTTGCTTCATCCTTTAATATGCATTTTTCCTGAAGAATGTTTTCGATTAGAGAACAGAAATACCGAAAATATTAATGATTTTGAAGTTCGGTTGTTGTGTTCTTTATTTATTGTATGTATAATGTTTTAAAGTTCTTAAGAATAACATTGGGTTGGTGTGAATGAAAGTCCGCAAAATGACCATCACACACTTGAATGGCGATAAATGAAAAGTACGACATCTTACCTAGTTGAAAAACATCTCCTCTGAATCAACATATACTTGCCATCTGTCCGGCAAGGCCAAGATACCAGATTAGAATCTTCTGGCTGGGATCCGAAGAAATCATCAACTGCACGTTGAATCTCGGTGTCCTCCCTGAACCGTTTCCCAAACGAGAAATGATTCAGGCCACGAAACAGATGATAATCTGTAGGAGACAAGTCCGGGGAACAGATAGTATGATGCAGTGCTTATTAGCCTAACTCCCTTAGTGTCAGAATCGCTCTGTGTGCGACATGAGGGCGGGAGTTGTCTTGCAACAGAATAACAACATGTCTGTTGACCAAATCCGATTGTTTTTCCAGCAATTTCCGAGGCATCTGCCATAGTTTAGCACAGTAACGTTTTGCAGTGACGGTTTGACCTCTTAGCAAGAAACTCTGATGAATTACCCAGACTGTAGACTACACAAGGAGCATCATCTTCTTGGTGTGTAGGAGTGTAGGATGCCATCCAGCAGTATGTGCCTTGCTTAACCATTGTGCAGACCGTTTCCGATTATCCTATAGGACCAGTAGAGGTGCAGTAGAGGTTTCTGTTTTGTTCTGGCAAGGAGAGACGTGAAACGTAGTCTTTCGAGGTTAAAAGGTTTTTTTTGCAGAGTGGTTTTTTTCTCCAAATACTAGTCGACATCCGGGACAAAAGCAATAATATGCATACGTAATAGTTCTCTCAGGTTTTTGTCCCTAGTGGATTGGTACGACGGCGGTGGGCCCATCATCAAACCTCGGGAAACAACCCTAGCCTAAGGTGGGAACTTACCGATAAACGCTATAATAATAAATAAATTTCAAATAGGGAAAAAAAATTAAAATAATTAATATAAGTCTTTGAACCATCCTCCTCCAATCCAATGCCTAGAGAATCGAAGTCCGTCCTAATCGTTAAAATAAGAAGGGATGTTTTGGAAAAAGTTGTTTTATAAGAATAAATATTCAAAATAATGTATTCTGTTTGCAAAAAAAAATACATGTCAAAAAATTGAATCGAAAATCTGGGAAAAAAAATATAATATATTAAATATAATATAATATATATAAAAAATATAATATATTAAAAAAATATATGGGAGGAGCATGAGAATTTTCTTCAAAGATGTGTTTTGGATGATTTCACCCCGAAGCCGTTGAAGTTATTAAATCCTGTATTAGTGAATACACCAAGAACAGAGTTTATAAAGAAGGAAACAGAGAGATCATTGGTTAAGGACCAATTATTAGGAGTGAAAGACTTTATTAGAGTTCTTCTTAAACGTGAAGAGTTAGTGAACAACAGATTATTAAGAAGATTATCTTATGATGACTATTTGATGGTATTGGACTGGAATCACAAGAAATACTTAGATGTTAAACGCAAGGAGCGCCGGAGGAAGCTTAAGAAAATTGATCAGAATGTGAAGCACTCAGGATTATCTAACTATGTGGTAAATTTAAGTAGTCGTAGATTCAACAGGAAGGAATTAGAACTAATGAACAAAGGACTGGACTTTGTTTATGACAAAGCAGAAATATTTGATATTAAGACTGTAGCTAAATTACAATTAGCGTCTGAAAATTTGGATGAAGAATCTAAGTCAAACTTCGTTAAAGACCTTTCAAAATTAGATAGAGACAACAATAACATAAAGTTAAATTTAAAGACTGAAGAGTTGAACATTTTGAAAAATATTAGAAAGGACAAAGAGATTTGTATAACTTAATCAGATAAAGGGAAACATTTAGTTGTAATGAATAGGATTGATTACATTAAGAAATTGGATGATTTGTTTAATGATGACTGTTATTCTCAATTAGATGTAGATCCTACAGTTAATCTTTATAATGAAGTTAAAGGAGTAGCTAAGTATCTATTAGAAAAAGGTTCAATAAATTATTTTCAGAATATGGATATGTTAAAAGAATCTTGCAGAACACCTAGACTGGAGGGACGTATTAAAATCCATAAAGATAACTACCCAATGAGGCCAGTGGTTAATGCTTATGGCAGTCCATTACACGGTCTTGCAAAATTCATGAATAGAATTGTTTCCAGATTTAAACTTCCCAGAGAAGATATAATTATTAGGAATTCGCATGACTTAGTCAGTAAATTGTCACATTTGTATAACAACAAGAGAAAGTTTCATTTGTTTTCCTTAGATATCGAAAGCATGTATACAAACGTCCCTGTAGATGAAACATTGTTAATTTTAGAGAAAATGGCTTTTGCAAACAACGACTTACTTGCATTTTACAAATTAAACAATAATGAATTTATGGATATAATCAGAATGATAACCAGTAACACGTATTTTATTCATAAAGGCAAAATTTTTAGACAAGTTAAAGGTTTTCCGATGGGTTCCCCTATCTCGGGAACTCTATGCAACATCTTTATGAATTGTTTGGAACAAAAATTGTTAAAGAATCCCAAATTTGAATTTGAATACTATAGATATGCAGATGATATTCTTATTATTTGGTATGGCACAGCCAGACAATTCGATAGTTTTTATAAATTGTTAAATGAAAATAAAGTTTTAAATTTTAAGAAGGAAATGGAATATGATAATAAACTAAATTTTTTAGACATGACATTAACTAAAGTTGGTAATAATCTTCGATTAAAACATTATAAGAAGAATTTCAGAAGTGATTATGTGTTAAATTTCAATTCGGGCCATAGTAAACAAATTAAAAGAATTATTATTGAAAATTACATTAGGAGAATTGATGTGACAACGAATTCTCAAGAAGACTTTAATAATAGCATGACTGACATGAGAAATGTTTTGAGGAAGAACGGTTACAGTGATTCCTTTATTGACAGTTCGATAAGGAATTACAATAAATTTAATATAAGAGAGGTATGTGAACATAAGTCCAATAGGATCATGATACCATATTCAAACAGCAACAGTATAGAGTTAAAAAGAATCTGTAATAAATATGGTATTGAATTAGGTTTTTCTTATAATAACAAATTGAAGAACATATTATGTGAAAAGTATAATCAGATTGTCAAGGAAAATCAAATGGGTTTAGTATATAGAATAAATTGTGGTTCTTGCCCCAATTTTTATGTGGGTGAGACAAAAAGAACAATCCATGAACGTGTTCGAGAACACGCGGGTTACATCAGAAACAAAAAAACTGACATTTCAGAATTAGCGGAACATTCTATAAAGTTCGGCCACCGGATTAGCTCAATAGTGAATATTCTGCACACAGAAAAGGAATCCAAAACCCGGAAAATTGTTGAAAGCATTATCATTCGAAACACTAGGGGGAGAAATCTAAACCGCAGTGATGGAGCAAAATTAGATAATAGATTTATTTCTTTAATTGGGTATTTATCAAATTTTGATTGTTCAGACAATTATGCTTCGTTTGATGAATTGGCTTTATGTTGAGTTTTTTCATTATTACCATGTGATTTATTTACTTGTAAATTTATTTCCTTTGTTTTTATATTCCTCTTATCATTTGTTATCAACAATTTTTAGTATTTAGTCATGTATATTGTTCAAACGATAATGTCTTCCTTTGATGTATTGGCTTTGTATTTATTATTTCAATCTATATCATACATTTGTTCCTTTACTTTGTTTTGTATTCATGCACATCCTTTGTTTCCACAGTTTTTGAGTCATTAGGCTAGTAAAAGGAATTAACGAAATAAATTCCGAAAATTCGCCATTCTACATGAATATCGTATTTATTTCTTTTGAGTTGAGGAGGTGAGTGTAAGTTTAAAAATATAATAGTTTATTTAGTATAAACACTCAAAATGGTGACGACCTTGTTTCAATTTCATCAGCTTTCCATTCTTTTTACATGTTTTACTCTCTAATAATTCCCCAATTAAAGGTTATCAAAAAAATGCCAAAAAATACAAAATTGCATCAACACATAATCTTAATAGATAAAAAATATCAAAAATAATAAAACAAGATCGAATTAAAAAAAAAAAGATAATTTTATATGTTAATAGATAACGATAAATCCAAAATATAACAGTTGTTGTATGTTATAAAATAATGCTAACAAAGGGTTCCTTTAGAATAAAAAAAAAAAAAAAATTTAATCGTTTGGATAGAAAAATACTTTTTATTTATTGAAACATATATACTTGTGTATTTAATTTTTTTATTAAATGGATATACTGATCAATCCATGTAAAATTGTTATTTATTATTAAATCTAAATAATTAATTTTATTTATTATATTAATTTGATATAGCCCACAAGTTAGATATCTGTAGTTTTCAGTTTTTACACAATTATGATCATACATTTTGATATTAGGAATACTTATTCATCTTTACTTATAGTCAATAAAAAGGATATAGTTTATTTCACCTGCATTAGATTATTATTTATTATGTTATTTACTGTATTTTTTTTTAAATTTTGATATTGTGGTATTTGTGGTAATACGGATTTTTATTTTAGATCTTACAATTACAAAATTTTGAATTGAATTGAACAATTTTGAAATGTTAATGTTTCAAAATTTTGTAATTGTGACATCAAAAATAAAATCCATATTTCCAACATTTTTGCTTTAACATTTTCCCAAAATTTTTATCCGCTATTTCCTATTTATTTTTGTTTAATAATTTTTCTAATTGATTTTTTTGTTCAGTTGTCATGTTAAAATTCACTTTTTATCATTTTTGGCCATTGTTTCTTAAAAAATTTGTATAAAATTGCATAAATAACAATATTTCAGTCCAGAAAAAAAATATAAAACAGTTATTTTAAAGTCGAAAAAGGCGAAAAAGTCCCGTATCGAGCCAGTGAATTTGCCCGTTTGCCAAAGTGACGTCATACTCTTCAGCCCGCTTCAGCCAATGACAGCGTTTTTCGCTATGGGGCCAACCTTACTATATTAACCTTGCTTTCCCTTTCCACTTTGTGTCGCTAAAAAACAACTATAGATTTCTTCTCTTGCTTCAAATAATTATCAACTCTGATAAAGGTGAAAAAAAAATAAAAATCTACATTTAAAAACTATACCATGAGTTTCTATCATTGGCAGTCTAGGAATTTCGTCTGAGAGTTATTTCGTTCTTCTTACAATTTTCATGTTTATCGTTGATACTAACTCAAAACATGTGTAACGTTGTGTCCGATATTTTTTTTTTCTAACTTTACATTTTACTAGAAGAATCTACCTGTTAGAAGATTCTGAATATTAGTTTGTAACAATCTAATGCAACGTCTCTATATGCTTATCTTCATAATACTACTTGTTATAATACTACTTTTAAATACTTACTCTAGTTGCACAGATGCACTTTTATATATAGATCTAGCAGATATGCAAACACATGTTTATGTATCAATAAGTAATAATGGTGTATGTACATACACAAACACGCTTACGTATATATCCGCAGATATAAGTACATTTATTTTATATTCAAAGTCTTTACTGAACAATAAAAGAAAACAAGATTGTGCATAAATACTACAATCATTATGGGTTTCGTGGTGGAAGGTTTCTACCGTTTTCCTTGCATTAATTCCAGCCTTCTTTTTTCATCATTCTTTTCATCTGTCCTTCTTTCAATGGATTTAGAACAGTATACTAATTTCACAATGCTTGGCCTTCCTCCCACTCATATTCACCACGCGAAACATAATGTAATATGAAAATAACAATTATGTTTAGAATCACAATCGAGATTTTTTCTGGTTCGATTATCCTGTTATAATAAATATTAAAATAAACTGGAAAAATATATACATTAATTAATGGCAAAATATTAATTAATTTTGCTAAGATTTTTTGCTTTAGTTTTATGGTTGCCTAAAAATTTAAAAAAATGAAAACCACTATTCGACTAGAAATAATTTAACATTATTGATGTTAACATGCAACAAAAAATGCACATTTTCACAACCAATGGGATAGGGGGAGCAAGTGCCCTAACTATCCGCATCTTCTGAGACAACAGGGTAAGTCTGAGTGGTATAACGTAATAAGAACAAAACATCTGTGCAAGATTCTAGTCGAAGACTGGTTGCAAGAATGTATGCTGGTCATGTAGCACCGCATTGGGACTATAACGTTTACAGTCTATTTCCATAAGTACATATTTGAAATAATGGTCTAAAATATGGGACATTTTTTAGAGTGAGGCTTTTTTGTTTTCTTCTCTTTATTGTTTTTGATTAATTCAATGTCAAATGTTTGAAATTACCTAATTTGGTGTATCTTTTTTTTTTTTTATTTAGACTGTTTGCTGCCTATTGAACTACAGTCGAAATAGGAATTATGCCAGCAATTCTTTAATTGCCGGTTTTTTAGCGGGATTTCCTATTATGTTTTATCCTTCTAATTTCATAATATTTCTCACTTTCGTGACTGCAATAGAGGTAATTAGCTTTATTTATTGAATTAAACATATTAAAATTTTTGCTTAAATATGTAGAAATATTAATACTTTTGCTAATATTACGAACTAGAAATCTGCTATTGTAGGCTAGATAAAAGATTTCATTCTAGGAAAATCAATATTTATGTAAGTGTAAGTTTCACACCTTTAAAAACCTTTCAGCTTGTGCATGGATATTCTTGAATTTTTATTAGATATTTAAAGACTACAAATGGTTTTATGTTTCAATTCTTTTCATAAAGGCATTGCCGATAAATCAGCTCGAGAAGATGGAAAAATTCTCATAGAAAGCAAAAGAATGAAACCATTGAATTTCTATAAATGTCATAAACAATAATTATTAATTCTCTAGTTTCGCTAATTTCTCGACAAGGACCTTTCTAGTGAAAACATTAAATATAAAAACAAATGTCATTTTTCTCTAAATGTGCAGGTCAAGTTTAAGATTCATCCTGCGGTTCAGAATATGTTAAGGAGACACAAACATAAACACACCCTACATACTCACTGATTTAATGAGCCTCACTTTTCTTAGAATGTAAGGTAGTAGAATGACTTATTGATACATTGTATGAAGATAGAAGACTGATTGTATAAATTGGATTAATAAAACAATTCCCGAAATTCGAGAAAGTCACACAGCTGGCAACTGTTTTTATTAGATCTTATTGTGCTAAACACTGCCTTTTTGTAAAAAGATAACACATAAATAAACTCCTGAAAACTTGACAACGTGGACATATACCAATATTTCGTTTTATTTTCATAAAACGTTTTCAAGGTTTTTATAAAATAAAATTAAAAATTTAACATGAAAAAGAGAATTCCTCTCTTTTTAAAATGCTAGAAGATGTAATAATTTAAAAAACAATAATGAAAAAGCATGAGTAAACAAAAGAAAATGGTAATAATGAAAAAACATGGATAAACAAAAGAAAAAGGACAAAAATAGTGACATTGTTTAAAGTAATATATGACTTATTTGAAAGACAAATACTCTTTATCTTTCTTATTGTTTAAGAAAGCATTTCTAAATATAGATAATGACATCTCATTTACTTTTAAGCATTTATTTTTGTTGAAACAGACACAACAGTTGATGATACAGGACTCAATCATGAATCTTTTTTGTTCGTCTTGTTCGTGATAGACGATCTTCACGATGGGGTCCGGGTTGTGTCCGTTAATTCTACAATGGTCCGCCCAGTCCGAGATGTTTTCTTCTCTATTATTAAAAGCACGAACATGTTCTTCGACTAGTCGAAAACGAAATATTAAAATCAGTGTTATCTTTTTTCAAGAAGACGAAATATTGATGTACAGTTTTTTGTTACTGCCTTTTTGTATTTAATCAGATGTTTAATGCTTCAATTGCATGCTGATTTGGTTTATATGACAAGAAAACATTGCCAAATAACTCGAAAACCGCGGAAGGGTGGCCCCTAGACCTATTTTATCATTTAAATCGATGATCTTTTTATAAAATCAAGATCAGATATTTTAAATAATTAAGATCCGTTTTTGGATGTTAAAAAGAAATTTTGTTTAAAATTTAAAAAAAAATACTTATAAAATGGAACAGGACAGAACAGAACAGTTTCGACAAACTGCTTACGCCCAATATTATCCAACGAAAACAATGCCAAATAACTCGAAAACCGTGAAAGGTTGGCCTCTACACCTACACTAGTAGACAAAATTGTGGAAACCTTTTAGAAAATTTGTGTTTTTCAAGGTCGCTGACTCATGACATCCATTTTTCTTAGAATAACACCATAACTTTAATGTCATTAGAAAAACAATGTAATGTATATTGTAATTCAATACAATTTATGAAAAAATTACAGTTTAAAAAATTATGCAGTAAAACCATAATGAAACGATAATATTTCGTAAGTTCTCCCCACTTCTGTTAGTCGTTGGGAAACCTTTTGTGACAATTACAGCTTTACCAACGGCATTCCATGGCGTCAACCAAGTGTTCTAGTTCATCAGGTGTTACAATATGGTACCAAGATTGAATTACAGCTTCAATTAATTGTGTTTTCTTTCTAAGTGGCTTCTGACTGACTTGTTACTTCAAAATGCTCCACAAATTCTCTATACGTTTTAAGTCAGGGCTATCCTGGCCATTCTAGAAGTGAAATATTATTTTCCTTAAACCACTTTTTATAGACAGCATTATATATTTTATATCGCTACCAAATATGAATATTCTGGTCTCATCGCTCCAAATTACTTTATCCCATTGTTCTTTTGACCAGTTAATATTTTTTTTAACGCATTCTAATCTCTTCATTCTTTATTTGAGAGATAAAGAAGTGTCTTTTTCCTTGGAATTGTGGAATTTAAACCAAAGTCTTCGAATCTGCGTCTAATACTCCTTGCACTCACTTCTAACCTATATTCTGATAATTTATTTTTAATTGAATTAGATGATTTTTCTTGTGACAATTAAACTCAGTGTTTTAAATCTCTTGTCATCAACAGCTGTTGTACACCTTTACCGAGTGCGTTGTGAACGGATTGAATATCTTGATTGCATAGCTTCGTAATCCCACCTTTGATTATATTTTCACCAACTTTTTTAATGATTACCTTATAGATGTATCCTTCTTCGCGCAAAGTTAGTATTTTAGTTCTTTTTCTAGATGAACAGTCATATCTTTTTAATCTATTTGTCATCTTACAGTACTCTTAAACTTCGAACCAAAAATAAACAGCAACAAAAAAGTCCGACCAACTTGATTAAACTCTGACAACTGAATAGGACTGCTAATACTAACTGAAATGAGAGGCAATTTTTACTAGCACCTTATTGGTTCCATGCTGTATCATATCAGCACACCATTGGTTTTCAGAACAATCACTCTCATTGGCTTGTTTTGACTTTAAGAAAATCCACTTATTTTACTGAAGCAGTTGTGTTTTGTTTTTTTGGTTATTTTGCTATAACTTTTGACAAAATAATGCTAATTCAATGTAGTTTAATTCATTACATTCTGCATTAAATTATGTTTCTAATGATGTGTAATATTATAATATTATTTTTATAATAATTGATGTTCAGAGCCATGAAACCTCCAAAGCACAAATTTTCTAAAATGTTTACACAATTTTGGTCACTAGTGTATATTATTTTTTAAATTTTAGGTTATCAAAAATTAAGAGTGTTAATGGAACCTGGGAGCAAAACGTTTCAGATCCGCTGGTGTAAACACATTGATTTATCAAATGAAAAGCATTTTTTTTCTTTTTCTCTTTATAGCATCTCTATGAACTGACAGCTCAACAGGGTTATTTGCCGGAAGTGAATGAATCGATGGTTGATCATTTAATCGCATTAGTAGGGTCAATTTTTTTTTATTTGGTGAGCTATTCTTTTTATTATCCTTTCAATAGAGCTACTCCAGCATTTTAACATTTTCTTTAACTTTTTTTGTCGTTGAATTGTTGTATTTAAGAAGCTATAATAAAATGTCTGTCCAGGACCGCTGCTGATCTGAATGAGACTTCGTCCAAAACATTTTCTGCTACTTTTTCCCTTAATATTTTTTTTTTATTGAGAAACAGAAACAGTCCGTTGAGACTAGGTTTGCCAAATCAAGATATCTATGGCCAAAACACACATGTAAACTGGTCAAATATAAAAGTGAAAAAAAAAAAACTCCGTTTAATCCAAAAAAAAAAAAATAAAAATGGATGCTCTTTCAAAATCCCCTCCCCCTCCCAAATATATTATGTTTAAACACTGAAAATGGCGCTACCCCCACCCCCTCGTCTTATGATGCCTTTTTGCAGTGCGTAACGCGGACACGTCTGCAGCGATCCTGTACAGTTTTCTTCTTCGCCTACTTTCCTTATAAACGAGTTTCGTAACATTAGTAACTGCATTAATGCTTCTCCCATAACTTTTGGATGGATCTTCACGAAACATGGCATACATATTTATGGACAAGAGACGATCTAATTTTTAATATTTGAATTTCTTCCTACGGTTTTGCTTTCCAAGAAGTTACCTGATAAAAAAGACCATAGAAAAGCTTTAGAACCGAAACTGTAACTAATAATGATCGTATTACTTCAGCAGGTAATGCATTAAAATATTTTCATAATATTAACTATATATATATATATACAATGCAATCTTCTGTTTTTCAAAATCTGTCTGTATTTCATCTTTTTTGCAAAAGATTTCATCAGGACAATATGAGGAGATGATTATTGTATTCATAACATTAATGATAATTATATTTAATAACGATGTAGAGGAGGAAGACAGAATCTCCTCAAATTTTTTTACTTCTTTTTTGGTTTTACCTGTTTATCGAGCACTTTTATCGGAGGAGGACTGGCCAAGAAAGTAATCACGCCATTCGTTTTGCTATCATGATGTGTTCAATAGGCGACAGATCCGGTGAATGCGTAGCCCACAGAAGAAGTTGAACATGCTGCCCATCCAGGAATTGTCGACTGTTGTATGCCACATCAGGATCACGCACTGTTCTGTTGATAAGTGGCTAAGGCAGGCCCTGAAGATAAGGAACAACAACAGGCTACAACACCTATTGGCATCAGTGATATAACGGTGTCTATTCAATGTATCGGGAATGCGTATTGGATGCGAGCAGGACTGGAATCCAATGACACCCCATACCATAACGCTAAGTGCTGGATAGGTATAGTTACACATAATGCAGAGCTCACTCATTCTTTCACCGCGCTGCACCCAGACACGTATGCGATCATCACGGTGCTGCAGACAAAAGCGGGATTCGTCGGGAAAAATGATATCTGTAGACGGATTTAAATTATAAGATTAATCTAATTAATATTATTTATTGTATTCACATTGCCTTGAAATGAAATTTATTTTTCTTAATAGAGAAGAAAATTTAAATTTGAGATTTGCATGAGCCTCGTTAAGTCACGAGAAGTTAGAAATATAAGCAGCGAGAGAGCCTTACTCTGCGCGACTGCTACTACGAATGGCTACGAATGACGACTGGAGATCCGAAGCCAGAACTGAGACGCTAGTGGCCTTAACTATGATTGATGTCTCAGAATTAGAAACTATTAACTAGGAGTTCTTAAAACTAAGAATTACGAAGCGAGATTAAGAAGTAAATCTGAAATTACCTGTGAAGAAAGAAGTAAGAAGAAAATATTCTAAGAAGATTATACGAAGAATTCGGAATGCCTGAGAAAGAAGTTTATTCGAACAGAATTAATTCACACGGTGAAAAGCCAAAGTAATTCAACTAACAGCGCTATTACTTAAGAAGTCGAACCTGACCGGCTTAAAGCAGACGACGGAAGACCGAAGATTGTGTGACGTGTTCCGGCGTGCGGCATGTCAGATGGCCGATGTTCACCTGGTTCACCTGGTTGAGATGTTCACCTGGTTGAGTTGGGAGCAGGTGAAGGCTTCCAAGGAAAGTTTCGTTCAACGTCCTAAAGCACCCAGCGATCATTTGGGAATTCCAAGCGACTGATTCAACTTCGCAGAGGGTGAAAAGCCATACGAAAACTTCAGAACTGTGAGTAGAATTTCTTATTTAATATTAGGAGCGAAAGAGGATCTCGCTGAACGTAAGAAATCAAGCTACAGTTAGCGTTTGTGAGAAAACCCGGCATACATGTGAACACGGAATAACTGGATATTTCGTTAAGTGAAATTAAGTTTAATTATTTAATTAAAGCATTTGAATCTAGATTTCCAAGCGGAAGTATTTATGAGGGTAAAAGTGCAGATTGCGGTAACCGGAAGTTTTATCTTTTCCATTTGCGGAAAATGGCTGTTTTGGGACTATTTTCGGAAACCGGAACCGGAAGTTGACGTCATATGTTTTAAATTGAGTCGGAAATTCGAAATTGAATGGAAAAAAAGATCTCTTGCTAGAAGGCGGCATGCTTAATATTAACAAAATGTTATGATTGTTAATTGATTAGTCCTCATAGTTTTTCTTTAAAATTAGGAAAAATTAGGACTACCTTTATGTGACGGCATCCTTGTTTTGTGGCGGATAAATCGTGGTAATGCGGATAAATCGATGAATTCGGAGAACATAAACTTTGTAGTTTCCATCGTATTTCCTCCGCCACAGAAATTCGGCTAAATATGAGTCGAATTGGCCCTCACATAACCTAGTTCCATGTGCTCGGAACTGGCGTTTCACAGCGCTCCATGTTCCCTCGATGGTATTGGTATGCGCACCAGTGTCACGATCTTTAAAATTTGTGCTATGATTCACAGTGAGATGCTGGTATCCCTCATCAGGTATTGTTTGATAGGATGACCAGCAATCTGATAT
The DNA here is from genome assembly GCA_023159025.1 of Thereuonema tuberculata. Classification (NCBI taxonomy): domain Eukaryota; kingdom Metazoa; phylum Arthropoda; class Chilopoda; order Scutigeromorpha; family Scutigeridae; genus Thereuonema; species Thereuonema tuberculata. The sequence goes on along the minus strand of JAFIDM010000179.1, from coordinate 17,803,302 downwards.
TATTGTGGTGCCTGGTAAAATAAACTTCTTAATACACTCCAATAATATCTCTTTCGACCGATTCGCAACCACAGCAAAAAAACATTTTTTAGATTCACGCTCCACACCACCAAATACCCATGTTCCATTTACCCTTCTTCCCCTCGCATACTTCCTTCTACCAAACTGACTTTCATCAATCTCAACAATTTTCCCGGGACCACCAATCTTACAGCATTCATTTCCTAACAATTCAACACAGACTTCACGACAAAAACTTGTCCAATCTACCACAGTATGCTGAGGCATATGCAATTCATCCATAATCCAGTCATTCCGTGTCTCTTTTACCCACAAATACGTAAGCAACAACACATCACACAAGGATAAATTACTATCCTGAAACCATGATCCCTTTCCTACAGAATGTTTAATATAATGCCTTGTTTCCTTATCTTTCACACAACATACCCAATTAAAACCATCACTAACATCCGTTCTTTGAGCCATATTCTTACCACATTTAAGACACACGTATTCTTTACTAATTAAACCAACACTCATACAGAAATCAATCACATCTTTCTTACATCCTTCTTTCAATTTCATAAAAAAATAAAAATCACACAGGCCACCACGTAATTTTTGCAAACCTGTGAATTCAGCATTCGAGGAACATTTTGCATCGCCATTTTACACTACTGAAAAAACGAACACACGAGCACATAATGACAACAGAAACCACGTGAAATAACAAGCACGTGGGGTTGAGAACCACGTGATTCATTAAGTAATGTATTCCTACGCGAAGTAAGTTTCCGGAAGTGGAGGCTTCGTTTGTTTCGGTTTCGGTTACCGTAAACTGCACTTGAACCTTTATTAGGTTAGAGATAAGAGTTATTAATACAGTGAGGGAATCAAAGTTTCAATTTATCATACCTGGTTATATTATTAGTTCACCGGATGTTTAGTGCTTCGGATACTTAAGGTATATGGCCCAAATATCGCCCATCTAAGAAACCCTGCCCATATTCTTGTCATTTATCATCTCAGTTGCTTGCAAACAATTACAATATATCATATGAACCTTCACGTACATGTTCCTGAACCAATTATAGATATAACTATTATTTTGTATTTTTCCTCAATTTTTTTTCAGGCAAACCTCATATTTTGAATTTTGTGAAAGTGTTCCAAATATCGCCCACACCATTAAATACTTTGGTTTTTTGCACTTCTTTGCATTTTTTTGTTTTTTTCTTAATCTTTTCGCAATTCTTTATGGTGTTGCGAGCTTCTTTTGCTTTGGATCGTCTAAGTTCAGCCCCTTAGGACTTAGTTTCCTTTTGCTGAGAGAATTCATTAGAGCAATTGTGAATGGTGACCCACTCACAAGACTGGGACATTAAATGTTTTGGAAGCTTTCAGAAGACCCATTTTTTTATTTTTTACAGCTATGACAACTTCTCTGTCCAATGTCTTACGTTGAGACATCTGTAATAAACCAAAATAAACTATCGCACAGTGGGCGATATATGGAACAACGAGGTGGGCGATATTGGGCACTCTCTAGCTTGTCAATTTGGGGGACGCTACAGACAAACCGGCTACCTATAACAAGTGACAGATATTATCAACAGATAGGTTATTTCTTTCACTACTTCACGATATTAGATGGTTGCGATGGCATGAATAATTCATAAGCTGCAACACTAAAAGAAACAGTAGGTTCATAACTTACCAGAATAAAAAACCTTCAAGAATTCATAAAAAATAAACGGGTTGAACTAACACCACCAAACGAACACAGCGTGCTAATGGAAGGAATGGCAAATTGTTTCCATCGGTTCCCGTATGATAGCTTCACTATCCCGTCCTACATCGCCCTGGGCGGTATTAGGAACCTGGGCGATATTTGGGCCATATACCTTATATATTATTATTATCAACGGAAAGAAGTTGATAGTGTTAGAATTTAGAATTGAACAGTTAGATATTATTGGATTCACAGAGTTTGTGAATACGGTACTTACCTGAAACTTAATATTAATATCGAATGGATATTAAAACCAGATAATTAGGATTCAACTAGCGAATCATTAAGGATAGTGCGATACAGAAGCAAGATTAAAGAACTATTGCTATTAGTGAACTGTTTAACGAGTACTTCAAATATTGTAAATATGTACATACTGTCTATCGTAACTAAATGTTACTTACAATAAATCTTTTAAGATTTTATATTACTAGTTTCCTGTGCTTTCTTCTACTCTGCAAAATAAAAATATTACCCCTTCCGTACAACTATGGTACAATATCATACCAGTCGTCCTTGCACGCGCGACATTATAGACACCTTTGCAGCCGCAGACGCTTCACATATGGATATTTGACTGATCTAACTAGCCAAAAGTCGATTTCGTAAAACTTACTTCTAATTAGAAATAATTGCTTCCGAGAACTAATCTATTGTTCCCTCACCTCTCCGTGCAACCTCAGTGTCATGGAACTTGATCGTCACTTTATGTGCACATATCTTTTCACGACATTTGTTGTGCAAGCATGCTTTCGACAGTGACTATATTTTATTCGGAATATAATTGAAAGCAAATAATTATGAATTGTAATAAAGCAAGTAAATGTACATAAATTTTAAATACTTTGATTTTGAGTATTTTCATTTTGACTAGCAAGCAGACGACATACCCTGTATCCTTCAAATGTGAGTGCCTTTTGTGAGATGAAAGTACACATGAAGTATTTCAAAAATATATACGGTATACGTTTTGGCCCGAATTTTCTTATTTTTTGAAATATATTATTCATTACTCTGCTTGACAACGAGATGTAGACCATCTTGAAAGTACTTACATTTTATTATATTTATATTTATGTATTTACTTAGAACTGTGTGTAGTGGCCAGAATCTACTCATTTCATATTTTTTAATTAAATATTTTTAATTAACTTTAGCTAATGCACTGTAAGAACATTAAATACATTCAAGATCTTATTCTTCCCGGGGCACTACCGCAGAAACCTCAAGCCGCAGAAAGTTGCAGGACCCTCAAACCGCAGAAAGGAGTTAAAATACTGCATATACTGTTTAAACGCAGGAACTAACGTGTTTCCAAGTCAACAAATTAAAGTTGAGGATGGGTGATCAAACCATTAACATCCGGAAAAGAAAGCTGGTACCGATTTCTCCAGGACTGGTGAACCATAGGACCAGTCTTAAAGAGAAATTGGGTGGAAAAAATCCCGATGTCTTCCGGAAATTGAATTCAGGCAAAGGTCTGAGCACTTGCTAACGGGCAACTTCTGCTAATATGTAAAACATCGCAGAATTTTTATAGTCATTCACGAACAGTTCCGTTTTTTAGTACAGTGCAACTTGGATAATTCGAAGCTGAAGGGACCACTACAAAACTTCAAATTATCCAAGATTTCGAATTAAACAACTTATATCTTTTAACTTTAATTTCAGGTCCACTGAATGCTTGAAAAGACTATTATGTCAATAAGTAAATATTTATTCAGAAAGATCATGATATGAAAGACTTAAACACTATATGTATGTAAACAAAATAAGATTTACATTATGTAAGCTACAGTACATATTGCATTCAATACAGAAAATTATAGTTTTTCAAAAATTGTGCAATGTCTGATTGTTTTGTAGAATTCAGTCGCATAAGGTTATCAAAATCATCAAGCACGTTTAGTGAACGGAAAACAGCTTCACTTACGTTGGTTTGTCCTTCAATGTACCGACAAAATTCGGCGCTATCCCGTACTCGTTGGCGATTTGGCATTTCTTCTTCACACCCTTTTCCACCACGCGAATAACGGCGACCTTTTCAGCGAACATTAAATTCTTGTACATGCGTAGTTTACTGAAAGACATGGTGACACTGACAGCAGGAAGCTCGAATGGCGTCTGAAGCGTCACGTGTCGAACGGTGGCGGGAAGGGAATTTCAGTTGTCACGTGTCGAATTTCTTAACGATGAAACGCCGAAAACTCGTTATGATTCGAAATTTTTTATAAAAAACTTCGAATTAAGGAAGTTGAACTTCGAATTATCCACGATTTTTTAACATTGATTTAATAAGAAATTCAAGGGACCAAGAGAAATCTTCGAATTAATCACGATTTCGAATTAAAGACGTTCGAATTATCCAAGTTGCACTGTAGTAGATGTCATGGAAACACCTGGAATAATTAATTCATTTCTAATAACCATGCTTTCTCCTTTGATATTCTTTTGTACTACAACTTGAACCACGAACCACAACAATTCCACTTGGAGCAAAATAGAACTAAAATTACAATTCCATAATCATTTCATACATTAATTCAATAATTATTCGTTTAAAACTAATAAATTAAATTATAGTTTTAACTGTTTTATTACAGGTTATTTTCCGATATGAAGTTTGCAATACCACTCTGAAGAAATGTTTTAGCAGAATGTCGCCAGGGTGAGATTCACTTTTAAATGTAGAATATTTTAGTTAAGTTTTTGAAACTCTATAGAAAATTACAGAATCTATATTACTAAAATCTTTTATTTCTCAGTCTGTCTGTCCGGCGCAATTTTCTCTGAGAATGGAAAATAGAAATAATTTTTACAATGAAACGTCCGCGTCAGGAATCAAACCTGCAACCTTCTGATCCAAAGTCAGTCATCTTATCCATTAGGCCATGGAGACTACAACTCTCTTTATATTATTTTTTGACTTATGTGTCCTTCCGCTTCCCCCCATCAATAAGGAATGTATTCAACCTTTTTTTTTTTTGAATCGCAAGATTGTTTATTTATTTCCTATTCGTCTGTTTATTTGTAATTCGAAAATGACAATTAGAACTATAATTGCTGAAACGTTGCAATATTTTAAATATTCTTACTTAACCAAATTCTATATGATATTGAAAAACAAGCGCATGTACACGGGAGATGTTGGAATAAAGAAAAGAGAGTCAAGAAAGAAAGAAGCACTATTTCTGATAGATTACTGGAAAATCACTATTTTTAACTGAAAAACCATCACTGTTTGTAACTCAAAACCACTGAAAAGTATCAATTGGAATAAAAAAAAAAAGAGATTCAAGAAAGAAAGAAGCAGTATTTCTATTAGGTAGAATGCTGAAAAATCACTATTTGTAACTCAAAAACCACTGAAAAGTGTCAATTAGAATAAAAAAAAGATAGTCAAGAATGAAAGAAGCAGTATTTCTATTAGGTAGATTACTGAAAAAATCACCATTTGTAACTCAAAAACCATCACTCTTTGTAACTCAAAAAACACTGAAAAGTATCAATTGGAACAAAAAAAAAAGAGATTCAAGAAAGAAAAAAGCAGTATTTCTATTAGGTAGAATGCTGAAAAATCACTATTTGTAACTCAAAAACCACTGAAAAGTGTCAATTGGAATAAAAAAAAGATAGTCAAGAATGAAAGAACCACTATTTCTATTAGGTAGATTACTGAAAAAATCACCATTTGTAACTCAAAAACCATCACTCTTTGTAACTCAAAAAACACTGAAAAGTATCAATTGGAACAAAAAAAAGAGATCTTCAACATCTCACAATTAAATGTAATATTTTACATTTATTATTAAAAAGCAAATTTTCGAAGAAATTTTCGTTCCCTCTTTCTCAAGCCTATTTACAACAATAAGTTGGCGAAAAAAAAATTCGCTAACTTATTGTTGTAAATAGGCTTGAGAAAGAGGGAACGAAAATTTTCTCGAAAATTTGCTTTTTAATAAAATATTACATTTACCTATGAGATGTTGAAGATCTTTTATTACAATAAATATTGTAGGAGAAAGGACCTACAAAAAAGGTATAGAACAATTACAAAAAAAAAGAGAGCCAAGAAAGAAAGAAGCAATATTTCTATTAGGAAGAATACTGAAAAATCACTATTTGTAACTCAAAATCCACTGAAAAGTATCAATTGGAATAAAAAAAAAAGTCAAGAAAGAAAGAAGCGGTATTTCTATTAGGTAGAATACTGAAAAATCAGTATTTGTAACTCAAATACAACTGAAAAGTATCAATTGGAATAAAAAAAGAGAGTCAAGAAAGAAAGAAGCATTATTTCTATTAGTAGATTACTGAAAAATTTGTAACCATCTCAAAAACCATCACTATTGTAACTCAAGAACCACTCAAAAGTATCAATTGGAGTAAAAAAGAGAGTCAAGAAAGAAACAAGCACTATTTCTGTTAGGTAGATTACTGAAAAAATACTATTTGTAACTCAAAAACCTGGAATCACGTCAAGTCAAGAAACTCAAGATAAATATTGTCAACCAAGATGACCAGAATCAGGGAAATTTTGCCGAATATTTGCTCAGAATCGGAGACAATCGAGAAAGAAAGAAGGAATGATAACATTGCCTGATAATCTTTTCCGCAAAACAGAAAAATTCAACCAGTTCATAGAAAAAACATCTTACCTGAAATCAATGAAGGGACAATTAGTACAGGGAAATTAGACAAAAAAGTGGCCGAACCCGAACATTTGAAATAACAAGCTGAAAATTGGTAGAAATGTTGAGAATAGTGTTCTGATTGATATCCCAAAATTCCGAAAAAATCCATCTTGGAGAAAATCCGCTATTTTGAAAAAACCGCCCCCATCGTGGATTTGTCGAGTTTTGAGCATAGCGACTGAACCGAGATTCTGATTGTATTCGTTTTTTCACCAAATTACTTAATTCAGGCTGCGCTCTCATCCAAAACACTAAAATTAATAATTATAGACCAATTTTGGTGCTTGAGAAAAAAATACTATTTATTTAAATGCGGCAAACGAAAATTGGTCTAAAATTACAATAAATGTTATCGTAACATACAAAAAAATGAATCATAGAAGACTTCATAACACAAGGCATGAAGTACAGGCATAAGCAGCAATACAAATACATTATGAAGGGTAAAAGTTAGGTAGCTTGTTTCGTGTTACCACTGAAGCTCGACTGCCTGTTCACTAACTGGCCAAAATCTTTGACGGTAATGCATGATCTGAAGAAATATAACCTACATTAACGTTAATTTAAGACAAGTAAAACAGTGTTCTTTAAATTTTGTAGGTATTTAACGTTTCTATGACAGCACATTTACCAAAGGTTCAATGTTATCATCGCTATCCGAGTCTGCGTAGTCCATACGATGTGTGCAGCCATGTCCTGCGCAGTAGCCGCACCTACTTGTGCAAAGAAAACCGTGTCTTCTTCACCCACGTCTCTTCTCGCAACCACAGTTACAGTTGCAGGATATGATGTTCGGTATCCGCTCCAGTGCTGGTTCTTCTTTAGTTGGAATGGTGTCAGCTGACTTGCATGATTCATCCATCCCCACTCTGCTTCCGGCAGGCGATTCCCCATCCAAACCTAGAATTATTAGTTGAAGACCGACACTGTCTCCCTTAAACAAGCTTGAACTTCTTGAAAGATCCCTTTGTGCCTTTTCTGAACGGAGCAGAAGTGGTATCACGTCCTCTGATTTTCCACGTACGTCACATACTGGAGACAGATGTAGCTGAAATTCCCTGGGCGCGCCTACACAACCCGGTGCAGGAGGAACCCGCCATCGACTGTAAACTCTGGAAAGTTTGTCTTGGACGGCGCTATCTCTTCTAAAACGTCGATGAATCCAGACATAGTGCCTTTTCGCATCAACATCCCGTCAAACAGCGCTGGAGGCCTTGCTGCAAGTTCATATGTCAGGTACTCCTCGAGGCCAACATCGTCACCCACAATACACAGCTATCGGTGAAAAAGTTGGTTAGGGTTGATTTCGACGACAGTGTCTTTGATCTTGGCCGTTTTAGATGCAGTGGTAAAAGTCGTGACTTTGTTGTTTCGTTTTAAGTGGACTTTACTGAATCGTTGACCTGTGATTGATTTCCTTGCTTGCCAACCACGGGAGAGAGCCTCATCACAGTTAACTGTATCGTCGGCTACTATACCGGTAGACAAGAACATTAGAAGGTTCGTTGAGTCGTTAAAAGGATGGTGGGACTGGAGCCAGTCTACCATCTTGCGAACGTCTGCCTTATCTCTCACATGCAGAGACTCTCTTAGCTCCACATGTTGGTCGGAGGTTTCGGCGAAGACTCCACAAAATCTTTCAGTGGTGTCGATTACATGTGCAGATGAAGGCATTGCACAAACCCATCGAGCAATGACGTTATCCGTCAATCCACGTCCACGTATGAGCCCACCCGCCGTCTTCATGTTTCTCATCAACACTTGCTCTATAGTTATATCGGTCCATATGCCTGACGAGAACTTTGCAGATCTCCTGACAGTGAAGCAGCCTTCCTTAACAAATTGCCGGAACTCCAAGGGAGTCATAACATCCTCGAGCTGAGATGTCCCGCAGAGTGGAAATACGGGATCATTCTTTGGACACACAGCAAGTGAAGAACCCAAACTCCAGAACGTTCAGCTCTGACAAACAGACGCATGATGCCAACCATCTTAAAAGAATCGCACCCACAGCTTCGCAGTGAGCCGTCCAGATGAAAAGAGGCCTTTCAGCTTTGCTTCGAACAACCCTGCTGCCTGGGCGATGTACTCTGACGACAAAACCTCATCCACCGAAGTCGTTCCAGAGTGTGGTCTGAGTGTCTTTGTTTAAAGCGATCGCTGAGAAGAGAGTCTGCATCTTGTATATCCTGAATGATCAAGATCGTCAACGACAGCTGCATCAGAAGATGTGCACGGACAGCTAGAGCGTAGGCATGGCCGTTTACCATCTTGGTCACCGTGTTCTTCGCGTACACCGTCTTCCACAATTCTTCCAAGCAGGAGAACTATATGGTAACCAAATACTGTGCGAGTTGAGCCATGCGCAAACTCGGCTAATTTAAAACTTGCTCATTGGCGCATCTTTTTGTTGTTGTTTTAAAACTGCAGTTAGGAGGGTTTTTATCAACAACGACAGCTTTTTAAACTGGCTGTTCAATGTTTAATTTGTTTCATTGTAAGTTCCAGTTTGGATGGGGAATCGCCTACCGGAAGCAGAGTGGGGATGGATGGCTGATGCAGGTCAGCTGACACCCATTCAAACTAAAGAAGAACCAGTATCGAAGCGGGTACTGAATATCATATTCGGCAACTGTAACTGTGGTTGCGAGAAGAGATGCAGGCGCAGAAGAAACGGTTTTCCTTGCACAAGTATGTGCGGCTACTGCGCAGGACATGGCTGCACACATCGTATGGACTACTCTGACTCGGATAGCGATGACGACGTTGAACCTTTGGCAAACGTGTTGTCATAGAAACGTTAAATACCTACAAAATTTAAAGAACACTGTTTTACTTGTCTTAAATTGACGCTAATGTAGGTTATATTTCTTCAGATCATGCATTACCGTCAAAGATTTTGGCCAGTTAGTGAGCAGGCAGTCGAGCTCCAGTGGTAACACGAAACAAGCTACCTAACTTTTACCCTTAATAATGTATTTCTATTGCAGCTTATGCCTATATTTCACGCCTTGTGTTATGAAGTCTTCTTTGATTAATTTTTTTTATGTTATAATAACATTTATTATAATTTTAGATCAATTTTCGTTTGTCGCATTTTCATAATTATTATTATTTCTCAAGAACCACAGTTGGTCTATAATTATTAATTTTTAGTGTTTCGGAAGGTAATGCAGCCTGAATTACGTAATTTGACGCAAAAACGAATACATTCAGACGCTCGGTTCAGTCGCTATGCTTAAAACTCGAAATATCGAAGATGACGGAGGTTTATTATTAATCATCTTCCCTACTACACCAGAAAATAAATGTTAAACACTACATTTATTTCTAGAAAAAAACAGCGAATTTTCGAGGAGAAAATTAAAGAACGTCTCCTCTTCTTCAAGCCTATACAAATAATAATATTAATATTAAATAATAAATCACGAGATTTTGAATTTACAATATCTGTGAAATATAAACAATACAATATTAATACAATATATTATTAAGTTACGAGATTATAACTTACAATATTCATGAATATTACAATGAATATTATAGAACATCGTCTTCTTCACAATAATCCTTGAGTTGTGTAACCAAATTCAATTGTTTTTTACAATCTAAATCTTCAATTATTACTTTATTGTTGGGATTAAAATATTTTTCATCAATTAAATCTTTGCCCAATTATACTATATCTTCATCTATATTAATCCCATCATTTCTATTTAAGTTGTATCCTTTTGAGGTTCTTATGCATAAGCTTTCGATTATTTTTCTAATTTTAATATTCTTTTCATTACAAAGAATTCTAACTTCCTTATTAATAAAATGTTTCTTTTCATTACAATGCTCCGCAATTTCAGATTTTTCTACTAATTTTGTCCTGATATAGTATCCACGTTCTGATGCACGTTCCTTAATCGTTCTTTTCGTTTCTCCAAGATAAAACAAATTACAGTTAAGACATTCCAATTTATATATTACACCCATTTCATATCTTTTATCAATACAATTCAATTTCTTACACAAAATATTCTTTAATTTATTATTATTTTTTTAAAATGACGTCGGTTTTTTTAAAATGGCGGATTTTCCTCAAGATGGATTTTTTGGGAATTTTGGGATATCAATCAGAACACTATTCTCAACATTTCTACCAATTTTCAGCTTGCTATTTCAAATGTCTGGGTCAATGTCTAATTTCCTTGGACTAAATTCTAACTCCGAAGAACGAGAGTGTCGATAATATCTACCGAATGATAAGTCAAAGAATACAAGGACAGACTAGAGATTATTTAAGTGCGAATAAAATTGACACTACAATCCACAACACGAACATCTCTATCCATCTGAGTATCTGAACTCTTTGAATCTCAGCGGTATTCCTCAACATTGTTTATCATTGAAGATTGGATCTCCAATAATGTTGTTGCGAAACATCACATCCTAAGTTTGGACACAGCAAAGGAACTCAACTTAAATACCACTCATTCGATAATCATCTCATAGAAGCCGAGATTATAACAGGAACTCACGAAGAAGATTTTGTTTTCATCCATAGGATGTCTATGCAACCAAGCGATAATCTACTTCCATTCACTTTCACAAGAAGGCCTTTACCGATCAGATCTTCTTATGCAATGTTTATCAATAAACCTCAAGAACAGATTCTGAATAAAGTTGACATCTATTTGGAGAACTTTGTCTTCACTCATGCACAACTGTATGTATAGAGTCACAAGTCATCAGAATTTGGTTATCTTCACTCGAAAAAAATAGTCATAATCTATTCGTCGCCAAGAATATAGTATACAAGTTATGATCTTTATTTATCATCTACATCAACAAACATTCATCTTAACATATCTCTTCTTCAAATATCTATATCAATCAATCTGTACACGGGTAATGGCCTAGTTAATAATGAGATTGATAGCTATTGTTTTGTTTAATTGATACCAAAATAGTAATAAGACGAAACTGTAAGACAATACAAATAAGTCATAAAATGATATATCCTTAATGATCATATAATGATATTGTGATAAAGCAAATTCGAGTATAAATTGTCTTTTATGAATATAAGGAGAAATTCCAGATCGATGTTGTGTAAATGTTCTATAATTGTTGAAAAGTTAAAATCGAAGTTCTGCTACTAGATTAAGTAAGAGAATCGATACTTTATTAATTTTAAAATGCCCGTAACCTTCTGAGGTAAATTAAAATTAAAAGGTGGTTTATTTAATCCTTGTAACGCTCTCCTCCTAGAGCGGTTTCAGAGTGTACGACTGGATAAAGGGAAATATCGGGCTAGATTAACTAAGCAATTTAGTTTACTTAAAGAGTTATGCGAATATTCAATAAAAACAAACATTCAATAGGAAAAATCAAAAGATTTAATACATTTAATCAATCTTTAAATATCCAGAAAATAAAATATAATATCAGAATGATAACTTGGCTAATATTAACTTTCGTTAATCTTAAGATGTTCGATAAAGTTCTATTACTTTGACTGTTCCAATTAGCTTCACGCTCGATGCTAATTTTACTTTTAACTTTACTCGATTCAGTTAAATTGCTGCAAATCGGCATATGCAATTAAATAAACTAACATTGGTAAGTTAAAGTCCTAACATCTTGGATCTTGCTTCTTCTTCTGGTTTTCATCCAACTAAAGATAGGAATACGACTTGTATACTTACAATCCTTAGTTTTATAGACATCCAACTAAAGATAGGAATACGACTTGTATACTTACAATCCTTAGTTTTATAGACATCGTAGAATACGAAGAACCATTGAAGAAATGCACTGGGATAAATCCTAGTTGCTCAACCAAGAATAAGTTAGTTCCTGAATCTTCGAACTTCGGAGTCTTCCAATTTAGTCGTCCTGTTGTTTTCAGCCGTCGTCAAAGATGCCTCAACAGCCTCTTGTGTGTGAATTATTCCTTTCTTCACTAACGGAAACAATGTGCCAAATTCATCATGGATAGGCACTGAACATAAGCTTTGACCTTAACTTATATTCTTCATCAAATGAGAAAAGACCCTTTTCTCATTAGGTTCGGCACGGAACGTTTCAACAGGTACTATCTGGTAACGCTGGAAATTGACACTGTCTGTTTACATCGACGGTTACCAAGTCAACTCACTAGGAAGTTCCTGTGCAACAAAGCATTGCCTCTGCTTCGTTAACAATGGCTTGAGAACGTTCGTGTACTGCATTCACTTTTGTTGAACGTTCACAGCAGCAAACATCTTGTTTAACTATCTCCGGCGAACAACCCTAATATCTTTTAGAAGCACAATTTCTAGTTAACAAGGCTGAATGGATTTATATCTATGGAAATTTCGGTAAGAAACTAAAATCACATTTAACACAATGATTAATTTCCAATACACAATCCACAATAATATTTTTCTAATAATTCTGTAATAAATATGAAGAAATACGTGGCCTGTTATGAAGTCATTGGAAACTTTTTTTTTATCTGCCAAACATGTGGCACCACTGCAACTTGCCGGAACCCGCTACTGTTGAATAATCAATAAATAACGTTGAAGGCTCTAGAAGTGCCCGTGCGGTTTGACGGCAGTTGGATGTTCCATAAGGAATAGTGTGGAGGATACTGAGAAAGTAAGTCATTGTTATCCGCATAACATCAGCCACATATAGCAGTTCCTTGCCACTGATAGGGAAACCTAACTGACGTTAATCTTCCTTCGCCAGAATGGAAGTGGATTAGTCGTTGCCATGGCAGATATTTAGAACAATGAAGCACATTTTCAACTCAGTGGAGCATCTTAAAACCCGGAACTGTCGCATTTGGCACAACCTCATAGTAACCAGCAGATTCAACTGCTCTCGTCTAATGTTACAGTCTGGCATGGATTCAAAGCCACATTTAGCCTTGGACTATTCTTCTTTGAAAAAGCTGCTCGCAATGGCAGGCTTTGTAATGATCCAGAGAAACGGAGAGATGATCAACTACGTTTGTCGTACTCCAACTGCAACAGCGACAATGCCTCCAGTCAACCACTTTTACGCAAATAGACTCAACAGCAGTTTCTATGACAACAGAGTTCTTCGAGAACAAAGTGATTAGTCGGGTATTTCATGCCACCTAATTACCTCATTCTCCGAATCATAATCCTTACATCTTCTCATTGTAGGGACGGACACTCAAATGAGTGGTGTATCGAGGACACGTTGCAAGTTTGTCATAATTGAAAGACAGTATTACGTATGAGAAGCATCACAACGAATCAGTACCGTCGGCCATGAACACAGTCTTCATCGCCTTCAGGTTTACACCTTCAAATTGAGTAGTGTCGCTTGCATCCCTAATTGTAGTATCTTTGTATAGCATAATTACCCTTTAAAATTGTTGTTTGTAGCTCCATAAGTGGTATTGGGGTGGCTTTTTGGCCGGATGTCCTGAAATATCACCCTAACATAGGACACTGGGCAAAAATATATGGGAAGTTGCCCCACCCTGTATAGTGATAAGATATACGCCTATAGAAAGATCTCCTTAAATAGAACATTTTTTATTATTAGCCTTGTCTCAATCAGCACCTACGGGTGGAAGGTGCTTGGCTTCCCTGCCACCCACATTCACCACAATCAATCAATCAAACGTTTAATAATTATTATACGTAATTAATAATTAATATTATCATTTATTTCAAGTAAAGAATAAGTATTTAGATGCCCATTCTCTATTAGAACTTTATATAGGCTATATATATCAAAGAATAATCCTGCACAACTGCTTATTCAAGTAATTTAAAATTTAATAAAAACTAAAAATTAAAACATTAAAATTTTAAAAATTAACACGACCTAGGCTGCGACTTGATTTTAATGTTTTAATTTTTAGTTTTTATTAAATTTGAAATTACATGTGTAATTATTGAAATAAGGATGTGTGCCAGCTTAGTGTTTAATATACATAGTTATGATCAGCGCAGGTAAAAATTTATTACTTTCAAATTTAGAACTTACTTTGTTTTATTTAAATTCATATTTTTATTTTAAGTTAAATGAAATATCAATAACATTTATGAAAGTAAATTTTTTCACTTTTCTACATCACCACCATGTCATATTCCAAACTCCGAAAAAAAATCAAAATCGGTCCAAAGTATCCCGGATTAGGAATGAGACTTGGAATTATAAGATTATTCTATGTTCAAGGGAATGTAAGGAGTCCTATTAAATAGCTTAGCATCTTTTCAAACTAAACTAATACAACACTATCAGAACAGTTCCATCAGAGTCCATCAAAAGTCTTAATTCCGTCAATTAAAACTTAAGTGGAATTATCTGTGGAATAATTACAATAATCCAAACACATGAAACCTGAAGAGAGTTTAATTGTAAATAGTGATTACAGGTAATTGCCCTTCTGTCATAGACAATTTGATTTTAATTAGAAATACTACGAAATTAAATACAGTTCCGCAATTAATTAATTTAATATTTATAAATGCTATATTTATTAATGCCGTGCTGGCGTGGTCGTGCGGTCTCGGCGGCGGCCAGCCGTGGCGTCCAGTGCGCCAGTTCCTGGGTTCGAATCCCGGCAAGGGCATGGCTGTTTCAATTTCCTTTCC
>JAFIDM010000179.1:17773444-17786800 GCA_023159025.1 Thereuonema tuberculata | reverse complement strand
AAGTCCAGAAATTCTCTGGATGAAATATAGCATATAATGAATAAATAGATAAGATAGTTTAAAGTAATAGTGATTTTTTTTTTTTTACAATGTAACTGTATCATATTTCTCTAAATCTTGATAATGTAATTGGAAAACTAATATGAAAAAGTTTGAGATGAAGTGTACGCATTTTTTCCACTAATTTTCTTCTTTGTTATATAAAAATTCATAACTATTATGTACTTAATAAAAACGAGAATTCTTGCAATAAGTAATAATTTTGATGGCATTTTTCTTTTGTTTATTACTATAGTTTTCACACAACAAAATCTTATAATATTGAGAAACATTGATAATCATCTGTATAAAATTTGTTAAAGGATTAAAGAATAATGAAAGATAATACATTACTTAAAAAAATACATTAATAACTTTCTATTAATTAAGTAGATGTACTTTAGGTATCCATCGCATAGGGCCGCGCGGTTGGCGTTGTCACTAAGATACTGGCCTCTCACCTCTGATTATCAGGGTTTGGTTCTTATGTGGTTTCTTGATGGTGGATGATCCGCAATGGACAGGTTTTCCTCGGTATTTCTCTCATTCTGTCCTCATTTCCATGGGATAGCAGAATAGACCTTGGCTTCTCTGCCACCCATATTCACCACACTCAGTCAATCAATTGGTCACTAACTGTCATTGATTGGAAGACACCTGGAGTTTATTATTGTTTCTTAAGGAACGGAAATGAACATAAAAATAATTTACCCCTTGTTTTAAGCTGATTGTAAATAAGGAAAATCCTGTACATTAAAGAAATTAGTTCCACCCTTTTATGGAGGTGGTGGATTTCAGGGATCATTGTTGATAGATTAAGAGCAGTGAAGATCAAAATAACTGTATCTCCATTCTACTTTCACTGGCCAAAACATTCCGAACTTTTAAGATAAACAGTCTACGGCAAGAAACAAGAATATATGCGAAAGGGTGTGGCATATAGTCATTTTGGGCTTTTCCTATAACAGCCCACGTTTTTAAGACGGACGAAAAACGTGGGGCGCAAGATAATATACACTGCCATCTCAATTATTATCTATTGCAAGATAATATTCACTCCATCCATACCATTTCAATTATCTATTGCAAGATAATATACACTACAGCCAACCAACCAACCAACCGTAGTATTCTGTTCGGAGACAGGTCCAATTCTATGGAATTCACCTGGAACTCCCAGAAACACCTGGGGAAATAAACTGGGATGGTTTCCCGTTGCCTGCCCCAGGACGCCATTACGGAATGACGTCAGACCGAAGAGAAAGTGAAGAAGAGGCTGACTAACACAGGAAAGGAAATTGAAACAGCCAAGCCACGGCCGGGAAACACTACATCCATACAATCTCAATTATCTATTGCATGCGCCCCACGTTTATTCGTTTTAAATCTTACAAGTATTTTCATAGCTATTAAAACTGTACAATCACAAATTATCTGTATGGGGTTGGGAATATATATGGGGCTAGGAAAAATTATTTTTTACTTTTTAGTCCGTTTTAAAAACATGGTATATTCAAAAAACTTTTTTTTTAGTAATTAATTATTTTTTGCTTTTTAGTCTTGTGTGTATGTGATATTTTTCAGTCGATTTTAAACAGTTTGATGAGATCAAGTAAATACGATATCAGTTAGTTGTTAAAAAAAATTAAATTTTTCATCAAAAAGTAAATGAACTCTCTTCACATTTTCATAAATAGTGGAATATTCATTTTCACGATAAACCTACTAGCTTGAACTGATATTATAAATTGTTAAATATTAAATATTGTACTAATTATTACTTAACCATTAAAACTAAAAACATCTACGACAGATTTATAAATAGTGGAATATTCATTTTTACGATAAACCTTGTTGGTAGTTGTCATCTGCATTTTCTGACGCATAGAGTTAATTTATTTCAGTAAAAATATTGTTTATTTTCGAAAGATAATCTACTCACTATGATACTTAATTCATAATAGCCTTCGATTTTGTCGAAGGAATGGAGAAAATGGCGATAGTGGTCAATGAAACGTGTGCCTTTTGTTTCAATATCACTGACATCTAGTGGCAAAAATGTTAACTACACTATTTTTTATAAAAGCAATGACGCTTAAGGAATATTATTACTGTAGATTTATGAGGAAACTGTTTTTAAAAATATCCATTTAAGTGGACAAGGGAGATAAAGGGTTAATATTGAATTATCATCCAGTTCTGAGCTATGTTTAACTCTACAAGTCTGAAGCTCATCAGGAAGTTAGTTTAATATAAATTACAAAATTTGTATCGAAGAAACAAACAAACAAACAAACAGACAGAAGAAAGCGAGTTAATAAAAACGTGTTAATAATAAAATAATAATGACTGTGTTACAATAATAATCAGTGAACTTCCGAGCAACCATTGGATATCAAATAATCACACTTTTGTTTTGAACTAGAATCTCAAGACATATGTGGTTTTGGTTGTTGTATAGAAGTATCGGGATTGTGTAAAATGAAGCCCGGGAGTGAAGAAGTGAATAGGCTAAGATGGTATATGCAGAAATAATTCGTTCTGCACGAACGTTTTGATTCAGCATTGAAATAAGATAAGATATTATACAGATATGGTTTATATGAACCATGAGAGTAGAATATTAACATTATCTTATTTGTGTTCTTAGAAGTAGTAATATAATCTACTTTGGCAGGAATTTAACAGAACTTAAGCCAAGTATTTTAGGACTCATCATTCGAATGGACGCCTTGTTGAGGAATCGAGTGCAGATAAGAAAACTGGAGAATTTATGGAGGGAAGGCATCCAGTGATAAGATAGTATGCAATCAAGAATCAAAGTAAGTCACTTTTTTTGAATTATAAAACGTGCGGGAGTTTATTAAAAGTTACAGAAGACAAAGTTAAACTCAACGACGAGGAATAGTTGTGCATCGCCTCAAGAGTATTTTATATTTAGTGATTACTACGACGCTTGATTATATAATTCAGTGTGAACTTATAAAGTATGAACATTTCGACATACTAAGTGTAAATAGTGAAAATAGAAGAATAGAACATTAATAACCCTAAAGGTGATCAAAGACGAAACTGTTATTGAACTTTGTTAAATTTACATTTAAATACACTCGACTAATTTATGAATGTCTTAAGGAATGAAGGAATTGTTCAGTAAACGTTTCTTGTATTTTGATTTCTTTAAAGTGTTATCAGCACAAAAATTTGATTCAGCATTGGGATTTAAAACGAAAAACGTGGGGCACATGCAATAGATAATTGAGATGGTATTGATGGAGTATATATTATCTTGCGCCCCACGTTTTTTGTTTAAATCTTAATGCTGAATCAAAATGTTCGTGCAGAATTATTTCTGGATACACCATCTTAGCCTATTCACTTCTTCACTCCCGGACTTCATTTTACACAATCCCGATTCTTCTATACAACAACCAAAACCACATATATCTTGCGATCATAGTTCAAAACAAAAGCGTGATTATTTGATATCCAACGGTTGCTCAGAAGTTCACTTATTATTATTATAAGACAGGCATCATTATTTTCTATTCACTACTGCAAATTGTTATTCTTGATTTCTCCAATTTGAAATAGCTATTCAATCTATACATAGCTATTAAAAATTTACAATTACAATCATTTTTTTCTTTTAGTCCGTCTGAAAAACGTGTTGTTTTAAAAAAAAATATTTTTTTAAAATAATTATTTTCTGCTTTTTAGTGTTGTGTTTATGAAATGCTTCAATCGATTTTAAACATTTTGATGAGATTATAACAGAGACTTTTTATAATCTGTTATTAAATTGACTACAAGAAACTATTACAACAATGAGGATGTTAAAGAAAATTTTCAAAATGAACTCTGCTTCCCTAAACCAAAATAATTTAACTGCAACAAAGATGAAAATAAGAGCTGCCTTAAAAAAAATACCATTTAGTCTTCAGACTGACCAGAATCTCTTAAAATAGCAGTTCTGGTGCATCCATTTATTCCTGTTTGTTATTAGTTAATTGAAGGGCAAGCTAATATTATTGCGAAAGGTACTGGAGACCAAAATATAAAATTTATTTTCAAGGGCTTTTGTTATTGGATATGGTTAACTACTAGTGTAAATTGTTAGTTATATTCATCATCGACGTTACTGGAGATATCAAATTAAAATTGCTGTATTCCTTTTTTGTATAGAGTTAATAGCTTCTTACCAATTACTTTCTGTTTGAAACACGCTGCATGTGGTAAATTTGAGGCAGCGTAAATCGCGTTTCGTAAATTGCGTAAGGTCCAGCGCCATGCGGCCATTTGCCAAAACACATCTCATCGCGACAGCTTCAGCAGCGCCATGCGGCCATTTGAAATATAATGTTACGCGCGTCCGCAACTTAGCACTGTAGCGCTCTGCCGCACCGACTTGTTTTCCCATGAATTAGGGTTCCCTAACGAACAGACAGACAAGAAAGCGAGTTATTATGACATTATCATCCAGTTCTGAGCTATGTTTAAAGCTCCATCTCATCGGTAAGTTAGTTTAAAATCAATTGCAAAATTTGTACCGAATCAACGGACAGACAAGAAAGCGAGGTAATAAAAACGTGTTAATAATATAATTATTATTAATAATAATAATAATAATTTTTATTTATTTATTTATTTATTTCGGTTCTCATGTGGGTTTCGTTGATGGTGGCGATCCGCGCTGGGCAGGTTTTCCCGGGGTTCTCTCATTTCCCCTGCATTTCTCACACCATCCTTTCTCAGTCTTTCTCTCCGTCTGTCCTTATTTCCGTGGGATAGCACAATCGATCTGTGAGGTCGCGGTGCTCGGCTGTCAAGCCACCCACGCTCACCACATTACATTACATTATATATTTATTTATTCTTTTATTAAATTTATATAATTCAGTCCCGTTAGGAATTCAAATTCCTATCAACAGGTGCTGTTATTTTATAATAATATATAATAATTGTATTGAAAATTACATTTAAATAAATTTTGCAAATTTTACAAAATCAACTTATCATCCTAAACATATTGAAACAAATATATTAGCGAATACATATTAACACAAATATAAAATTAACAAATTATTAATCAATATTATCCAATATCCAATTTTTTACCTTATTTTTTACAATTAAAATTCATTATATGCTTTATTTCATCCAAAGAATTTCTGGACTTCCTCTGGCTTCTTTTTCAAAACTAAGAATAATAATAACAATAATAATATTAATAATAAAATAGTCAGATCCTGTTAATTGTATTCATGTTGAAACGGAGAAAATGCAAGATCAGACAAAATTTCAGAAAGACCTAATCGTCACTCTAGATCTAGCAGGAGCA
Source organism: Thereuonema tuberculata (assembly GCA_023159025.1). Lineage (NCBI taxonomy): Eukaryota > Metazoa > Arthropoda > Chilopoda > Scutigeromorpha > Scutigeridae > Thereuonema > Thereuonema tuberculata. The sequence continues at coordinate 17,781,420 of JAFIDM010000179.1, read as the reverse complement.
ATAATTAACAAAACATGAGAAAAAACTGGATTCTTAAAAGTAACAAAAATCGAATAGTTCTTGAAAAATGATACATGATACATATAATGTAAGATTCGAAATCGAAGTAAGATACTGTTGTTATGTTTAAAGAAAAACTCAGCAGAGTATTTGATTTGATTGTATATTTAAAACTTACATCTACTTACATTGGTTGTCGACATCTTGGTTACTTACACAATACAAGTCTCACCGGAACATCCGGATTCAATGTCATCCCGCACATGCGCACTAATGATGTTTTGTCTATTCCAACCCCCCCCCCTCAAAATGACATTATTTAAATTAAAACGTTAATTTAAACAGTCCAAAATTTAATAGTTCATGAGGGTATCACTGACAGTCCAATACACTGGATGCACTTCACATGCTTTGGAATAAACAGTCCTTTTGTCATTACATCTGCAGGCATTTCTTCTGTTTGTAAATATTTTACAGTCACTTGTTTATTTTGCACTGCTTCACGGATGAAATATTTGATATCAATGTGCTTGGTTCGGTTATGAAAAACTGGGTTTTCGGTCATGTATCTGGCACCGGAATTATCGTTGAACAGTATGGTTGGCTTTTCAAAATTTCCCATAATTTCTGCTATAAATTTCCTGAGATATATAGCTTCTTTTGCAGCTTCCGTTATTGCCATATATTCTGCTTCTGCACTTGATAAGGCGACTGTTCGCTGTTTTTTAGCTTCCCATCCTATGGCTGCATTAGCCAGTTTGAAGATGTAACCAGTATATGATCTTCGGTCGATGGTATTTCCACCCCAATCAGCATCTACAAAACCGATCAATTCTTCCTTGGTTTTTATAAATGTCAAACCGTAGTTTTCTGTCCCTTTTAAGTAGCGTAAAACTCTTTTTCCCGCTTTCCAATGATCTTGGTTGTAGTCAGTATTGAATTGACTTAAGATGCTTACAGCATATGAGATATCAGGACGTGTGGATGTGGCTAAATACATTAATGAACCGATAAGATTCTGGTAAGGAATTTTCTTCATTTCCTTTTCTTCTTCTGGCTTCGCATTTTTCGCCAACTTGCTATTTGGATCAAGGGGTGTCGAAATTGGTTTACAATTTTCCATTCCGAAACGTTTTAATATATCTTGAATATATTTACTTCGATTCATTGTAATCTGCTTCTTCTGCATGTCCTGTTTTAACTGTATTCCCAAACAATAATGCATTGGTCTTAAGTCTTTCATTTCAAATGACTTTGCCAAATTCTTCTTAACTGTTTGTAGGGTTTTGACATTGCTTGAAGCGATCAATAAATCATCAACATAAACTGCGATTATTATAGTTTCTTCATACCGTTTCTTTATGAAAACACAGGGATCTGCATTTAATGGTTTAAACTCCATTCGTTTCAGTTCGTAGTCGAGTTTCTTATATCATTGTCTTCCCGACTGTTTCAAACCATATAAAGCTTTACGTATTTTGAAAACTTTATTTTTGAAGGTTGCTGTCGAAATATTCCCTGGTATTATGTTTTCCAATTCCTCCGGAATTTCCATGTAAATTTCTTCCTCGATTTCTCCATTTAAGAATGCACAAACGAAATCGAGCTGATGTACTTCGAGTTCCAACTCCACTGCCATAGCCATTATCAATCGAATTGATTCCAGTCTAACAACGGGAGAAAAAGTCTCTTGAAAATCAATTCCTGGTTTTTGTGAAAAACCTTTTGCTACGATTCTTGCTTTCCTGCGTTCAACTGAACCATCTGCTTTATATTTGGTTCTTAAAATCCATCTTGAACCAACAACTTGTCTTTCTTTTGGACGATCAACGAGTGTCCAAGTTTTATTCTTGACTAATGCTTCATATTCTTTTTGCATTGCTTCTTTCCATTCACTTGCTTCGGGGGAGACAAGAGCTTCTTTAGCTGTTACAGGATCTTCGAAATCACCAATCCTAATCATTTCAGCTGTTTCGTTTTTCGCTGATTCTTTTTGGTTTTCTTCGTCTTTAATTTGAACGTCTTGTTCACTTGCTTCAGACTGTTCTTCTGACGTATTAGGAATCATCACATATTGTTTCCTTGGTCTTCCTGGTTTTCCAGTTCGGATTTTTCTTGGTCGACCTTGTCCTTTCTTCATTTTCTGAACGTTTTCCCCAGGTACATCCTGTGGATCGACTTCTTTGTCAGCTTCGTCTGAGAAAATATCCTCCTTATTGGTGGTGTTTGTCCGTTTGAATAAATCTTCGTCATCAATGACGTCTTCTATTTCCCTATTTGGTTGGAATTCATGGATAAACTTGACGTCTCTACTTCGGTAGACCTTTCTTGACTTTGGATCCCAAACTCTGTATGCTTTTGATTCTGGCGAGTAACCAATGAAAATACATTCCTTTGACCTTGACTTGAACTTTCCTTTGTTGGATTTTTTGTCAAGTATGAACGCTTTTGTTCCAAAAGTACGAAAGTATTTTACTGTTGGTTTTCTACCTTTCCACAGTGTATATGGGATTTCACCTTATAAACTTCGTGAAGGACATCTATTCCTAATGTGAGTTGCAGTAAGAATTGCTTCTGCCCAAAAGGTTGTAGGTAATCCAGCCTGGATCAACATACATCTGGCCATTTCGACTAGAGTTCGATTTTCCCTTTCCGCTACTCCATTTTGTTGAGGTATATATTCTACAGTCAACTGGCGTTTAATTCCATTCTCGTGTAGGAATTTACTGAAATTTTCACTAGTATATTCAGTTACATTGTCCGATCTTAAGCATTTAATTTTCTTCTCAGTTTCATTTTCAACCGAAAACTTGTACTGCTTAAAAATGTCTAAGATCTCACTTCTTTTCTTCAAGAAGTAAACATCGCACCATCGTGACTTATCATCGATGAACGTAACAAAATATTTGGAGCCTCCATGGGATTGAACTGGCATCGGGCCACAAATGTCTGAATGAATCAATTCCTACGTTTGTTCACATCTGTTTTCACTTGCCTTTGGAAAAGGTGCTTGGGTTTGTTTCCCTTTGATACATATTTCACAAGGATTTAGTTTTTCCTTTATATCAAATTTTAGTCCGTACACTTTATTCTGGGTCATTAATTCCGTTAAATTCCTTTCATTTAGGTGACCAAACCTCTCGTCTCATTCTTGAATCGAATTACATTTCTCTTCTGCAATTCTGGTCTTTTCTCTCATTTCAGATACAAAATAAAGACCTTTCTTCTTTTTGGCAGACATTATTTTCCTTTTATTCTTTGGATTTATCATAATCGCTTTATCGCTTTCAAATATTACTTTGAGACCGTAATTCGTCATTTTCCCCACTGAGAGTAAATTCGATCGAAGGTTTGGTACAAGCAACGTATCGTGAAGTTTAACAGTATTGTTATTGTTTACCTTCACTTTCACAGTTCCTGTTCCTTTCATTTCTGTAGTTTTGTCATCTGCTAGTCTTAAAGTTGATGTTCCGGCTTTTTCAAGTTTAATAAAACTTCCTTTATCTGCACAAATGTGAGATGATGCACCAGAATCGAGACACCATTTTCCTTTCTGATTAACAGCGTTAACTTCCATTGACGTTTCAACGAGTCTCGTTGTATGGCAAATTGTAGACTGTTGTTTTCTCTTACTAGGTAATTTAGCTATACAATCTTTCGCCATGTGACCAACTTTATTACATCTATGACATTTAAATTTAAATTTGACCTCTTCTTTATTTGTAACTTTCTCTTCATTACTATTTTTATTTCTCTCTCTATTTTTTCTTCAAGCATACATTGCATCTGTTGAATCACTGTTCAAGTAATCTCGCTTCCTAGCTTCAAACTCTTCCATCATCTTAATCCTAAGTATTTCAGGAGTAGGTAATGTTTCTTGAGTCTCTATTGCTATTCTGAAGGAGTCAAACACATCAGGGATACTATACAGCAGTAATATTGTAAGTAGTTCATCCACAAGCTTTAAATTCACTTCTTCCAGCTTATCTACGATGCCGAAAAAATTGTTCAAATGATCACTCATATTTTCACCTTCTTGCATTTTCAGCAAGATGAGTCTCTTTAGTAGCATCGCCTTCCGAGCAGGTCCTTGTGACGGATAGATTTGATGCAATTTTTCCCAAATCTCATGCGAGATGGCACATCCTTTTATTTGTTTTAGTTCCGCCGAACTAATCGCCAGGATTAAATCTGCTCTCGCCTTTTCATCAGCTGTTGTCCAGTCTTCGATCGCTCTCTGAGAATTAGAATCTCCTTCTAAAAGTTTTGGCTTAATTCTGCTACCATTTACGTATGCCCACGATTCATTTTTGATAAGTAAGGCTTGAACTTTTATCTTCCAAATATCAAAATTGTCTTTTGTTAATGGTTCTATAATTCTATGCATCTTTCCGTCAGTTTCGAAAGTTAGGCTTAAAGGCTTATCACTTTATTTCAAAAGTATTTTAATAATTTTCTTTCTAGATAGTTCAAGCGCATTTGGAAGTGTTGTCTGGACCATAACCTGTTGTTATGTTTAAAGAAAAACTCAGCAGAGTATTTGATTTGATTGTGTATTTAAAACTTACATCTACTTACATTGGTTGTCGACATCTTGGTTACTTACACAATACAAGTCTCACCGGAACATCCGGATTCAATGTCATCCCGCACATGCGCACTAATGACGTTTTATCTATTCCAACAGATACAAACATCCACCAATTTATAGAGAAAATCAGTGGTGTAAACCTGAACTAAGACTGAACTGTTATTCAATATTAGTTAAATATTCTACATTTAAATATATTCGACTAATCAATTTAAACTTGAAGGAAATGTTTGTGAAGCTTAATTGTTATCCAAGCACGCAACTCAAAATTGTAGATAATTTTAGCTTTTTCCTTTTTTGAACTGAGCTCAGTATTAATTTTAATATTAGTGTATATATTTTTTTTATGGCCATATCTTGTTTTACGAAAAATCTGGGAAGGGAGATAATTGTAGTGAGTTTTATAGTTATTTTATAGTTGTTCATAGTTTATCCTTTATATTTTAGCTTTTCTGTATTTTCAAGTGTTCTAATCATCATTATCTAATTTTCTGTATTTATCTGTTAATCTATTTATTTTTAAATTCTTGACGGTTGTGGCGTCCTTTTTAATTCATTTTATTTAAATCACAACAGTTTAAAATATCCCTTGTGATCACATGTCATTTAAATCATCCAATCAATTGTAAACGCCACAATCAATCAAATAATTTGTACATAGCCTATAAATACCAGTGTAACCTGCAAATAAACAGTTCCTTACAGTTCTCAGAGTTCCTTCAGATCCAACAAAGTCTAAGCCTCATTTATTTCCTACGAACCAGACACCACAGAAAACACCTCACAATATGAAGCTTATGTATTTAAAATTATGCAACGTTTCGGCAATTATAGTTCTAATTGTCATTTTCGAATTACAAATAAACAGACGGATCGGAAATAAATAAACTATCTTGAGATTCAGAAACCTCAAATTTTGTTAATAAAATATTGCCACTTATATAACGCACATTTATTAAAAATATTATTTACATTTAAAACCTAGACGTTCGTATTCGGTCCCCCGCCTTTATTTGGGGATCTTTTTCAGGTCTCTGGGTAAAAAAGGGGAAAAATAAAAATTCGTTTACCTCCTGCAGGAGTCGTCAAAAAAAAAACAAATTTTGTTGTTTGATGTTTATTATGAAGAAAAATGAGGATATGTTCTATTACAAACTCGGAACACATGAATACAAGTTTAATTGTACTTAACACTTATTTAGATATTTATCATAAAAATCATGTTTGATAAAATAAGATTATAGAGGAGGGTCGTCTGGTGCTCGAATGGCTTCAAGATAAAAAGCTGCTTCAAAAGCAAAATACTGTTTTAAGAATTAAATTCAATTAGAAATAATAATAAATAAATAACAACTGGTAAATATTAGAATTCACTAAATGACAGATTAAGGATTACAGGTAACGCTAAGATTAAGCTTTATTACTTTTCAAATGCGAGACTTGACTCGAGTGGCATGATCTGCTCCATTTTGGCCAATCGCAAAATAGCACTTCATGTAATATATCAGTAAGAAAGTATACTAATGTTTTAAAACTAAATTCTTAAAGGTGAATATTTGAACAGTCAGATTAAGGATAAAATAGTTATATATATATCTGCATCAACTAAGACCGAAATGTTCAGAATACTAATGAACTAAGCCTATCCCCACAAGTTTGCAAATGGAGATAGCCTTAGCTTAGCATTACAAATAAAATTTGAATCAAATAAAATTTACCCTAATGAGATTATGTATCATAAAGAACGTTTTGCAGCGAATTGTATTAAAAAAATATTTTTAAATAGAAAACCCTGCGTCAAGTGTCTTCTTTTTTATTTATCTAAGAATAAAATAATTAAGACAACCATAAACATTTATTGGAAAAAATGAAATAGAATCCACTATCAGTGTGAGTCAATTCTAAACCTGAAATCATTCTTAAAGAAAAGGTCAATCAATCTTAAAAAGAAAAAAAAACCTAATGCTTTATATAAGAATAAATAAAATGATAATGATATGAAGTTTGATATATTACAAACCCAAGTTTCCTTTCATTAGTCAATCAATATTATCACCACCAATCGTTTCCCTGAGCAATTTCACGAAGTTCGATATATTATAATGCAAGTTTCTTTCAATTATTCGAATGAAATTTGGTTTATTACACCTCGGGTATCTTTTCGTTACACAATCAATATGAAAATCAATCAATATTATCACAATCAATCGATTCTCCTAGCAATTTCCAAAGTTTGATATATTACAACCCAGATTTCTTTTAATTATTCCAAAAGTCAATAATTCTGCAAATTATGGCCCAGAGTATGCCAATTGTGATCTCAATCACCCTATACGTAATTTGTGCTCTCAAAAAACCTCATTTATCTTATCTCTTTCTTTTCATGATGTTAAATTTGGTCTCAAACGCCCTATCCGTTTACATACAAATTTTGGTCTGAATTGCTCTGTATGTAAATTGTGCTACAAAACACCCTCATTTACCTTACCTTTTCTTTTGATAAACGAAAATAAATGTCTCGATTCCCATGAAACGGAATAAGAATTTTCTCTTGATGAGAGTAGAAAGAATAATTATTAAAAAAAAAAAAAAAAAACACATTTTTTTTAATATATCACGTTAAGACGGACTAAAAAGTATAAAATAATTTTTTCTAGCACTATATAGATAGTTCTGAAACTTTGGCATTGTAAATTTTTAGTAGATATGAAAATACTTGTAAGATTTAAAACAAAAAACGTGTGGCGCAAGATAATATATACTCTATCCATACCATTTCAATTATTTATTGCATACGCCCCATGTTTTTCATTTTAAATCTTACAAGTATTTTCATAGCTATTAGAAATTTACAATCACAAAGTTTCAGGACTATCTGTATGGGGTTAGGAATCTGTATGGGGCTAGAAAAAATTATTTTATTACTTTTTGGTTTGTCTTAAAAACGTGATATATTAAAAAATATTTTTTTTAAATAATTATTTTGTTTCTTAGTTGTGTGTATGAAATTTTTCAATCGGTTTGCAACATTTTGATGAGATTATAACAGAGATTTGTGGTAAATTTCAGGTTTATTTCAGTTTCTCTTCTCTTGTTGTTTTTGCTTCTCCTTTTGTAGGCGTCGCTTGTGTTGGGAGGCTGTCGCCTTGACCATCAAAGAAATTGTCATTAATGCACTATTCACTATTAGCATTATTATTATTAAATAAAACCGTGGTAAAAAAATTAAACAGATTGATATATTATTACTGCGCGTCGCCAATGCAGCGCTCTGCCGCACCGACCTGTCATCGTGACAGCTCCAGCACCATGCGGCCATTTACAAACACTGACAGCACATGTCGGCAACGTAGCGCCGCACCGACCTGTCATTCGAAGAATTAGG
>JAFIDM010000179.1:17756032-17767130 GCA_023159025.1 Thereuonema tuberculata | reverse complement strand
TCACGCAGCTGACTGTATTGTTCTCTGAAACACAAGTGAAATGCTGCGATGATTTGTTCGAGTAATATCGTCCTCGAACGTGTTATTTATGATGCACTGTCAGAGTTTTTCCATTTCCAGTGCTCTCTCTATCTGTATCTATCAGTATATTATTGTTGGGGTTCTGATGGGAATGAGGAAAGCAATCTGAGAGAAAAAGGAAGTCAATCATCCAGTGTTTAAAAAAAATGTCAGCCAGTGACGTAGAGGGTCGGTGAAGGTTCAGGTCGTCCTTTAAGTTACCAGAGCAGGTGCAGCCCTGTGATCCAACGATTTCGGGTCGCTTGGCTCTTTCTGTTTAGAGAAATTGACCCTTGACCCGTCGTCTTGGAGTCGATGGGGGGGGGGGGGTCAACGATGGATCGCCTCATGGGCAGCAAATTGTTTACTTTGTGGGCCGATGAGGGATAGCCGGTCTGGTTCAGGGGAATTTAACTGAAATGAATTCTGACGTAGGTTCGAAGTTGGAGAAAACACAAAATAAAGAAATTCAATGAATTATAATGAAGAGAATAATATTAATTAAAATTCACAGGATAAAAGAGGGGGGGGGGGGCGAATATATGAATAAAGATCATCAAATAAGGGATAATAGATGCACGGTTAATTATATAGGAAATGAAAATATACCGTGACACACGGATAACTATATGGAACATATTAAAAAAACACAATAAAATGACATTGTAATGCTTAATTTCAATTGAACAATTTCAAAACGGAATGCCTCATATTGAACCTCAAGAAGAAGCTACTCACAAATAATGAATTCTGAAATGCATGATATGAAAATAAAACATTCGCAATATATTCAATAACAATTCTGTAGAATATGCTAGAAACATTTTTGCGATTTAAATTAATTAAATAATTAGTGTTCCATGAACAGTGTTTTTACATCAAGAAAATAAATTTTGCATTTAGTAAAATATATTTTAGTCAACATCATAATTAATTTTAATAAAATTGAAGAGTAAATATAAACTTACCTTAAATACTCCTGATGTACTTGCGCAAAACGCAGCTATTTGGACAAATTTTCCATTTTTGATGATCTGCTTGATTTGACTCCTTCGACCATCAAACAAACAGCTAAATATCTGAGGAATTAGTAATGTCACTGAAACGGCAGATCCTAGTGCAAAAGATTTCATAAATCCCTAAAACATAAAAAAATACAAATATATATTTTGCATGCTATATGATATGGGCACATTCAAAACTCAATAAAAAATTGAATCACTGATTTCGAAAAGGTAACAAGTACGAAAATGCAAATTTTATAGGAGACATAAAAAAACTGTTTATTCCATAAACTGTAAGAATATTAATAGTTCTACTGTTGCTGTGTGAAAATATAAGTGCTAATAATGAGATATGGGTATTCAGCACTGGTTAATGTATTGTGTGTTCAAAATAAAAAAATATATAAAAACTTGCACCTGTTGCGTTTTCAAACTAAACTAGAAAAATTATAATACTGGAATTATAAAAAATTGCTAAATATAGAGCAAACTGAACAGAAATGAATTGTTAACAAATCCGGTGACGTACAATTTCCTTTATTATGATCTTCATAACTAAAAGTCTTCCTCTGGTGCTTCATTTTGCTGTGTAGATGGCCAATTTATGATTTGTGACCAATATTCTTTTTTCTCAGCCGGAATGTAGTTCATTAGCTTCTTCAGATCACCTAGCTTCTTATGATTGATGGCAGAAACATTCAGAAACATCATTTCCCACGTAGTTTTTGTGGGCTAATCCTTTCACTTTAGCTTCTCGTATAATATTATGTTTATAATTTCCTTTATTCACTATCTTTTTTCCTTTTCGGCATTGTTTCAAATTTCGCTTCACTACTCGATGCCAATTCTAATTTGGTAATACACAATAATCAACACAAAACAATAAAAACAGTAACAGATCTCAATATCTTTCCCATTCACAATGCCAGCTGCTCTACTACAATCAGTGTTGTTAGTGTTAAGCGATCATCATGGTTAGCGCAAGCGCATTTATGCACTTCCGCATGGAGATCCAAGCTGTTTGCTTCGAGAACGTAACATCTGACGCACATGATATGTTTTCGAGCTAAACAATTGCATCACTGGTGCCGTAGTGCCTGGATGAAGCGATAGATGCTAGGTTTTCCAACAAAATCTGATGTACAAACAGAAGGAAAACAATATGGCGCAAAAAATGCAAAATTGAAAAAACTGTCACATGTTACCTTTTCGAAATAAGTGATTCAATTAAAACACACTAAGATAAAAATTCGTGTTCATTTTGAAAAACATTGTTCTAATATATATTGTTAAATTGATTAAAAAAGACCAGACACACAAATTATTTAAAAAACATTAAACATAAATTAAAAATAATTTATCACAGCCACTTATTGACACTCCAACCTATCACTCGAACTGTTACTTCTCTCATTCACTTCTCGATCAAGTCTTTACTAATTTTCCCACTCTTAGTAAAGGCGTTCTTGATGTTTACATAACAGACCATGATCCTGTGTATTTCACAACAAATCTTACAACCTTATTGAAAGATATCTCCCTTAAAGACCAACAAAGCTAGCAAATCAAAAGTTCAAGCCCAAATATATAATTGAGTTCAAAGAATATCTAAGATCTATCAATTGGGTCACTGAATTGCAAAAAGGAAGAAATAACTTAGAAACACTTTCAATCTTCAATAAACTATTCTTCTATGGTTTCAACAAACACTTTTCGCTGTCCTCAAACTTTAGAAGTAATCATAAAATAATAAGTAAAAAAATTTGGATGACGATGGAACTTTTAGGTCTCGTCGGTCAGAAAAACAAATTCTATAAATCTTACAAGAAGCATCCGACCGGTGCAAAATTAATACATCTTAAAACTCTACAGAATGAATTAAAATCCAAAATTAGAGCCGCAAAAGAACAATATTACAAGCATTTGTTCAAGGACAATCAAATACTCGTATTAACACTTTCTCAAAAGTATTTGAAAAACTAATCCATACTGAACTTACTTAAATCCAATACTTCTATCAAAAGAACCTCATTGCACAGCAACAACACGGCTTCTTGAAAAGGAAAAACACAGAAACGGCTCTGATTGATCTTACTGAATTTGTTGCAGAGAACATGGCCTGTAATAAAATTGTATTAGGACTCTTCCTTGATTTCAAAAAAGCCTTTGATTCAATTAATGTTGACATTCTACTTAGAAAATTACAGCATCATGGCGTTTGAGATCCTCCCCTAACTTGGCTGTCCTCATATCCCTCCGACCGGCAGTATCAGCTTATTCTAAATGGATATTCTTTTTCCTGGTATTCCACCCCAAAAGTCTTACCATAAAGGTCCATCCTTTCAACCCTTCTCTTCAACCTATTTATAAATGATCTTATTTTAACATCACCTGCCTCCAAATGCAACTTCTATGCAGAGAATGGAACTCTTCTTTTTTGCCAACAAAAATATTGAAAATCTGAAACAAGATGCCCAAGTTTCGTTGTACCATCTTAAATCTTGGCTTTCTGCAAATGATCTTACACTAAATACATCCAAAACAGTATACATATTCTTCTATCAACGGATTAAAACACTTTCATGTGAAAACTTCTCTATCACTTACAACAACTCCCTAATACAAGAGGTCTTCTCCTTCAAATACTTAGGAATCTATCTTTCTCATGATCTTTCTTGGAATTTACACGCCCAAAAAATTCCTTATAAAGTCTCCAGAACTTAGGTGTTATCAGAAAATTAACTTTCTCCCAGCTCAAATTCTACTAAACCGATATTGGTCACTCATTCATTCAAATCTTTGCTACGGAGTTGTACTATGGGACAACCCTTCTAAATTTATGAAAACATGCTTCTTAAAGCACAGAAATATTTTCTAAGATTTATAAATAAAAAACTATTCTACACTATTCTACAAGATCCCTCTGGCCTAAATATAATATCATCACTTTCCCACACATCTATAAACTACAATTAATAGTTTTCACCTATAAAGTAATTAATAAAAAATTGTATCCCTGTATCCCACTAACCATTAACCGACACATCCATTTCTATGAAACCAGATCTGTTACCCACCTGTTATTACCCATTCCGAAAACCAAGTCTAACTATCAAAGAAGAGTTGTCAGCTATGCTTCGCCTCAACTTTGGAATGAAATACCTAAAGAGCTCCGTGAATGTCCTTTTCTTACCCAATTCAAAAAAATTAAAAAACACATTTCAACTTTAATAATTTACTAACATTCCACCTACTATTGAAGTCAGGCTGAAATTGCGATCCGAATCCTTTTCCACCTATCACCTTCCTCTTTCATCTCTATTCAGAAATTACAGCCTGGTGAGAGAGCATTGAAATCATTCGGATCTGATGATAATGGACACAATGCATTGGAATTCAAATATGATTCAATTTGTTAAGCACATATTTGTTATACAATTCTTCGAATGTAATTGAAATATTCCCAACCACACGATGAATTGATTTTGTTGAATTGATTTACAATTGCTTAATTGGTTTTATATTTGCCTCCCAAATTCCTTTAAAGTGTGGAGCATTGGAACGAATCAAAAGCCACTTGATTTCTTGTTTTGATAGTTCTTTTGTTATCAATTCAATGTGTTGCTCATTCTTTTAAAAGGCATGCAAAGAACACATAATGGCTCTAAACAGCAATGACGCTAGCGTATTCTACTGTTCTAAACACTGTTGCCTACAATCACTAGATTGATTTTAATAACTCACTTGCTTTCGCCACAGTTGATAAAGATTTTATCAGAAAAAGTAGAGTCGGTTATTATATTAGAAACTTCTGTTGTAACGAGGTGTTTCAAATAAAGAACTTAATAGCATATAATTAAAAAAAAAGAAAAAAACAGGAGAGAAGAGCACCCTCTATGAACAAGAAGCAGTAGTGATCAAACAAATCTAAACTTTTGTGAAGTTTCCCCGAAGACAATTTTAACATTTTAATTTTTTTTCAGATGATGTTGTAGTGTCGCTAGCTATCTCCATTGATGAATTGGATTATTTCTTTCTCAAGTATCGTGACGATATCGTTACGTCACCGAAATTGTTGACGTTTCCTATGATGTTGTTAATTGAAGCTTTCCAAATCCACTGACACCGCATTCATTTGCATTCCTAAATTTGTCTAATTAACCTGAGCTGTAATGCTATATTAAACACTAGAAAATGATTATTAGTTGTAATCAAAATCGATTGTATGTATAATTTTTCTTATTTCAGCTGCAGTATGTGCGTGTTTTTTCTTTTATCAACAAACAGTACAATTTTGCATTTTGAGAAAAAACTAAATTAAATTTCTTAATGCCTAAATTAAGGGATTTGCTGAAATATCTAGAATTGGATGATTCCTTATCGTATCAAAACATTCGGAATAAAGTATTAAGAACTTAGTAGGCATTGCTTAAAGACAATGAGATATTAACAAAAATCCATTGTTGGTATTCCAATGCTTTTCTATGAGAAACTTTGTCGTCTTCTCGTGTTGTTCTCTCAAATAGAACCCAATTGGCAGATTTTCAGATTTAAAAGTTAGACTGACCTAGTCCTGGAATATGCATACAACGTTTCAAGAAGATTGTTCGAGCGATTCGAAAGCTAATAGAGGAACCTATACATACTGATTAATTTGTTGTGTATCACTTGCTTACTGAAAGTAGGCTTAAATCAAAAATAATAACATTGGGAAATCATTTACTGTTTTAAAATATTTAAAAGGTAAAAGTAGAAAAAAAAGTACTTACCAAAATGATTTGAGGAATACAGTTGTTTTGATGAATGCAATTTTGATTTTTAGGTCCAAATCCTAAGAAAGCTTCTCTCATCAATTTAAAGGATTGAATTATTTGAGGAAATCTTAGTCGTTTCATTATGATGCTGGGCTCTTGCTGGGGCTCATTGGACTGAAGTCTTGGAACCTCATTTGGCAAATTCTGTTGGGTTTCAACTTCGAAGCCAAAGATGTATCTTTGTTGGAAAAATAAAAAGATTATTCGTTGGAAAAGAAAAAAAAATAGAAATAAACGAAAACTTGAAAAAACGATTAAAAGTTCAAGGCCTGAAGCATCTTTCTAGGCTACCAGGAGATAAGATGAACAGGCAGGATGGTAGTCACAGAAACAATCCAATGCTCGCGCGCTGTGATCTTCAGATAAGAGACTTGGGATGCTAATTAAAAAAAAAGCTTGAATAAAGCAGCTTACAGCGGAAGAAAACAAAACTGTATTGTCAATCGGGTATTCAATCTTTTAGAATTGATATGCTTTGTAGGGGGGCTGAGTGAATCTAGGGCTAGTCGGGAGGAGATTTAATTTAAGAGAAAATTCACGATCTCCGTGGGAACTCTAGCCGTCATTGCAGTATCTCTATCATTCAGCCACCAGCCTTTCAAGTATTACATACTTTTAGACAAAACATTTTGCATAGATTTCTTATATACACTCCCGTGCAACTAAATCGACTCACTCTTTTAAAGCGCTCAAAAAGGCGTATATTTTTTAAATGGCTTGACCGATTTTCAAAAAAAAAAATTTTTTGAAAACCTAATGTTTTTACTTTACAATGACACCATTATCATTAAAATCTGTACAATATTTTCCAAATGAATGTGATCTGAACGTAAGCGTAGCAAAATGCAGTTTGAACGCAAACCACCAACTCCATTATAAAATCCCCTATAAAATCTCACGTGGACCGATATTTCTTATCAGAAGCTTATCAGACGTTCATCTGTACACATCTCTGCAAGTTTAATTCATTGTTTTCACAAACTCATGGATACTACGCCAGAAGACGCCGCACGAGTTGTTGCTTTGTTGCAAGCAGGCAACAGTCAACGAGAAGTCGCCCGTCAACTAAACTGGAGCCAATCTGCTGTCTCAAGAGTGTTCAGAAGGTTTCAGGAAACTGGTACCTTCACTCGGAGACCACATACTGGACGGCGCCGATGCACATCTGAGCGGGACGATCGCTTTATGGTTTCAACTTCACTGTGAAATCTCACGGGCGTCGATCTGCAACAGGAGCTGACACAAGTTCGTGGAGTAGCTGTTAGTCAATGGACAGTCAGAAGACGCTTGAAGGAAGCCAACCTCACTCCAAGACGGCCCGCTAGAGGCCCAAAATTGACCGTAAGTCACCGCACAGCACGACTCGAATTTGCTCGGGAACATGTCAATTGGAGCATCGAGCAATAGTGGTCCGTCCAATTCACTGATGAGAGCAGAATGTGTCTCCATGGTAATGATAGGAGGGGCCGGGTCTACCGGCGTCCAGGAGAGCGATTTTCACAGTGCTGTTTCACGTACGGCGGCGGTTCCTGCATGATGTGGGCTGGCATATCCCTTGAGGGAAAAACAGATCTTGTTTTCATACCTGGTGGAGGCCGGAGAGGGGGTCTGACTGCTCGACGATACATTGAGGACATTCTCCTGGATCATATTGTGGCCTACGCAGGATATATCGGGGAAGACTTGATGTTGGTGCAAGACAATGCCCGGTGTCATTCAGCACATACCACTCGGCAATTCATGGAGGAGGTTGGTCTCGAGACGATGGAGTGGGCAGCCCTCAGTGCCGACATGAATCCGATTGAGCATTTGTGGGACGAGCTCAAACGGAGGGTCCGAGCCAGAAATCCGGCACCGTCTAATATCAACGAGCTCAAGATTGCGCTAGAGGAGGAGTGAAATGGGATCCCCCAAGACTTTGTCAAAACTTTAATAGGGTCTATGAGGAACCGCATGCAAGCCGTCGTATAGACAAAGAGAGGCAATACCAAGTATTGATTAATAAAAAGTTTCCTTGTTTTGCTTGAATTTTTTGTTGTATTTTAATTTTAACTATTACAATTTTTTTTCCTAAGCATGCATTTTGCTTGCGTTTTCATTCAAAATGCATTATAAAACAAAATATTGTACAGATTTTAATGATAATGGTGTCATTGTAAAGTAAAAACATTAGGCTTTCAAAAAAAAATATTTTTTGAAAATCGGATAAGCCATTTAAAAAACATACGCCTTTTTGTGCGCTTTGAAGGAGTGAGTCGATTTAGTTGCACGGGAGTGTATATACAGGAATCAGGCCCGTGCAGCGGGGGCCAGTTGGGCCATTTGACATGAACCTACAATCTAGAGGAGGGGGCGGGGGCTTACTCTTTTTGGTAGAAGCAAAGGGAGAATCTTTGGTAAAGAATATTGTTTGATTTTAAGTTTGAAATGGTGCCTACATTTCCCATCTGTCTTGGGCCTATTACCTACTTTGTATTAGCCTGACTGGAATTATTTCAAATACTGTATAACAAATCAAAATTGTAAAACTTATTAAAAGTACAAGATTTCTGCAAATTCCTGATACTAAAGATTTTTGTTTTGTTTGATGTTTTGTTTTTGTTTGTTTTTTTTAAATTGAAATTTTAGTGAAATATAAGAAATTTTTATTAAAAAAAAAACTGTAAAGACAAAAAAATATTTATCGTCTCACCCACCCAAAAAAACTTGTCCTTTTGTATTAAGATAATTAAACTTAACACTTACAGTGCACTCTCTCTATCTGGACACACTGTAATGTAGACACCCCGGTATTATGAACACATTACGACGGTCCCGGCGAAACTCCATAGACAGAACATAAGATGAACTCTGTATTCTGAACACCCTCTAATCTGAACACCCCAGTATTTCGAACGCTACTTTTGATCCCCATTCTACCTTTACCTCTCTGTCAACTGAACGTGTGTTTGTGATCGGAATTCGGGGAATTTCCCCAGCATGAAAATTCGGAAAAATGCCCCCCCCCCCCCTGACAGATAAAGAGACATTAGGTGTTAGAGGGAGTGGTCAAATAGTATAATAGTACAATAGTGTAATTTTATTGTACATTTCGTAAAACTCTTTTAATATAAAAAAAAAAATGAGATGGTAGAGTACAGGTCCGACTGAATTTGGTTTGACATTGCAGTAGTCGCCAAATCTAAATTCTGCACCTCCATCTCGGTAACTGGCATGGCTTACAAGGCTAAGTATTCTATACAGTCTATAAACTCACTATGTACATGCATTTCCCAATCTCCCTCTATAATGAACTCCCCCATAATCTGAACACTTTTGATCGCTCCCATGAGTGTTCAGAATAGTGTGCACTGTATTTGTAAACACTGATTGTGTGATTACTTCTGAAAAATAAAAGTATATGTATTTATGAAAAATAAAAATGTAATTGTAATTGTGCATTTAAAACAAGGTAGGGATAGCGATTACTAAACCAATCACAGTGCTGCACAACGTCTTCTGTTAAGTAAATATAATTGATATTGCTTTAATTTACCTTATTATTATAAATGTATTTGTTGCGAATGCAAAAGGCGCAATTATTGCGATTATTGTAATTGTTGTGATTGTTGTAGAACTGTGTTATGAATGCGTTTGTTGTTCAAGCAAAACACGCAATTGTTGCGATTGTTACTAATGAGATTTTAATGATACTTGTCCTGTCCACAGACGGACAGACAAAACGGGAATATAAGTCTCCTGATTGCTAATCAGAAGACTAAAAAAGCAAAATTTTAAGATTTTTTTTTAGCTTACAGAAATAGACCAGGTAAGGTTATCTATTGTAGAGCCTGTATTAAATAAAAATAGGGAAAGAATAATAATATTACCTCTGAAAAGAAATGGAATACTACAGACAGGGGCGTATATAAGGGGGGGGCCGAGGGGGCCCGGGCCCCTCCCGAAATAATAAAGGAATGTCCTCCAACGTTTTTTTTTTTTGGATGAAGAGATAGGTTTTTATGGTTTTTTTTTTTGGTTAAATAGATTTTTTAGCCCGGGTCCCCGCCTTTTTAGTCTATATAGGCCTCTAATTACAGCCTTATATAATCTAACAATAAAAGATGAATCAATTAAAAAAAACACTCGGAAATTCAATTTACCTCATCTGCTTTGAAAGTTTATGTTTCTCTCCACATCTAGGTTAGTCAGAGAAAAATAATACAAGCTTTATTAATATTAATTATCAATTTACAATTAATGAGAATAATTATACATTTTAAATTCAGCAAATATCTACATAAACAACTGAAATTTAAAATTACGAAGAGTTTAAGGGAAAGCTTCATTACAATAACATTACCTAAAGAATAAAAAGAGACGCCGACTCACAAATTTGGATAAAAAATATATTAACACATTAAAAATAGGACCGGTTTCGCTACTGACACATAGCTTTCTCAACTAATTAAAAATTGAAATTACATGTTCTTAAATACAAAAGACTGGAATGGTGATTAACATAACAGGATAATGGACCAATGGGGGCGCTGGTGCGGAAGACCAATGAAATCAAAGCTGCGGTGCTTGCCGCCAATATCGCTTCTGAACAGGACCGGATGTGAACATCACCGGATGTAGAGGCTATATCTGCCAAAAGATGCACGAAGGTAAACCTAATAGTAATGAAAAATAACAACAACAAAAAAAAATCGTTACTGTATTATTTAGGAATAGGAAATATGGGCTTATTAATTCTGTAATCTGCTATAGATTGAAATGATTTTGAAGTATTGTAGCAATTTGGGGAGGTAAGGATAAGAATGGATTCTTTACATTTTCTAATGATAAAATTGGATTCTTTGCTTAAAACTGATGGATTGGCAAAATTGATAGAGTGACCAAACTGATGGGAATGAGATGCAGTATTGTAATTAAAATCTTTATTGGCGACAGCATAAATATGCTGTGACATTCGATCATAGAGCTTTTGCATTGTTTGTCCAACATAAAAACAGGTATTGTTATGACACTGGATTGCGTAAACAACGTTTGAAATACGTTTAATATCAGGCTGGGATCTGGATGGTTGTAGATTACGAATTAAAGTATTATTACTTTTTGAAGTCAAAGAGATATAAAGATGTCGGAGGATATTTTGGACTGCGTGAAATAACTGCGGGTGGAAAGGAATTGATAGGAAATTGGTCGGTTTGGGCTTACTATTAGAACTACCTATAT
>JAFIDM010000179.1:17726185-17744828 GCA_023159025.1 Thereuonema tuberculata | reverse complement strand
TAACGGTTTGCGGAGTCACCCTCCGAAAGCGCTGGAAATTCTCAGATGGGCGCCAGTCAAGCGTGCAGTTGGACGATTTGTTTTCCGGGAAAATCCTAGACGAGAAGTCTGTCCGGTTCACTAGCTCCAGTCACCTCCTGAGTGTGGGGGTCAGCGCTTAACCTAAGTGGAGTTGACCAATAACGCACGCAATACACAAAACTACAGATTTATTTACAAAACAATTAAAACATTCATTTACAACATCTCGTTGCGACCGTGGTCGATTACACAACTACTGGAGCATTCTGTTGCTTGCATAATTACAACAGCACACTTTTGGCACAAACAATGACTTTAAAATTTACTTTCTCCTGGCTTTGGAGTTGAAATAAACAAATATAATTTAAAATTTAAATATAACTCTTTGAGCTAATTTATCTGAAACTCTATTCCACTACTTCGTCATGTCTAACACTATGTGGATAATTCTATCAATCTAATAGTAATTGATACCTATAATGAATCACTGGTTTTGAATATTTCTTGAACAATAAACTAAACTAAAAATTGGGATGGTTTTTCCCCGCTTCTTTTACTAATGTTGATTCCTGTCGACGTATCACGTTGTTTTTATAATGTAGAGTGCTTCTTGAAGTGAACTGACGGAATTTTACGGATGGACGTAGCGGAGATACATGTTGATTTCACTAAATAATACTATACTAGCACTAATAGTCACCTTAACTATCGCTGATACGCTGTCCTTCGCTGGCGTTGTTTCGTTAGCTTCCTAATCTGGTGTTCGTCTTCAAATGTAACGGCTTTCCTAGCTCTAACACTCTTCGTTTCGTTAAGTAAGCTAAGGAGTTCGCTAGCTAGCATCTGGGTAAGCTAATAAAGTGTAACCAAATTCACACGTAGTAATCGCTGCTCCTTGAATTCTAGCTTCCGCATCGAGAGTGTTTTAATGCCTATCCAATCATGGCCTTATTCACAAGTTAATTCAAACTAAAACGTTAACACAGTCTAACTCTCGGTCATGCGGGTTTATGGATCTTCATGTATTGTCCAAGTTTAGAAGTTGAAGTGTGTGTCTGACTCTATCGTCAAAACATCGTAATTTAAAACAACCTTCCCGCCTTTTTGGGGTACAAAAAGTCACGTGATCGAGAGCTGAGCTCCATCAATCAACGATTGATTTCTCACAAATTATCTTATAATGAATAAAGACGTAACGAAAGCTTATGAAAATTTCTTTCAGACAGGATATCGGAGATTTTCAATTTAATTAACTTTAGAATGATTCACTGACGAGGTGTTTGACCTTCCGATTTTGCAGGTTTTCAATCTTAATTAAAAATAAAAGGAATATTTTTTTTTTCCTCTTTCAGAAGCAGAAGCCAGATATGGTTACAATCATCCTCCTATCCCGTCCAGCTTGGTGCAAAAAGAACTGGTTGCTTACTCCTACAAAATTGGCAGAACAATAGGATTATTCCCTTCACCCGCTCCGCTCATCACCCACAACAACTGAACACTTGTGTTTCCAATCTAGTCCATTTACAGTGAAGTTCCGACGATCGACACCAGAGGGTACCCACAGCAATCAACCGCCATATGCCTTTGTTTATGTTAGAGTTCCGACTATCAACACCAGAGTGTACACTCAGCAATCCATTAATTGATCAACTATCCACGATCCTGATTGATGCTATTCCTACGGGGTCAACAGTCCTTCTCTTGAACTTTCCTTTAAAGGGTGCACTTTTATTTAAAAGTATGATTCCACAATTGTTTTGTCAGGATTGAGGAACTATTGCAGATGTAAGCATTTCGAAACATGTATGCTCATTAAATTTGTGTGTTCTGACCTTTTTATTTAATTTATTTTTGTTTGTATTTATTGACGCACGTAAACCATTTTTAATAAAAAAATAAGACTCCCCAAGTATTTTCACAGTATGCAACTACTACAAGGCATCTGGTAGCCATTAGATATTCAAGGATATCAAGGATATCATCAGTTAAACATCGTAACGCAAATAAGATGTATTTTGAGTTACAATGTTTTTCTTTGGGAGTATCGACATGGTACCCGGCCGGCAGCCGTGGAGATTTGGTGCATATTGTTATCTCAATATCGCAGTTAGCCAGATGAGTGTTAGTTTTTCTAGTAAAAGATCGTGTAAAACCATTTTAAAAGAAGCATTCTACTTTTTCCTAGCTAATTCTTCGCTCAAATTATTTGCGAGGCATTAACGAAATTACACTTTTAATTATGTTAACAAATACCAGGCGAAACTAATGATTTTACTAACAGAAAATAGGAAATTACCAATCACTCTTTTCCTACTTTGTATATCTGCGTTTTAATTTACGGATATTTTGTAATACGATTTATCGCATAATGCTGTGCCACAAAAATAATAAAAAAACAACAACCATACCTTGAGTAAAAAAAATTATGTTTTTCACAAAGACTATTCATTTTCGGACCCATGTTTATTTGACCCTTTTTTATTGTCTTACTGAGTAGAGCCTACCTTTAAAATTTGTACAAGGAATTTTGAATCACCCTGTAGAATCACCCAACGAGTAAATTATATCTTGTCTTATTTCATACTTACGTTTAACGTTATAACGAAATAATTAATGGAAAACGATATTTAAATTTTTAGCGAAATGAAAAACGTAATTAATAACAAAATTATATTTTTTGCACGAAACGAAAATCGTAACGAATCATGTTTTAGTTCGTTTGCCAGCTCTGCATTAAACAAAATTATAAAAATTCCGCTATTTCTCTATTTTTACTCAATGTTTAATTTATATTGAAAGGAGATACAGCATGCAAATTTCACAATATGGCTGTGTCTTGGAAAGTTGGCTAATGTTAACTTGCAAGTCAGTGAACTTCTCTTACGAAAGTGTTAGTGAATATATTTCACGTGTAGAACTTAATAATAACAGAAGAAATTACTTAAACACTATAAAGTTTCTTATTCAGATAGTAATTCGAGCGTTTATCGAGAACCATATTTATTTGAACTTTTTTGTTTGTTTTACTAAATAGATGCAGATGTAAAATCACTATGTATGAATCAAACTACTCTACATGAATGTGAATGTTTACGCGTGTGAGCTTTTATGCTTATTCTTCTTGTTATATATGTATCAAGAGCGTAAAAGTTTCCTATTTCATTTAATCAGTTGCAACTTTGAAATAATAAATTTTATAAGAATAATAACATACCGTATTTACTCGCATAATTTCCCCTTTTTTTTCATCAATATTTTGACAGAAAAAGGGTGGGTGGGGAAATTACGCGATGTTTTTCAATTTCAGGAAAAAAAATATGGTGAAAGTGTAAGGAAAACCTTGTAAAACATTGATTTTTAAAGCAAGAAATGTAATTAACAACAATTTTATTAACACGCAATATTTAAAATATATGAAATCACATCTCAACATTTGTTTTTACTTCAAAGTACAGTTAAGCAATAGGCATGCACGGAAGTGTGTGTGCGACTGTGACGTAATTTCATAACTCACGCAGCGAAGCCCGCATCTTTATAGCTGCTCACCGCATGACGTCAGCATCAGCTGCCTGCTAATAGAGAACTTAACTTTATTCGCGAACTTCACGTTTTCACAAAACACTCGAAATTGTTGTACTGATTCAGAAGGATTCTGCTCTTGTACTGACCGGGGTGGGGGTGGAATCTTCCCCTAAAGTAGCGTGGGATAGAGAAATGCGAAAGTAACAGTACATTGTCGCGTCGTCGTGAGTTGACCGCCAGTCAAGGTAATGTTGGAAACGCGTTGAATTAGAGGTGGGGAATTTATGCGATAAAAATAAAAATTGAATTTTGTAATCCACAAAAACTGGGGTGGGGAAAATACGCGATGGGGGAAATTATGCGAGTAAATACGGTATTCTTATAATAAAACCGAATAGAAATATTGAAATCTGTAAAAAGCTAATTAAAAAAGCCATATTTCTGTTTTGTAAGATTAGGCCAATTTATCTTTACTTCATTAAGTGCCACTTATTTATTTATTTATTTTTAAAAACAAAATATCAATATATAAAAAATGAAAAAAAAATAAAAGAAAGAAAAATAAAGAAGCTTTAAAAATTAAAAAAAAAAAAGAATAAAAAATATACAGTCGGACCTCTATTTAACGAATCTCTATTTTGCGAAGTTCTCTGTTTTGCGAACTTTTCTTTGGAACCAAGAACATTTTAATAATTTCTTCGTAAAATAATCTCAAAATAGCGAAGTGCATTTTCTATTTAACGAACTTTTTCGTGGTATCTATTTTTTTTTCTCCTTGAAATGTTTTTATGATTAATATTCTCTTAGAAGAAATGAAAGAAATGTGGATACAGCTGAGGGAAACAGAAGAAATTAACGATGATGTGCTGACTGATGATTATCTTTCACTTGATTTTGAAGTTGAGACCTCGGAAACACTAACTGAATTGGATATTTAGGACAGTGTGCAAAATAGAAACAATACAGATGAAGATAATGAAACTGATCACGATGCAGAAATCAAAAAACCTTCGTATGATGAAATGCTAAAATCATTTGAAACAATCCGACGCGGATTACAATTTGAAGAAAATACTGAAGGGTTATTTTGGTGCATTGCAAAGATGCGAGACGTAATACGAACGAAAACACTTTTCCAAAAACAAAACAAAAAACTCAGCCAAAATTAACAGACTTTATTACAGTGAAAACCTCGTTAAATCGTCATCCGGATAAGTCATCACTCCGTTTAAGTCGTCGTTTTCCTTTGATCCCGACAAGGTCTCATACACAATAATGTAAAATAACCCTCCTTTACCCGTCACCAAATTTAATTCTACTTCGGATAACTCGTCACCCTCAAAAATGGCCAAAAGCATCTTTCTTCTCCATTTTGCATGCCATCGTGTTGTCTTTTCAGCCCCTTCACTTTAAGAAAGCCAAGCTTTTACGGGGAATTTTTGACGGCGCCTTTTACTTCACTCCTTTCCTAACCCTTCGGGAGACACTTCTCGCTGCGACTCTGTCGAGTGTAGACGTTTTTCTTGACCGCTCCTGAGTGTGACTTCATTTCATAGCGAGTAAGCCCCGCTATAATGGCTATTTTTTCTCTTTAAATTCGTGGTTCGATTACATTTTTAACAATTCAGGAAAACGAAACTTACCTCGTTATCTTTTAAAGAAAAAAAAGATTTAATTGCACTTTTTGAAAAATCAAATGTTAACGATATTCTTTCATCGAAACAAGTAATTGAAGAAGCTGACTGCAAAGACAAAAGAAAGAGAATGAGGAAATCGAAGTTTGACGAGTTCGATGGCTAAAACATGCCACAGCGCAAAATGTGCCGATTTCTGCCGTGATTGTCAAAGAAACAGCCATTGAAATTGCTAAGGAGTTGAACATTGAAGATTGGCGTCAGCAATGGTTGGCTGGAACGTTTCAAAGACAGAAACTGCCTTTCTTTTAAAACGATTAAAATGTGCTAAGTATAAAAACTTTTTTTTTTTTAATTTTCCACTCATTCATTTGCATGAATTGATTTTTGAAAATCTTGTTTTTCTCACCGAATCCTGCAGTAATTAATGCAAATACTGTATTTCAGTGGGATTTTTTGTTTGGTTTTTTTTTTTCAAATATTCCCACTCCGCCTAAGTCGTCACTCCGCTTAAGTCGTCAAAAATGTTTGGTCCCTTGAGTGATGACTTAACGAGGTTTTATTGTAGTAAAATTTAAGTACGCATGTGGTAATGTATGCTTTATGTCATTAAAATTATTACGTTTTTTAATAATATTTATTGTTTATGTATTTTAAATCTGTTTTATGTAGTTTAAGGTAATTTTAAAAGTGAATCTCTATTTAACGAATTTTCCATATAACGAACTTTTTTTCGGGATTTACCGACTTCGTTAAATAGAGCTCCGACTGTATTAGTGAAGCTTGTGTGAGCCGTTCCGGCGCAAGGCGATGGTCGGAACTTGGATTCGAATCCTGGTCACGGCTTGGCTGTTTCAGTTTCCTTTCTTATGTTCATCAGCTTCTTTTTCACTTTCTCTTTGGTCTCAAGCCACTCCATAATGACTTCCTGAGGAAGGCAACGGGAACCCACCTCAATACATTTCCCAAGATTCTAGCGAATTCGTAGAATATTAACCAGTCTAATAGGACTAGATAACTTAAAAAAAAAGTTTGTATGAGTGTAACTAATTTTGCATAAATGTATTCTGTATAAATTACATAGTAAAATACATATTACATAATTTTTTGAGCTCTCTACAAATCCCAGGACCTTAAAAGGCATCAATATAAAATTTTTGACGTTCTGATATTAACCCTAGCATTGGAAGCAATACGTCAGAGTAATCGAAATTTGGAAAAATGACTGTAACTTATTTTCGAATAAAAATCTCTTTCGAAAGAAAGCAACAATTGAATGGGAAGCAAGAAAACAACGAATTGTTACTGATATTTATTCAGAAGCTGATTAAATGGCTGGAAACTTATATTCGAACAGCATCTCACTCGAAAGCTAATTATGATACATGTGGACTACAAATAGACGCAGTTTGCATTTAAGAAGGAAATTAGGGATGTATTGATAGAGACACCGAAAATTAAAAAATAAAAAAGGTTCAATAAAATATATTACTATGCTTTTTATGAATGTATTTTTGAAAGTAATTTTGAATGAATGTATTCTGTATAAATGACTGCACTTTTTCATTTTAGTCAGTTAATATTGCGTTTTATTAAAAACATTTAAATAACGTCGATAAAGGATGAATCAATTCTTATTATCCTTGCAGAAATTGTCGGAAATGGCCTCGCTGATTTCCTTGCCAAACCTACTGCTAGTCGACCGCTGCAACGAATCTTCATTCCGCATTCTGACATGTATGCTGTTATTCGTTCTAGTCTCCGGGCTCCCTGGCAAAATGAATGGGATGCTCTTCATGGCAACAAACTTCGTCTTGTCAGTCCTTTTTAACCTCCCCTAAAAATCGATTGTTACCAACTCGACAGAAGGATGTTCTTCTGGTACGTCTGAGGATTGGGCATACGAGACTTACTCATAGCTATTTACTGCTGAATCGTCCACCTATGCTCTACGTGCAACGTTGTTTTAAGCATTCACCATATTTTAATTGACTGTCCTGCTTTTACTCAACATCGTCGCCAATGCTTTTATCCTCTTTTTAAATTTCACGTTCCTTTTCATATTTCTTTGCTTTTAAATGATAATCAGCTTTAACAATTTCATCAGTTTTACGCTTCCTTCATCTATATGGCCTTGCCTCTCTCTTGTAATTCTCAGATTTTTAATTTTCTTCTATTCACTATAACTCATTTCATATGCTCTTCCTTTGGGCATTACTTGTTCTTTTCTTGATTTTTGCCCTTTTTATCTAGGCAGTTTTTTTTTTCCTTTTGTTGTCTTCTCTTTTCATTTTTACTCCACTTGGCGCAGCTTAGCCATAGCTGCTTTTGCGCCATTAAAAGCCAATCAACCAACCAACCAACCTTGCGGAATTAAAAGCATAGTTTTTGACTCATAGTTTTACAAATTCCCATTTCTATCTGACTTCTTTTAGTGTTGTACTATAAATTAATTTATTCTTATATTCTTTACTAATTCAAAATTCAAATTGAGTTTTCCATTCACTATATAGAGGCACTCATAAAATATTATTCCCATAGAATAAAGTGTTAAGTGAATTTACTATTGCCTTGGTGCTATTCTTTAATCTACTATAATTGAACTGTTGATATAAGATCTTGGAATATATTTTATTAGTTATTTGGTTTGTTGTTCAACTTCAGTAAACTCATTTAGGCATTTAATAAAAATGGGCATACTTATTCCCTGCTACGCGTTGGAAAAGCGCAAGTTAGTTATTGGAAACATTTCTTATTAACAAGTGAATATAATTTTGTGCTAAAGCATAAATTTAAGGGCGACCCATAATAATAAAAAAAGTAAAAATGCTAATAAAAAAAGAAAGTACAATAACGTCAGGAAAATTAAAAAAAAAAGCTAGGAAAAAATAAAGAAAACATTAGGAAAATAAGAAAGAAAAACCCACAAGAAAAAAGAGAAAAAAAAAAGATTGATAAAAAAAAAAAAAGAATAAGAGATACACGGATTCGAACCGACAAACTTTACTAGATCAGTTCGAGACGTTAAGCAGCAATCTATAGTTGACAATTCAAATAAGTTAATTGTATTTCTAACATTTAAGCTAATATCGGCAATCCAATGAAAACAATGTCAAATATTTCGAACATGTGGGGGGAAGCGTTGAAAAGAACCAGTTTGATAAATGCTCGAATTCCTATCTGAATAAGAAACTTTATAGTGTTTAAGTAATTTGTTTTATTATTATTAAGTTCTGTGGGCCCGGTAGCCGAGTGGGTAAGGGCGCTTGGCTGCGGGTTGGAGGTGGGGGGGTTCGATTCCCGGCCTCGGCGGAGGACGGGAATTTTTCCACGCTTCTTTCTCCTCCAAACGGGCCCTAGGGTCTACCCCGCCCTCTATAGAATTTTATAGGGTTTCTTTCCCGGGAGTTAAAGGCGGGCGAGCGACTGGCCAACCCCCCGTCCTCAACTTTGTCCCGTAGGTTCTGAACACTGGAGCCTACCCTCCAGCTGCATTGCGCGGTCCTCTGGGCCTGATCGCAACTTTAACTTTAACTATTATTAAGTTCTACACATGAAATATATTTACTGACACTTTCGTAAGAGAATGACTTGCAAGTTAACATTAGCCAACTTTCTAAGTCACAACCATGTAGTGAAATTTGAACAAAAACTGAACTGGCAAACGAACTAAAAAATGATTCGTTACGTTTTTCGTTTCAGACAAAAAATGTAATTTCGTTATTAGTTACGTTTTTCATTTCGCTAAAATCTAAATTTCGTTTTCCGTTAATTGTTTCGTTATAACATTAAACGTAAGTATGAAAAAAGACAACGTATAATTTACTCGTTGGGTGATTATACAGGGTGATTCAAAATTTCTTGTACAAATTTTAAAGGAAGGCTCAACTCAGTAAGACAAACAAAAAGGTTTAAATAAACATGGGTCTGGAAATGAAGTCTTTGTGAAAAACATAGTTTCCATAACTCAAGGTATAATTGCTGTTTTGTTTCTTTCTTTATTATTTTTGTGGCACAGCACGATGTGATAAAACGTATTACAAAATGTCCACAAATTAAAATACGATATACAAAGCGGGAAAAGTCTATTTTCTCTTCGTAAAATCATTAGTTTCGCCTGGTATTGTTAACATAATTATAAGTGTAACTTCGTTAATGCCAGACAGATAATGTGAACGAAGAATTAACTAGTAAAAAGTAGATTGCTTCTTTTAAAATGGTTTTGCACGATCTTTTACTAGAAAAACTAAAACTCATCTGGTTAACTGCGATCTTGAGATAACAGTATGTGCCAAATCTCCAGGGCCGCATGCCGTTGGGGTAGCCTGTCGATACTCCCAATTGAAAAACTATAACTCAAAAAATATCTTATTTGAGTTACGATGCTTAACGGATAATATCCTTGATATCCTTGAATATCCAATGGCAACCAGATGCCTTGTAGTAGTTGTGTACTGTGAACAATACTTGGGGAATCTTATTTTTTTTTATTTTAAATCGCTATTTTTGGTAGATGTTTATTTTGATGTTCCTGAAAATTGCTGAAATTGAGTTACAATGTTTTTCATTGAGGGTATCCAAAGCTATTTCAGATGAGGATTACTTTTTCTAGAAAAAGATTCTGCAAACCCATTTTGAAATAAACATTCTACTTTTTACTAGTTAATTGTTCGTCTCACATTATCTGCCTGGCATTAACGAAATTACACATATAATTATGTTAACAATACCAGGCGATTTTACTAATATTCCTTTTATTTTTAATTAAGATTGAACACCTGCAAAATCGGAAGGTCAAACACCTCGTCAGTGAATCATTCTAAAGGCTGTTACACACGATCAAGCATGCATGGCAAGCATATAGTTTTAGCACGCTTTTCATGCATGCTTGATCGTGTGTAGCGGAAATTTTGTGCTTGATCAAGCTGCTTGTTGCAGTCTGAAGATTCAGACAGCAAGCTTGAAGCCACTGCTTTGCGCATGCGTGTTGCAAAAAACGTCATTTGTGACTCAGCTCTCGACCGAGAAACATCTTTCCGTACTGTCCTTTCCAACATGGCTAGTGATCTGCGGAAAGGACACAGAAGTATTGGAAGAATTCATTCGGGTTTACCAAAGTAATCCTTGTCTGAGGCGGATTAAATCTATAGATTATCATGATAAAGCTAAGAAAGGAACAGCATATACTATATTATTAAGAATATATAAAAACATTGATTCAAACGCCGACCGGGATATCGCTGTGAAGAAAATACATAAATAAATAAATAAATAAATAAATAAATAAATAAATAAATAAATAAATAAATAAATAATAAACCGAATTAACGTGCGTAAAATTATTTAATAAACAGAATATAATTAAGCCACCGCACAAGACTAAAATTACAAAATAACACAATAAAAACTCACAAATGCAATCGATTTCGCCGTAATAATAATAGACATGGCATCTTCGGGCAAAGATAAAATACAGAAATAATTACAAAAACTCAGTTTTATAAAGGCGAGGATCAAGCAGATATGCAAATAACGGTGAAGTCCAACTGTTCCAACTCTTGCGAAGAGTTCAAGAAGTGATTTGAGGGGTCAGTGTGATAGTTTTCCATTTTCAGGGGAAATGCACAGATTTTGTTTCTTGGTTATAACAGAGGAATTGATGATATAAAATACGACATTATATATCTATTTTTCTTACATATAATAATAACTAGGTTATATTTTAACTGTAACGATGTATAAAACTGATTTGCTGTTTAAGAACTGTTATATTTATACTGTTTCTTATTCATTTAAATTATGAAAAATAGTAATTATATATAAATTATATTAATTAATGTAAGTAATAAATATATACACTTCATGGTAATAATGTTTTATTTAACAATTAACTGCTGACAGTTAAAAAAAAAAAGCAAAACTTGTTTAAAAACAATTCCGTAAAGTTCCACAGAACATTTACAAATATCCAAATTAAGAACATTGGCACTTGTACTAAAAGATTCAAAATAGAATTAGATTGACAATAATAATAATAACTGCATGAATTACAATGCAAGTTTTGATATAATGGAAATGAAAACAAAATTAAAATAATATAATATTGTTTGTAATAATAATAGTCAATCGAAACACCAAAATAAAATTGTTAGAATAAACAACAATATTGCAGGTGATGATTTAAATTTTTAATAATGAAAGATTGTAACTGTTTTTAACGAAATTACAAACACTAATTCTTGACTTTTTGCCAGAAATAAATGTAATCATCAATCAAAAAAAAAAAAAAAAAAAAAGCTTGTTTAAAAACAATCCCGTAAAGATCCTCAGAACATTTACAAATATACAAATTAAGACCATTGGCAATGTAGTTAAATATACTCAATATTCTCAAATTATAAATGTTATTCATAATTATTTTATAAATAATTTTTTTTTTAATAGTAAATATTTTTTAAAAAAATTTCCTAATCTTGTTTTTTTTTTTTTTTCCCAAATTTTTCTTTTACAACCTTTACCCCTATTGTGAAATGTCTTCTCTGTTTGAAGAGGCGTGGCTAAGGCTCAAGTTGTGCTGGACAAACAGTATCTTTGCCCGAAGATGCCATGTCTATTATTATTACGGCAAAATCGATTGCATTTGTGAGTTTTTATTGTGTAATTTTGTAATTTTAGTCTTGTGCAGTGGCTTAATTATATTCTGTTTATTAAATAAATAAATAAATAAATAAATAAATAGAGATACATCATTGAAAGAATTGAACATTTCAAACATTTCTTAATCAATTTTGATACTATATGGATCTGTAATTATATTTCTTTGTTATTTTTGTTTTTAATTTTTTAATAAGTTACTACACATATGTCTTAATGCGCGCTTTTTTTTTTTTTTTTTTTTTTAATAGGTTTTTTTGTTCATTCGCAGATAATTATGCCAATCATTAGGATATATTTTCAATTCATTCAGTAAGTTATTGTGAGAATAGGTTTTTCTTTTCAATAACCAGTCTTTATATCAAATGCCATGTTTCTTCTTTCATTTTTTACTTTTTAAAATCAGGACACACGCAGCCAAAGCAAGCAAAGCGTCGTCGTCCGAACTCGACATATCTCAAACACAAAATGATGCTTGTCAAGCATGCAGTACCGTGTGGTGGCGAGGGTTTTTTTGCATGCTTGATCAAGCATGATGCTGGTCGTACATGCTTGATCGTGTGTAGCAGCTTTAAAGTTAATTAAATTGAAAATCTGCGATATCCTGTCTGAAAGAAATTTTCATAAGCTATCGTTACGGCTTAATTCCTTATAAGGTAATTTGTGAGAAATCAATCGTTGATTGATGGAGCTCAGCTCTCGATCACGTGACTTTTTGTACCCCAAAAAGGCGGGAAGGTTGTTTTAAATTACGATGTTTTGATGATGGAAACAGAGACACACTTCAACTTCTAAAATTGGACAATACATGACGATCAGGAAACCCGCATGACCGAGAGTTAGACTGTGTTAACGTTTTAGTTTGAATTAACTTGTGAATAAGGCCATGATTGGATAGGCATTAAAACACTCTCGATGCGGAAGCTAGAATTCAAGGAGCAGCGATTACTACGTATGAATTTGGTTACACTTTATTAGCTTACCCAGATGCTAGCTAGCGAACTCCTTAGCTTACTTAACGAAACGAAGAGTGTTAGAGCTAGGAAAGCCGTTACATTTGAAGACAAACACTAGATTAGGAAGTTAGCGAAACAACGCCAGCGAGGGACAGCGTATCAGCGATTGTTAAAGTGACTATTAGTGCTACATTATTTAGTGAAATCAACATGTATCTCCGCTACGTCTATCCGTAAAATTCCGTCAGTTCATTTCAAGAAGCACTCTACATTATAAAAACAACGTGATACGTCGACAGGAATCAACATTAGTGAAAGAAGCGGGAAAAACCATCCCAATTTTTAGTTTAGTTTAGTGTTCAAGGAATATTCAAAACCAGTGATTCATTGCAGGTGTCAATTACTATTAGATTGATAGAATTATCCACATAGTGTTAGACATGACAAAGTAGTGGATTAGAGTTTCAGATAAATTAGCTCAAAGAGTAATGTTTAAATTTTAAATTATATTTGTTTATTTCAACTCCAAAGCCAATAGGAAGTAAATTTTAAAGTCATTGTTTGTGCCAAAAGTGTGGCTTTTGTAATTATGCAAGCAACAGAATGCTCCAGTACTTGTGTAATCGACCACGGTCGCAACGAGATGTTGTAAATGAATGTTTTAATTGTTTTGTGTTAAGTAACGTTTTGTGTGTTGTGTGCGTTATGGGTCAACTCCACTTAGGTTAAGCAATGACCCTCACACCCAGGAGATGACTGGAGCTATTGAACCGGACAGACTTCTGGTCTGGATTTTACCGGAAAAAAAAATCGTCCAACTGCACGCTTGACTGGCGCCCATCTGAGAATTTCCAGCGCTTTCGGAGGGTGACTCCGCAAACCGTTATGTCACGATATATAATGTAGATTTCAATAAGAAAGCACGTCCCTGGTGCCACTAACAACAGCGGAAACAACTCCAATTACGACGAGTTGTACCTGCTGGGCCCTAAAAGGTAAAGCCCCGGATCACAATAACAATACAAGGCTATTTTTACATAAAATGAGGATATGTTCTATGCTTTGCAGGTTTTCCAAACTCGGAACACATGAATACAAGTTGAATTGTACTTAACACATATTTATATTTTTTATCATAAGATCCTGTTTGATAAATAAGATTAGGGAAGGTCGCCAGGTGCTCGAGTGGCTTCAAGATAAAAAGCTGCTTCAAAAGCAAATACTGTTTTTAAGAATTAAATCCAATTAGTAATAATAATAAATAAATAAATAACAACTGGTAAATAATAAAATTCACTAAATGAGAGATTATCACTTTTAAAATGCATGAATTGACTCGAGTGGCATGTTCTGCTCCTGGTTGGCCAATCTCAAAATAACACTTCAAGTAACATATCAGTAACAAAGTTTACTAACGTCATAAAACTAAATTCTTAAAGGTGAATATTTGAATAGTCAGATTAAGGATAACTAAGCACAATGAATTTTCACAAATTCCAGAGTTCGCTGAACACATTCACTTGGCGATGAAACAAAGTACGGATGAAATGAGCCCGTCCGCTGATTGTACGTCAAAATGTCTACTACTAATTGCATTAAAATGATGAGTCTCCAACCTAGACGATAATCATATCGTCCCTGTTTTGATAGGAGACTACATTTTACGTGTTTACAAGAATGATAGCCAAAACAATCTCAGTACCGGGTGGGCATAAAATAACACTAGGTTTCAGAGCCCTCTAGCGAAGGATGTATTGGACAATCATAATAACGTTCGGTGGACATACAGAATGGAACATGCGGATTCGATTTCTAAAAAAAAAAAAATATTACCAAAAGTCGCCAACGGGGAAAAGGTGGCGCTGAAAGGTTGTAGTTACGTATTCATTATTGCCTAATGAGACAGCAACTTTCGTAACAATATAGAAAACGTTTATTGGTAATCACAAATAAGGTTCCATATGACCACCATTGTGATGTTCCACGAACTGCATGCGGTGCACGACATGTTCCACGGTGGCTTGCAACATATCGGAATGGATTTATTTTAATAATTTAATGTTATTATATATTTTTTATTAGCGGCCCCAAGCTTACAGCTTGCCTGTAAAACCGCTGGGGGACCAATCTTGCTTTTGTCCTGTCTGTTTGTTACACTCTGTAGCAGCCAAGCGGTTAGAGACATATTAGAATGAAACCTTCACCATTGTGTTCAGCATCAAAAAGTAGGTGACCACGTACAAAAAATTAGACCTCTAGGACCACTCCCTGACCTCCCAAGGTGTTTGCTGTCTTTTAAATGCGTTTTAAAAAGAAAGACAACGCCTTGGGGGGGGGGGGGTGTCAGGGAACGGTCGTAGACGTCTGATTTTTTTACACATGGTCACCTACTTTCAGATGCTGATCACAATGGTGAAGATTTCATTCGAATATCTCTAACGATTTGGTATATATATTCGCAAAGCAAAGATTTCAAAGAGGACCGATGACTCTTTATTGCTTCATTTGTAATTTTTTAATATTAAGTATTTAGGTAATTTTTAAAAAAAGAGCAAAGTCTTAATAATATTGCGTTTTAGGTTTCTAAATTGTTTCCAAATTTCGCCGCTGATGACGTGGAGATAATTAGATTATATCTCCATAGAAACAGTGATTTGTTTTTTGATATTGGCATTTTCAAATCCCAGATCACTGTCCGGCTTTATATATATTATATATATAGTATATATATAATTTTGAATTTCAACCTAATATATATATGGGTGCCACTCAAAATTGAAGTTGCTCAATTTAATGACGACATCCTCTCATTTTATTCCTTTTACCATAAAACTAAACCTCAGAAAGTTTGAAAGCATTCTGTGAATATTTACTGGTCGCTCATCGTTATTGAACATTCTATAGAAAACGCCTAATAAACAAAATCACTTTAAACTTAATGAATGTTATTAGTAGTGGTTTATTGCATGGTATTAGTACAATATATCGTTATTAACAAGTAAAAAACTTCTAATAAATGACAGGATAAACGTCCATCATAATTTCTGAATTCCGTTCATAATCGTGGATTTGCTCGATTTTGGATATTCGCGGCGATATTTCTCCACGACTTGAAGTTAGAACTGCTTCTGGTCTTCTTGATTTGTAAGAACTGCATTGAAGGAATGGATCAACGCGTTGCCAAGTTCTGCAACATCATTCACTACTTTCAGCTGCTCAATTTTAATTTCGGCTGCGATGAAATCGTCGTTTGTCTGCTATGTGTCGGGGTCCTCTTTGAGGAAGTCCTGCGAAATATCCAGAGCAACGAAGAGCCTCCTCGTGTTTATTGACACAAAGTCAGAAAGCTCCTTTTCCTTAAGATGTTCTGCTAGATGGATACGCCGAGGAGGAGGATCGATAGGGGCAACCTTATTTAGAACTGCCACCATCGCTATCTTTCTTTCTCTTGTAACGTCAGAATCGATAAAGGCCAGGCCAATAAGCGTTTCACTTATGTACCATAGGGGTGCAGATAAACTCTTTATTGCAGTTTCAGCAACAGATTTGTTGACTTTCTTAGATTCCTGAAAATCTTTCAACAGTTGTAGGTCATTCCGTGGAGCTGATGCAGCAGATGGGCATCTACCAAGCCTCCAAATACAGTCTGATTACAAAGACATTAAAGATCCGTGGTCCACGTGGCCCACTGAGCACGAAACAAGTAAATCTTCAAGCAATATATTATCTTTGCAATCCACCTAGTGCTACTGAAAGCTCCTGGTGCATGAATACGGAATCCTATTGCGGGATCTTCTCCTAGGAAAACCAGAGCTAGTTGTAGCAGATCTTTGTAGTCATCTCGAGGATGAAAATTGGATAATTGACAACGAATGAAACTTGTGAGATCTTTTTTCATTGGCCCCAGTTCGAAAGCAATGGACTCTTCCTTTATGATACTCTCGTACTCTTCTTGGTAAAGCAATTTCCAGGAGTCAGAAAATCTTTGGAAAAGTGTGATGTTTGTTACTGGAAGCTTCCATCAGCAGATCGAATACCTTTGCAACAATAAGCTCATGTATGTGATGCCTGCAAGCCAAACTTAGAAGGTCTTTGTTGAGCTTCTGTTCCAGCAGTATACATGCTCCTGCTTTGAATCCTGTGTTTGTATAGATCGTATCAAAGGACATCATCTGCACTCGTTGAGCCAGATCCCAATCTTGAATTAAGTTACATACCGCACTTGCCTGTGCTTCTCCAGTTCCATTCTCAATGTGTGGGACACCCAAAAAAAAATCATGAAATTAATACATTATACGGCTTTTACGCATTCATTATTAGCGAGGAACATATGGAGAAATAACATACGGTGCTTCTCTTAATATTAACTTAAATGAAAAAAAAATAGCATTTCATTTTTAACCCGAATGGTACAGATTGACAGCAATCGTTTAAGAAATATGGTGTTTCATTTTTCTCCATATATTTCGCTAGCACCCATAAATATATATATTTATCTATATATATAAAAATGAATGTATCTTTGTCTCTTTGTCCTTTATAGACTCCTAGGCCCTTTTACCTATCTGGACCAAACTTTGCAGAATTACTCTTTAGGACACTGCGGAAAAGATAGGCTACCTTAGAACCCGGACCCCCCCCCCCAAGGGATTGAAAAGGGGTAAAACCCCAGAAAAACCCAATATCCACCTGGTGGTGGAAATGAGAACTACACAAATATTGTGTAAAGTGAAAAATTCGCTCTCCTATGAGGGGCAGGGACACCACACTTGGGTGGGAGGAAGCCAACACAAAGGCTGAAGTGTCCCACTCCCGACCGACACCGTGACCTTATATTAAGGGCCCCTTCTCGGGCACCCCCCCCCCCAAGTCAATTGCAAAAAAGTGAAAAATTCGCTCTCCAATTTGGGGCAGGGACACCACACTTGGGTGGGAGGAAGCCAACACAAAGGCTGAAGTGTCCCACCCCCGACCGACACCGGGACATTATATTTAGGACCCCTTCTCGCCCCCCCCCCCCAAGTCAATTGCAAAAAGGGGAAAATTTCGTTCTCCTGTGGGGGGAGGGCAGGGACACCCCACTTGGGTGGGAGGAAGGCAACACCAGGGCCTAAGTGTCCCACACCCGATCGACACCGGGACCTTATATTTAGGGCCCCTTCTCGGGCCCCTCCAAGTCAATTGAAAAAAGGGAAAAATTCGCTCTCCTATTTGGGGCAGGGACACCACACTTTGGTGGGAGGAAGCCAACACAAAGGCTGAAGTGTCCCACCCCCGACCGACACCGGGACCTTATATTTAGGGCCCCTTCTCGGGCCCCTTCTCGGGCCCCTCCAAGTCAATTGCAAAAAAGGGAAAAATTCGGTCTCCTATTTGGGGCAGGGACACCACACTTTGGTGGGAGGAAGCCAACACAAAGGCTGAAGTGTCCCACCCCCGATCGACACCGGGACCTTATATTTAGGGCCCCTTCTCGGGCCCCTCCAAATCAATTGCAAAAAAGGGAAAAATTCGCTCTCCTATTTGGGGCAGGGACACCACACTTGGGTGGGAGGAAGCCAAGACAAAGGCTGAAGTGTCCCACCCCCGACCGACACCGGGACCTTATATTTAGGGCCCCTTTTCGGGCCCCCCAAATCAATTGCAAATAAGGAAAAATTCGCTTTCCTATGGGGGCAGGGACGCCACACTTGTGTGGGTGATGCGACACAAGGGCCTAAGTGTCCACCCCGACCGACACTGGGACCTTATATTTAGGGCCCTTTCTCGCCCCCACCCCCTCAAGTCAATTGCAAAAAGGGAAAACTTTACTCTCCTATGGGGGGCAGGGACACTACACTTGGGTGGGGAGATGCG
>JAFIDM010000179.1:17696896-17715451 GCA_023159025.1 Thereuonema tuberculata | reverse complement strand
CTTATTCTTTCGTACTTTTAGTTTTGACAGCGACATTTCTTCTTCAAAATTCCCGCTCTCCTTTATCTGTCAGCGTGGAGACATACCAGGCATATTTATCTCCGTTCAAATCGAACGATCTGCTACAGGCTTTGTCATTACGCCATCTTCGCCATCTTGTCCGTTGTCATACCGCACACATTAATCCCGCAGAAAACTAGTAAATAATCTCTAACTAAAAATTTTCTTTTCAAGCACAGTAATCACAATATATATCATCACAAAAATTAAACTTCATCTAATTAAATATAAATATTAATATAACTTATATTTAATTTAATATATATACATCAGCAAAAACCTCCCCCGCTTGAAAAGCAAAATTACTCTCTCTATCACATTTTCATTTTCATCATGTCAACAAATATTTTATGGCATGTTTTACTTAAGGGTTTAGTGAGCCCATCGGCAATATTTTTGTTTGTTGCTACATACTGAATCTGAATTTCATTATTATCTACTGCATCTTTAATGACATGATATTTTAGATCTATATGGCGACTTCTACTTTTGTTTAAACTTTCTGTAGCGAGCTGGATAGCCGCTTGATTGTCGCACCACATGTTCACCGGCTTTGACATGTACATGTCTTCTTGAAGTTCACATAATATATTTCTTATGGCTCTAAACTCTGTAACGACCAGTGCCATAGAAATATATTCTGATTCCTGGGAAGAAATAGCGATAACTTGCTGTTTCCTAGACAGCCAATGGATAGGGCCGTTACTCATCATGATGACGCATCCAGATGTCGATTTACGATCGTTCAAATCATCTGCCCAACTTGCATCACTATATAATACTAATTTCTTTCCGGTGCTTGAATAGCATAGTTTCAGTTCTTTGGTGTCCTGCAAATATTTCAATATTTTTTTTAGTTTCACATAGTCTGTATTAGTAGGTGCATTATTCTTCCTGGACAATCTGTTCACAGCATATGTGATGTCGGGTCGGCAGGTGTTGGACAAATAATTTAAACTTCCAATTATACTTCTATACTGGGTTTGTTGTTCACTGGTTAATAAATGCCCTAACTCTTCATTCTTCTTACTATTTGCTTCCATAGGTATGGTTGCTCCTTTACACTTCTCCATATGATTTTGACTTAATAGATCTTCTATATATCCTTTTTGACTGATTTTCATGCTTCCACTATTCCTGTCATAATCTATATACATCCCTAAATATTCTTTTACTGAACCCAACCTCTTTATCTTATAGTAATTTTCCAAATCATTTTGAGTTAGAAGTATAGAGTCTTTGTGTTTACTCATGATGAGAATGTCATCAATGTACACTACTAGAAACACCTTTTCGCGTCCGTCATTCTTTAAATAAATACATGGATCAGATTTAAGGTTGGCGAAACCAATGGATTTTAACTTTGTTCTGAGCTCCATAAACCACTGCCGGCCTGCTTGTTTCAAACCATATAGTGCCTTTTTCAGCTGTACCCCATTATATTTCGATTTGTCATATATAATGCCTTCTGGCATAATAAGATATATTTCTTCATGGAGGTCTCCGTATAAGTAGGCCGAATTTACGTCGCATTGCTCAATATACCAGTTTTTATCAGTAGCCAATGCAAGTAGTAATCTAATACTTGTTACGCTTGGTGTCGGAGCATAAGTCTTGTCGTAGTCTACATAACGCCTTTGCGTATAACCATTAACGACGAGTCTTGCCTTAAACTTCGAAATCTCCCTGTTGTGATTATATTTAACTTTGAATATCCACTTAGTGGTCAAAGGAAGAGCATACTGTGGGATTTTTACATACGACCAAGTATTATGAGAATGGATACTTTCAAGTTCTTTATCGATTGCTTGTTTCCAATCTTCACTTTGTTCACATGAAATGGCTTCTTTGTATGACTGAGGCTCTTGCAATTGCATGACATATGATTTTACTATTTCTTGTTTTAACTTTGATGTTGATCTTGTTTCCCTGGATTGGCTTTCTTCCTTCTTAATATCTTCATCCTTTTCGGATTCTTCATCATCATGTTTAGAGTTCTCTTCATTTTCTATTTCATTCTCTTCATCGGATGACTGACTTTGATTCAATGGATTTGATGCTTTAATCTGCTTCTTATATTCTTCTAAACTAGTAGGTTTGCTTGATAGAATGCTCACACCAGGTACTCTTTCATTCACGAAAGCATTTTTAGTCTCAATTACTCTTCTTTGGCTTGGCAACCAAACTTTGTACCCTCTAAGTTTAGTGGAATATCCTATTAGGATTCCTTTGACTGCTTTAGTATCAAATTTACTCTTTCTCTGAATACTTGGAGTTTTCAGATACACTATGCTTCCAAATTTACGTAAGTGTTTCACGTTGGGGTCGTACCTCCCCCCATTCCATACTTTGAGTGGTACACTATTGTTAATAGTGTCATGTGGTGTACGGTTCAATAGATAATTTGCACATTCTGTCGCAAATATCCAATAGTTTGTAGGAAGCTTAGATTCGACGAGCAGTGTTCGTGCACAATCCAATAATGTGCGATTATACCTCTCCGCAATTCCATTTTGCTGTGGAGTGTAGGCGGAAGATGACATGTGTTTAATTCCATGTTTGCGGAAAAACTGGAATAACTCTCTATTGTTGTATTCGGTTCCTTGGTCCGACATTAACCCTTTTACCTTTTTACCTGTTTGACGTTCTGCAAACTTGATAAAGTCTTTGGTCACTCTTGGTACCTGACTTTTACTTTTCAGGAAATAAACAAAGCTTCTTCGAGAGTAGTCATCGATAAAAGTCAAGATGTATCTAGCGTGGTAATAGTTTGGTATGTCCAGGGGTCCACATACATCTGTGTGTACAATCTCTAGAACATCTGAGCTTCTTATAAAATTTAACCTTTTATGAGGAACATCTGCCATTTTGCTTAATTTGCAAGATTCGCATACTTCACCTACATTTACTTTTACGGGGTCAATACCTCTGAGTAGTTGTTTACGTAAGATCAATTGAAGTTTTCTGTATGCAATGTGGCCTAGCCTGTCATGCCACAAATGAGATCTCTCCGATGATGTTTTATTGAAAGCGTGAACCTTTTCTCTATTTACAATAACATCAGCATAGTATAGGTTAGCGTGCATATTAGCTCTTAAGACTACTTCTCTATTCCAGTCGTAAACTGTGTATGCATTTCCTTTGATGATTTGTACAAATCTTTTATGTGCCAAACGCGTTGAGGAAATTAAGTTGACTCCAAGATCTGGTACGTGATAAACGTCTTTGAGTTTTAAGGAAACGTCTTCGTCTCGGGATACTTTACATTCTAAATCTATAGTACCCTTTCCAATGGCTTTAATTGGTTTGACTGACGCACCATGAATCTCAACAGATTCATTCAGGGGTTCATAATCACTGAAGTCACTACGATTGGAGCATATGTGATGGGTTGTCCCACTGTCCATAAGCCATATATTCTCACTTAATGTTGCTAGTAAACATTTGTTCTTATTAGTTATTGTTATACCTGTATAACTTCTTTTTTCGGATTTACGAAAACTAGCTCCTGTTTTTCTATCACCTGATTTCCCATCGTAAGACCTATCATGAGTGTCTTTATCTTTGGAACGACAGTCCTTAGCAAGATGCCCAATCTTATTACATCTGAAACACTTTCGTTTCTCTTTGACATTGGGGTATTTCTTGGCTTTACTTTTGTACACATTTACGCTATCATGTTCATCTGTTTGAGGAACTTTATTTCTTTTTCTTTCCACCTCATGTAGAATTTTATCTAGCACAGTCTCTAAATTGAATTGAGGGGTCTCCTCAGTTAACCCAATACCTTGTGCTATTTGATCATATTCTTCAGGTAAGCCAGATAGAACCATACAGCAAAGCTCTAATTCGTCAAACGAACCACCAATAAGATTCAGTTCCTTTAATAATACTTTTATGTTTACAATGTCATATTCTAATGTACTACAGTCTTTAAAATTTGTAGCATCATACAACTTTCGTTTTAGTCTGGAGATCTTTAAACGATCAACCTTATTATATCTACGGTCAAGTTCTTTTATGAGTTCGTAAGGATTGACCTCTTCCTTAATCAACAACTTGAACCTGTCTTCAAGTAGTTCAAAAATCGTCCCAAATGCTTTTTGAGCTTTTTCTTTCATTTTGCGCTTTTCTATCTTATCATCTATCATTTCTAGTTCTGATGATGATAAATTTGCGGCCTCCCATAAGCCATCTTTCATTAATATGTTGCGCATGCTTAAGCGCCACGTCGTATAATTACGACCGTTAAACTTCCCATTGGGATACAACTCTTTATAGACAGCCATTTTACTAACCAATAAAATGTTTCAAACAAATTCAGTTTATACTGTACTAAAGGACTTTTACAATACCATTCTTATTATGATAAAACCCTTACTAAGTACGAACATTCAAAGCTTACAAAATAAACAACTCTAGCTAAGTAATTCACAACCAATGCCTCTTTACCAGTGCGTTGCGCAGTGGAAGCTTGCTGTAGTCCAAAACCTTATTGATCAAAAAAAGAACAGATGAAAAGACAACAAATATTTGAATGTATGTATGTCTTCCCTCTAAAAAATTGAGCTGGGGTATAATATATACTTTCAGAGCAAGCACGCATCAAGGTAAAGAAACAAATGCATTGAAAAATAAAAACTTTAAAATAATTTATTACTAGAGTCCATAACCTTTATGAAAGGAAAAATTAACTTTACAATAATTTATTATATAAGAACAATAACATTTGTTATCATATATTAACTCAGTTCATCTGTAACTAATCCCTAATGGTACCATCTATAAAACCTTGCATGTATCAGTTTACATGTAAATATCAAAATATGAAATACTCAATAATTGCAAATTATTAATGAACTTTAACCTTGATGATTATTCTTAATCCTAGAATAATAATATGTAGTACAAAAACATAGTATTATATATCTCATCTTCAAATATCACTTTTAACATTAATACTACGCCTTAAATTCAAAATATTAAACTGATGACTTCCCATGTAACTATTAACAAGCAACCTACAAGGATACTTAATTTCAGAATATAATGGTATTTACATCTAAGTCATATCTCTCATTAATGTACTATTTCATTCATAGAAGAAACTAAAGTTAGATCACTCAACAATGGTTTTTCTCCTATGTGAAAAAATTAATCTTTGCTCCTTTAATAATGTTACTTGTATATTTTGGGCTTGTTGTAAATCAGCAATCCCCTTGGATACTCGATTCATAAAATAAAGGAAACTGTACTTACATATCCAGACTCTCGATGATAACTCGTCTCGAAAGCACTATACACATAATTGATACTTTACTATCAACTTTCAGTTGATATTTATAATTAACTCTAGATGACCAAACAAGCAATAATTAGTTTCACTAATTCACACACAAATTTTCCTAATCACTTGTATGAAATCAATTCGGATCCATTTCAGAAAGCTGTCCGGCAAATTTTATATATATATATATATATATATATATATATATATATATATATATATATCAAATGTCCAAACTGGAAGCTCATCCTTCGAGTTTAGAAAAGCAAAGATATCAACATAGATATAATATATATATATATATATCCACAGAGAGAGAGAGAGAGATACTTATATGCCTATCTGCTAGTTCCCATGAGAGTGACTGTATTTTGAAATAAGTATTTTAAATTTATAGATTGTATGAAGTAGATTAAACATAAATTGTATTATTTATATATTATTAAATGTAAATTAATGTTATATCCGATTGTTAAGCATTACTCTACAGAACCTATGAAATTTTTCTTGTAGGAATATAAATTGTGAATTGGCTAGAAAATTAAAAATAAAAAAATGTAAATAAAAATTGAAAAGCTCAGTCATTGTTACTCATTGGTAAGCTGAGCGCAAGTTAATCATTGTAAACATTTATTATTCCGAATGAAATCTGTCTTTTGAAAGAAGTTTGAGGATATTAGAATGACGTAATAGACGCAGGCAGGATAGAAATAAATACGAGCTTTTCTTAATCTCTAGATTAGGACATACGATTATTTCCTAATTGAGGTGTTGAAGATTTTATGATGAAAGAAATTATTTATTTCAAGAAAGCATCGTAGGACAGCTGATCATTCGAGAACAATGGCGATCTTTAGTAAACTATTTCTACCAAATGTGAGGGATCACAATCACAGTTTAGATGAAAATTGCTTTAGAAATTTAATCAAATTCATTAGGCTGTCATTTGTAAATCTGCTGTTAGTGTACAGTTTGCTGAATGGGGTAAGTCGATCATAATTATAATCGAATTATAATCATTTGCCTGGGTGGGTCGGCGAATGAGGACTCCCCCTCCTTTGCAATGTATGGCCGGGAACTGCTGCGGGTCAATGTCGAAGAGAGCAGCGTAGAGGAAGCGATCAGCGAGTCGAATATCAAAAAAAAGATTCAGAAGAATTCTGAACCTCATCCACCAGAATCGAGGAAAACTCGATTTGAAGAGCAAAACACTACCAAGGAGACAACACATCCTGTATGTTTCAAATGTGAATGCCCTTTTGTAAGATGACAGTACACATGAATTACTTTAAAAATATATATACATATTGGGGCCAACGCTCCATAGATTTCTAGATATTCGGCGTTATTTTCATCGATTTTCAAGTATTGCCTTAAAAGCTCACGTGACTCCTGTCTCGACGAATAAAGCGTTACGGTAGCATAGTGGTATGGCCTCTCAAGCCAACGTACCCGGGTTCAAACCCTCTGCGGAATAAGGTATAATTTTAATTTTTTTAGTTTCTTTCTTTTTTTTTTATTTTTTCTAAATTTTTTTATTTTTTTAAATTTTTTTTTTGCCTTTTTTCTTTATAATAATTTGGTT
Organism: Thereuonema tuberculata; assembly: GCA_023159025.1. Taxonomy (NCBI): domain Eukaryota; kingdom Metazoa; phylum Arthropoda; class Chilopoda; order Scutigeromorpha; family Scutigeridae; genus Thereuonema; species Thereuonema tuberculata. The sequence continues at coordinate 17,708,519 of JAFIDM010000179.1, read as the reverse complement.
TTTTTTCGTTTAATTATGAATATTAGACAGTCAACCAATTTACGATTAGAAGTAAATAAATAATATTCTCGTTAACTTTGGTTTTTAATTAATTAGTTACTTAGTTAACTGTTATTTATAAGCGAAAATAAAGTCTTTCTTTATTTGCTGGGCAGAGTTGGTAATAACTACAAGTACATACTCACATTTAATGTTCTTAATTTAGTTGAAAAAACGTTCTTGGCTTATTCATGACAAAGCACTTGTTGCTTCGCCGGTGACTTGATAGGAACTGATTTCTGCTCCTCGCTCCCAACAATCGAACTGATCACTTCTGCGTGCTGTGATGCTTGCGCCTTTCGATTGTTGGCTTGGGATCTTTTCTGCCAGTTGCTTTTGGCAAGGTTCTTTCTGAGAATAATTATTTACTTTATTCTCCACCACCAATCTAGTGTCATTTGTCATCATTGAAATGAGGGATTTAAATAACAAATTGCCATTGTGTTTAAAATTATTTCAGGTGTGCTTTTACTTTAGGAAAAATTAGGTTTTTATGTAAGAGATTTAAATGTAAAACTTCACTAACTGAATTTTTTTTCTTTATTATAAAAACAAAACAAAACAAAATTAGTATTCTCATTAATTTTGGTTTTTAGTTAGAAGTACTTTAATTCAGAAAAATAAAGTAAAACTTTGATTTTAGCTTCAAGTGGAATGCAGTCAAACTTTGATTTTTTTAATGGAAATTCATAATACTCACTTCCAGACGACAGAGTTTTTACAGGAGATACTGTCAATCCACTGTAGATCGTCTCATCATCACTACTATCTACAACATTCAGCTCTCTTTCATCTTCTGCTGCTGTAAAAAGTTCTTCTGTTTGTATCGGTATTCATTCTTCCAATACTTCCATGACAGCATTTGCCATTGATTCTCCTAAAAAAAATTTTATCAGAAGATTCACTTTGGCTTACTCTATCACCAATAATATTCTCTTTTCTCAGCAGTTCTTTGCATATTTGGAAACCATTAGTAATTTCTTGTGTGGAAAAGCATAAGTTGGACTGAACTTTTTCCATTTCATATTTTTCTGTACAATGAGATGAAGAATTGCAAACTGACTCACTTTTCTGAAATTTTTGTGTTTTAACCCTTCACCCCTCTTACGTAAATGTAACTGTCCTAATTGTTCAACTGTTGAACTGTGCAATAAAAATCCTTAAAATAAAATTCAGTTAAATAATTTTAAATACATAATTAATTATAAAAAAATAGCTTTTTTAATATACCACGTTTTTAAAACAGACTAAATAGTACAAAATAATTTTTCCTAGCCTCATACAGATAGTCCTGAAAATTTGTGATTGTACAGTTTTAAGAGCTATGAAAATACTTGTAAGATTTAGAACGAAAAACGTGGGGCGCATGCAATAGATACTTGAGATTGTATGGATGTAGTGTATATTATCTTGCACCCCACGTTTTTCGTTTTAAATCTTACAAGTAGGCCGTATTGTCATAGCTATTAAAACTGTACAATCACAAATTTTCAGAACTATCTGTATGGGGTTAGGAAAAATTATTTTATACTTTTTAGTCCGTTTTAAAAACATGGTATATTAAAAAGCTATTTTTTGTAATTAATTAGTTTTTACTTTTTTAGTCTTGTGTGTATGATATTTTTCAATCGATTTTAAACAGTTTGATGAGATTAAGTAAATACGATATCAGTTGTTAAAAAAAAAAAAAAAATTTCATCAAAAAGTAAATGAACTCTCTATGCATTTTCATAAATAGTGGAATATTCATTTTCACGATAAACCTACTAGCTTGAACTGATATTATAAATTATTAAATAATAAATTTTCTACTAATTATTACTTAACCTTTAAAACTAAAAAACCCTTGACATCGCCATTTCTTTCTACTGGTACAAATGTTTATAATCTCTGAATGTCGTGGCCTCTTGCTTAAATGCCTGACATTGTCAATTGTTTCAATATCACTGACATCTACCGGCAAAAATGTTAACTACACTAATTTTTTGTAAATGTAATGATGCTTAAGGAACATTATTACTGTAGATTTATGAGGAAACTGTTTTTAAAAATGTTCATGTCATTGGACAAGGAGCGATAAAGGGAGATAAAGGGTTAATATTGCATTGTCATCCAGTTCTGTGGTGTGTATAAAGTTTCAAGTCTGTAGATCATCGTTTAAAATCAATTTTAAAATTTCTATCGAAGAAATTTTCGCCATCGCCATTTGTTGAAGCACTGACATCTACCGGCAAAAACGTTAACTACTCTATTTTTTTTAAAACTAATGGCCTTCAGGAATTTTATTACTGTAGATTTATGAGGAAACTGTTTTTAAAAATATCCATTTAAGTGGATAAGGGGAGATAAAGGGTTAATATTGCATTATCATCCAGTTCTGAGTATGTTTAAAGTTTCAAGTCTCTAGCTCATCAAGAAGATAAATTAAAATAAATTACAAAATTTGAACCGAAGAAAGAAACAAACAGACAGACAAGAAAGCGAATAAAAAAAACGTATTAATAATAAAATAGTAAAAGAGTTTCACCACATGATAAGGAAAAAAGTTTAGTTAATTAAGTAAATAATTAAGTAAAAACCTAAGTTAATGATAATAATATTTATTTACTTCTAATCGTAAATTGGTTTTCTGTCTAGTATTCATAATATAAACAAAAAAAAATAAAAAAACAGAAAAAAAGAAGAAAGTAAAAACAAAAAAAGAAAGAAATGAAATAAAAAGAAAATTATATCTAAAATTTATATCTAAATAGGGTTCGAACCCGTGTACCTTGGATTGAGAAGCCACGGACATACCACTATGCTACCATAACACATTTTTTGTTGTGACAGGAGTGAGTTTATAAGACAATACTTGAAAATCTATGAGAATAACGCCGAATATGTCGAAATCTATGATACATTGGCCCCAATAAGTATATATATTTTTGAAGTATTTCATGTATACTTTCATCTAACAAAAGAGCATTCACATTTGAAACATACAGGGTGTGTCGTCTCCTTGTATGTGATAAGTATAGGAGAGAATTCTCATTCTGACCCGGTGATCGTGTCCTGCTACACACGCATCCCATCTCCTCTAAGATTAACAAATTTGCAATGAAACTAGTCCCACCCTTTGCTGGCCCTTTCATCGTGAACCGCAGAACAGGTCCGGTCTCGTACACCCTTTTGAGCGAGAGAATCCCTCCATTGAGAAGAAGCCTCATGTCATCCAAATGAAGCCCTACACTCCTCCTCCCACACAATCTTCCCCGACCGCGAATAAATTATGCTGGACACTTTATTCTTATTTTAGGACAGAGTCTCTCACTCCTTTTCTACGGACTGCTTGCTTGCATCATTTTTAAATGTTGTTCATTCGCCCCAGAACTGTCTACATCCCTATGAATTCCTTTCACCCTCATCCGTCTCAACGTTCACCCCAGGCAACGGGGAATCCCTCTCTCATCTCGTTACTGTCTGCACCACCCCCTCTGTACTGCACCTTTCTGCCCTCCCCTTCTGGCTGAACCATCCCTTTTGGCAGGGGAAGGATGTAACATCTCATGGCTTCTCTTATATACATCCTTTATCCCTTCCCTTCACAAGAAAATCTTCGTAATTGCTTCTTATATTCTTCATATTTCTTCATTTTCGCAGGCATTGATTCCAACGATCCCTTTGTTTCGTCAATCAGATGTTCTCCAGATGTCTTACAGTGTTCTCTCGAACCTCCTTTCTCATCTGGAATCCAACTTCGTTTTACTTTTCCATCTGGGATCCAACATTAATCGCTTCTCAATAAAACTCCCCACCTTACTCTTTCGCTATTTTCTTTTGTCCCCCTTCCTCGCAGCCTGTGAACAGATGTTTTATAGACTAGTCGGTGTCGCCTACACCTTAACAGCTGTTCGTCCAAGTGACGTCACATCTGAAGGGATGGTGCGAATGCAAGTGCGACGGAGACAAGGCACTCGTAGAATAGAGAGGCAGCCGGATATATTACTGCCTCTCCAATAACTCTCTGCATTTGAAAGGGAATTGGAGAATCCTCCCTTCACCAACAACTAAGCCTAGGCAGGCTTGCACCATTCGGAATTTTGGTTGAACTATCTTGGCGTACAGAGCACCGAACTCGAAATACCCATGCAAATATTGTCGCCACAGTGCTATGAAGATTTTCAGCAGAGAAAAGCTGGGGCAAACATATATTGATTTGAATTTCAATGGAGTTTCACAGTTGGAAGGGAAACTACAACTTTTTGCGGGGAAATTTATGCTGTCGCCCGAGGAGCTGTCCTTCCCTCGGATCTTAAGCACTACAGATGAGCTGTTTTCTTAATGGACTCACAAGCTGCTACATTGGCACCGCTAGGTTTGACAAGAGCTACGTTTGATTAACCGCACTCTTTGTTTAGGTGATAAATCTTTCAATAACTTAATGGTGCAAAGTGAGGCTACGGAGATATAAGAATTACAAAAAGCAAAGTTTTAGGTGTGCTGAACTTAATTTATGTATTCCAAAGATGAAGTATCCACACGTGTGAAATTTTAATTATGTAAATATTTACAATTTCACAACCATGGTTTCCACTTCAACAAAGAGAAGTCTTTTTCAACTGTTAATTTAACATTGAAAGAAAATATATATATACAAATTAAACTAATAAAAAAGTCGAGGTTGCCCTGGAGGACTTCCCGTAGAGGACTGGATATTTGCATCTGCAGTCTATTTAAACTGGGGGACCCTGGCGGTGATAATCAGAACATCTGAGGTAAACAACTCCATGTGGAATATCGATGGCTGGACTCCAGGTGTGGGATTATAAACAAACAATAAAGGATCGATTGCGGAATATTTAAAACTAGAAAAAAATTAAAATAAATGAAATTTAAATTTGACAATACATTATATAAAAATTGTATATAATTAAGTTAATACAGGATTTTTTTTTCTCCTTAAATTACACCAAATTTTCGTAATTGTTTTATTTTTAATTTTCGTTTTCGGCTTTCCAACGAATATCACCACTACATTTACTTTGAGAGCCTGTTTTAGCTTTATGTCATCTGCATTTTTAAGAAGAATGTGCATAGTCTTTTTTTCATCCTAACTCCTAATTTGCTCATAATAACTGTTTATCCGATCTTTTGAATGACTGAATATAATTACAGAAAAAGAAAATGAAAATTAAAAATAAAATAATTAGAAAATTTTGATATGATTATTTAAGGAGAAATTTTTTTTATTTTTTCTGTATTGCTTTCATATATGCAATTTTTACTTAATATATTGTCATATTTTAATTTAATTTATTTTAAGTTTTTTCTAGTTTTAAATATTCCGCCGTCGATTCTGTATTGTTTCTGTTTCACCCAACACCTGGAATCCAGCCATCGATCCAGTCATGCTTCTTCCAGCCATCGATCTTCTACGTGGAGATGTTTATCTCAGTTATTCTCATTATCATCGCCAGGGTCACGGAGTTTCACGAGACAGGAAATGCAAATTTCCAGTTCGCTATTAGCAGTCCTTGACATTTTTTTGCTTTATTTTATATATATATCTCTTTGTGACCCTCTTTGCGACCCCATGCTATCTTACCCACTCCTATTTATTTGGAATAATGGTCATTCTTAACTCAAACCTTGTTAATGCACTGAATTCCTGATAATGATTTAAATAAAAACTTAAGTTGAGAAACTGTGAAAAGATTTAAAATGGGGAGAAAAAAATGAAGAATAAGAATTGTCCATTAGGGGATCGAACACACGATCTTCGCGTTATTAGCACAACGATCAAATCTACGGAGCTAACAGGCCACCGACAACATTGAAGAAATCCTAAAGCAGTCGCTTCCTAAGTTAAAACAACGTGATACTAATTTTAGAGAAAATAAAGTAGTTATCAAAATCCCAATTCTAAAGGATTATATAACCAATATCTCATAATGTCATAAGTTGAGAAACTGTGAAAAGATTTAAAATAGGGAGAAAAAAATTGAAAAATAAGAATGGCCCATCAGGGGATCGAACCCACGACCTTCTCGTTATTAGCACGTAGCTCTAACCAACTGAGCTAACAGTAGTCGTTGCGAAGCATTGTGGGATATGTGTGCACAGACAGAAAACCGGGGATAAGGAGTCTTTCAGAAGCCTAAAAATGTGTGATAAACGAAAAATGAATTCACTTCTGGAAGAATGAAAATGTCCTTGTCCTTTTAGTAAAAGCATTCTTTTTTCATTCTATTAATTGTCTGCCCAAATTTTGAAATATTGTTAAAAATATTGCTACCGTGACTTGTATCAAAGTTCGTTGGTTCAGGAAGAGGACGCACCTGAATGTATTTGCCCAGGAATCTCCAGTAGTCTAGAGTTCTTTTTACGATATGAGAAAGGCAACTTGATAGCGTTCAGTCCGATAGCTGAACTAAAATATGAATATCTTTATTTTACAATTCTTTTCTATTGTTGCCTGTGGAATGGGGCCCTGGCGCCACTAAACTGAGCGTCTCTGTTAGTCTTTGTAACGATCCCGTCTGTTTCTTCTCTCTCTTCAGGCCTGGGACACTCAGGGTCGTTTTGGCTTCTCACCAGCAACGCTGATTCCTAGGTTTGGCCCTGAACGTGAGCGGCAGACACTGTCTTCAGCGAAGTCGTCCTGGTTGAGCTGGAACCCTCCGACTGCTGTCGGGTATTAGTGCGACTCGCAAGGGTAACGTCTCCTCTTCTGCGTAGATATCTTCGTTGGACCGGATGGCTCTTTCTGCTGCCGGTTATCAGTGCGACTTGCACGGGTAACGTCTCTTCTTCTCCGTAGATATCTTCGTTAAGCCGGATGACTTAATGACTAACTAGCTTCTCGGATTATCTGTCTCCCTTTCTGTGGCTTCAGGATGAATGCTAACTGCTTCTCCCTCTGTGGCTGTCGACCACCAACTAACTGCCTAGACTGCTTCTGCGTCTGTTTTTAAAGCTGATCCCAGCCTCCCTCCCGATCCTGGAAGAGTCCACTTTCGCCAGGGAAGCTTGGTCAAACGAATCCACTCCTTAGAAGGTAGGATAGTTCAAACCACCGGTAATAATATTAGCAAATACACTTCTTTTTGTTGTTTCGCGATCGAAACGAGTCGATCGAAACCAAAACTACATGTTTTTTTTTCTGCCTTTTCTTTGAGACAGGAAGTGACTGCAGACCGCAATTTTGTAGTTTTCCTCATCTCTAAGTCGCAAAGGTTTCAATAACTTACGATCCACGTCTGTCTAACTTGTACTTAAGTCACAGACAAACAAAAACAATTCATCTTTTTTTAAAAAAACATTAACGTGCCCGAAATAATCGTGCATGCTAATTTTATTTCATTTATCTTTCTTTCTTCAATTTCCTTTGTATTTGACGGATTCGAAGGCCAGAAATTAAAGCTGCTTCTTTTTGTTTTTTGTGGTTTGATTTTGTGGGATTCCACTTTCGGAGGCGTGAGCGGAATCCGTAACCTAGTTCAGCGATCTGTGCTTTCATCGAGGTGTTTGTATGGCTGTTCATGAAGAGGATGAAACGGTCGTGTCAGACTCTCACCGATGATAGCTCAGGGGCGAAAGCTTTTGAATTTCTTTACTGCTTATTGCTTATTGTTTTGCCTTTCTTTTCTCCATCAATACACAATTACTCATTTAATAATAACACCATTTAATTATTTACTCATTAAATAATATTAATCATTAAATAATATTATTCATTTAATAATATTATAATGTTAATAATGAACATCATTTCATCTGTATCCGAAGAGCTACACCTATACTGACTGTTAACAGCAAAAACATTCCAAATTCATTCTCAAGATCAAAAATAAATTCAACAAACACTACAACACTTTTCATACATTACAACTTATCTAACAAGTACTTTCACTGAAACTCGCTATCTCATTCAATGTCCAAAAAAAACTGTAACGGTCTAAGAACATTGACCTAAAATAACCATATAACTCTATTCATATTAAACTTTAAGAAGATCCTTTCAGTGATTCAAATTTTACTGGTGGGTGGAGAAAGCAATTGTACATACACACATACAAACACATACTGATAGACTAAAGAATCTAATTTTTGTAGGCAAATAGTTAAAGTTCAATCAGAGAAATTCAGACTTGGAGTATTAAATTCGAAGTTCATCCATATTTCTAGAGTATCATTAAATTAAGGAGCATTTTAAGTTGCTATGAAAGTTGTAATTCCGAATAATTGCTGTAGAATAATCAACAAATACTCACAATGTAGTTGTTTTTTTTTGTTTTTTTTTTTTTAGATATCATTATTAGTGAAGAGAAGAAAACTTCAATCATTGTCAACATGGATTACATTTGCCTCAGATACTTCGAGAGAAGTTCTGGCCTTCACAATAATTTCAACTATCTCTGAAATTATCAATTGTGTTTTAACGTAAGTGAAATATTGTGAAAAATCATTTCTTTGTATATTATTACAAAACAAATGGACCATTAGGAAAATATAAAATTTGATTTGAGGTCTTTCTAAACTATGCTGCAAAAAGTACATTATAAGGTAAAGATTAAAATTATTTATCTTTTTTCATCACAATTTAAGAAATCCTTTTAAAAATTCTACTCGATCTTAGTAAGTGATTCTACATTTTTTTACTGGATAAATTAATTTTATAGTATCCAACTACTGGTGAACGGGATCATTTGGGGTCGTAGGAAGTATGGCTCACAGCGTTTTGTAACCAATAGGATAACAAGGAGGCGACTTCCGATAACAAGGAGATATAATGATCTTTTGAGCAATGTACTTTAATCGCTAAAAAGACCATTATATTCAGTGAGGTACAGGGAGTCTTATAGAATTTTCCAGGAACTGTTCGATGTTTCTTGAACTTTAGTCTGTTAGGGACCCGTTACCCAAGCAAAAATGGGTTTAAGGTCGACAAACACATACATATAACAAACAAAAATACAACATCAAGTCTAAAAACTAGAAAAAGACCGGCCATGAGGATAAAAACAATTTATTAATTCTATTAATCAAAATTTAAAATTCATCTTAGAGGATGAAAATAATGGAAAACTCTTTTCTACACTTGCTTTTAATCAATCAAAATAATAGAATATCTTATGAACATTATGAAAAAACGTTAAAGAGTAACCATGTCCTTTTACTAAATTTGTCCTTAATTTTAGTATCAATACTAAAAAAGCTATTATTCAAAATTATTTGAAAAGAATTATAGATAACTCAAAACATAAAAATTGTGGAAAATGAAAATAAACAAAATTAAAAATACCTTCATGCTAAACGATTACCAATAAACTTCATAAAGTATTTAATACTTTTTTCAAAAGAAAAGATAGTAAAGGTACCAAAATTCAGAAAGAAAAATATCTTAAAATTACTGTTAGGTGTAAAATTAGATAAATATAAATAAAATAAATAAATAAAAGAATTATATAAAGGAAATGACATCCAAATAATATTTTATAAAGATAATCAATTGATCAAGAAGAATAGGGATGAATTTCCCTTAAATATTATGAATACAATGAGAGTTTTATACAAACTAAAATGCAGAGATTGTAATGAAAATTAATTTGGTAGCACAGGACGAACTTTTAAAGAAATAGTATTCGAACATATTAGGGAATTTAACAACAAAAAACAAGGAATTTCTGACTGGGCAGACCACTGCCTGCTTCATAATCATAATCCGGATCCATTAATTACTATATTATTCCGAATCCAAAACGAAAAGATAGATTCATTGTGGAATCCTGTGTTATTAATTAATAACACATTTAATTGTAGGGACCACTTCAGGATAGGCGGGGCTTCGTAGTTACAAAATATCCCACCAGGCTACTGCTTGGCTCGTGGGATACACAAACCCATATGCTTCGTTTTAACCCGGGTAGATATAGAGGGTAAACTAAAAGATTTGATTTGGATGAAACGATTGTAAGCCTTCCAAAAGTTTCGTATCGGTTGTAGAGTTGATTATAGCCTATTGAAGACGACGACAGCAATATATTATCAAAGAACGATATAATTTAATGGACCACTTGAGGATAGGAGGGGCATCGTAGTTACAAAATATCTCACCGGGCTACCGCTTGGCTTGTGGGATAAACAAAGCCATGTGCTTTGTTTGAACCTGTGTAGATATAGAGGAAATATTTTACTGTAATAAAGAAGGAAATTCCCAGTGTTTTTACAGAATTATTACAATAAGAAACTGCACAGTATTGAACCATTCCGTCTTGAAATATCAAAACACGATGATTTTTTTTAGTAATTCACACAAAGTTATACATTTGTTTATCCCGCAAGATCTGGCAGCATGTGCTTACGCGTCATACGTGACGTCGGTAGGAGTGTAAACCTCAAGTGGTCCATTAATAAGGATAAATACCTTGAAGTTAGTCGATATACTCTTAATAAATTTAAGCAAGATAGGGATAGCGATTAGTAAACCAATCACAATGCTTCGCAACTACTTCTGATACGTATAAGAAAATATATTATTATCATCTACCTTTAACTGCGATAATGTTCCTTAGTTGATATTTTTATTAAAAGTGGATTTTTTTTTAACTATTGCTTTAATTTCCTTATTATTATTATAAATGTGATTGCTGCGAATGGAAAGCGCACAATTGTTGCGATTGTTGTGATTGTTGCTGAGCTGTATTATAAATGTGATTGTTGCGAATGCAAAGGCGCATTTGTTGCGTTTGTTGTGATTGTTGCTGAGCTCTATTGTTTTGATTGTTGCGCTATTGATACATGTCCACAGACGGACAGACAAAACTGGAATATAAGACTTCTGAGAACTTGTATCAGCAGTCTAAAAATGTGTTAACAATAAAGAGATGTTTATGTAATATTTTTATTGGTTTGTTAAATAGATTGTTGACACATTATTTACTTTAAAATGTTTTTCACGTAATTGCCAATAACGTAATAATGTCATTTAAATTAATGAAAAACTGTTGCATTATGATGATATCAGTATTGTTTTGCATACTAAAAAAATTGTTGCATTATGCGTACTAGAAAATTGCAATTCTGTACGTTAGAGAGTGTTAATTCATTTTGTATATTAATTCGATAAGCAGGAATTATATTCTATAAATATTTATCTGATGAATAGAAGGTACGAAATATCATAGCATGAATAAAGAATTTTGTTTGTAGGAGTCGAGTTGACAGTTTTATTAATGGAGATCTTTAATAGTTTAAATTCTATTTTGAGACAATCAGGGACTTATAAAAAATTATTCAAAAAGATTCCAAAAAATATTTGACTAAATAAGTAGTCTTACTATAAATGTACATACCGTATTTCTTCTTCATCTCACTCCTTCTAGATATATTGTTAATCATCATCATCTTCTTATATCATAAAATAAATATAAAATTAAAAATAAATTTAAAATATATTTATTAGACAGGAATTTTCGAAGAGACTATTTCCTTCTCTTCTTCTTCAGCTACAATCATTTTTAACAAATATGGGAATTGAAAATCATGATATTATAACATTTCATTGTAGTAACTATCATGTTAACACTTATTCTTACATTTA
>JAFIDM010000179.1:17665402-17696886 GCA_023159025.1 Thereuonema tuberculata | reverse complement strand
ACATTTAACACTCATCTATTCTTACATCGAGATTGTTTAATTATTAATTATACACTAGATGAGATGAAGTGTTAAAATGATAATTACTACAATGAAATGTTATAATATCATAATTTTCACTTCCTATATTTTTTAATAATTAAACAATCTCGATTTAAGAATAGATGAGTGGTAAATGTAAGAATAAGTGTTAACATGATAGTTACTACAATGAAATGTTATAATATCATGATTTTCAATTCCCATATTTGTTAAAAATGATTGTAGCTGAAGAAGAAGAGAAGGAAATAGTCTCTTCGAAAATTCCTGTCTAATAAATGTATTTTAAATTTATTTTTAATTTTACATTTATTTTATGATATAAGAAGATGATGATGATTAACAAGTAGTGTTACTATTCACCTTGAAAATTTTTCTGGTTGTCTGTCTATTTGTGGGAATTTAATACTTTTAACGCATTCACAAAAATGCGGTTGTCAGAGTGGGTGTTTACCTAGGTCAATTAATTTCAGATTAAGTTAGTTAAACTAAGATTGTTAAGAAATAAGCAAAGCGAACATTTATCACACAATTTCAAGGAATAAAAAGAAAGATTTAATTCTGTAAGTTGAATTACTTTCTATACATTCATCAAATATTATCTTAATGATAATGGGAGTAAATAATTACTATTGTCAATCCTTCGACTATAGTATTTAAACAGATAAGCAAAAGTCTCTAAGATAAAAGGTTCTAGTTCATAATAAATTCGAAATAACTTATGTCCTTTCCAGTTAAAATTTATGCTTTACAGGATACAATTCAGTTCAAATAAACTGTCACTAATTTCATAAATATTTAACGTCACTATTGTTGAGATTCTACGGATCCTTTAGTCTTGGGTCACAAATGCTCTGGAACGGCGTTCACCCGATAAAAACAAGAAATAGTTCATACTGACGAGTTTCAATCTTTCTGGAATCGTGGAACTAGTCGTATCATTGGAGAAAACACTAAAGGTAGCACTGGTCACTTGACGCTTGAGTAGCTAACATCTAAACCCTGACAGTAGTAAACATGGCGACATGTGTTCTATGTTGTTGTTGTTGCCCTAACGATGTCTTCCGTTACCTGGGAAACAATCGTTACTTTTGGTTTGTGAAAAATCCTTTTTTCACAAATCTATGGCGATGAATTGATTTCATCACTGGAATCTGCGTTGATTCACATTTCACTAAAAGGCACTGATTAAGCATCTTGATTTATGCTTATACACTAACATGAGAAGCTTCCGCCTTCTCATTTCACTGGCACAACTGATGAACACTCTGTTGTTGAGTAGAACCGGACACACAACTGAACTGCTTAGCAACCGCACAGTTCTTTTTAATAAAGCATATCATCTGCTCTGTTGACAATGTGTGCCAACGCAGCTTAGATGATCCTCGGTTGTTTCACGCTGACAGCCACGGACTTGTTGTTAAGATATCGGCGTTAACACTAGTTTAATATTAGCTGTGCAGAATGAATATCTGTGTGAAATAAGGTAAGTGACTTCACTTAGGCTAGATGTATTAACTTGATACCATAATTTCACACCATACTGTTTATTTCACATCAGAATAAATTGTTTTGCTTATTTATGAGTCCCACCTTAAAATATAAAATAATTATTATTGTCAGATTTAAGAGATGAGAAGTGTGCCCGGTAGCCGAGTGGGTATGGGCGCTTGGCTAGGGTTGGAGGTAACGAGTTCGATTCCCGGCCTCGGTGGAGGTCAGGAATTTTTCCACGCTCCTTCTCCTCCAAACGGGTCCTAGTGCCTACCCAGCTCTCTGGAGAATGGCTACCGGGTTTCTTTCCCCGGAGTTAAAGGCGGGCGAGCGTCGGGCCGACGCCCCCACCTCATCTTCGTCCCATAGGTTACGATCACTGGAGCCTACCCTGCAGCGGCCTCACCAGCCTGCACAGGCTGGTTGTGGCATCGCGCGGTCCTCTGGGCCTGATCGCGCCTTTAACTTTTAAGACATGAGAAATAATGAAATAATTTACAATGTCACCAGAAAAGTGATTATGATATTTGGTACTTCTTACAGATATAAGAAGTATATCAGACAGAATATAAATGGAGAAACTTCCCTGACATTGCCATCCTTATTGGTAACTTTTATGGCAAGTTTATACGACCTTTACCGTAGCATGTCTCTATTCAGTGCAACGTTGTATATTTTTTATCTTTGAAAAGTTTATCCCCATTACATAATTTTCTTTTCCTTCTAGGGAGAATATAGGACAACCACACCCTTATATTGGACCCATCATCATGTATCTTTTATGTATTCTGTTTGTACGAATTCTTCACTTGAACAGGTTATCTCAATTATATAATTTCTATTCTTTTAAATATAGAGTCCTTTTTAATATATTTATTTTTAAACATAACTTACAAATTTACTAATTCATATTTGAAATAAAATTCTTAAGTCATAGTAAATCTTCTTTATTACATGAAAACATTGTTACATTACATTAGTTAGAAGGGGTTAGTGACAAAAAATAACTAAAAACATTTCTATTAAAAACGTATAAGTTTTGCGTCTCTGATATTGGTGTTTCATCACCGGTTGCTTCACTATGTTTTTTTTACTTTGCATTAAATTCCAGTGTCTCTCCTTCTTTCTTTAATCATTGTTTCAACATCAGCTGATATCATCAGTGTATTGTGAACGTCGATAAGAATGATACAAGTCTTCTTATTTTTCAGCTTGTAGATGCACGCAGAGGATTGAAGACACTCGAAGCTGTTTTTCTTGTAACTTCTTTCTTATGGTTTCATACCATGTTCTGCCAGCTTGTTTCAATCCGTATAAGCTTTATTTAATCTGAAACCTCTTTACTCTGGATTCATGTTGTCGATGCCATCAGGAACTGGAATATAAATCTCTGCAGTCAAATTCCCTTTAAGTAAGCTGATTTTAGATTGCATTAATGTACCTTCCAACTCTTTTGAATGGAGGAATGGAATGAAACTGATTTCGTCACTTGTTCCAATTCACTATTTTCGGAATCATCTGTACTTTCATTGGAATTTTTCGTGGGACTGACTCTTTTTCCTGTCATGATGTCTTTCCTTTCTTCATTATCCACGGGATTAGCTGCTATGTCTGAGGATAAAGTTGTTGTTGTCGATTCAGGAAAACTTAATCTTCATAGGTATTTTTTCGAGTTTTGTATTTTTTTTTCAAATATTAACCTGTCACATATGCACTCGAAATTAAATTCTGATGACTCTTCCTTCTATATAATTCCTTGGGCACAGGAATCATATACGGAATGGAATCTGGACAGCAGGAGCCAATAGATCTTTTCTTCGAAGCTCCCACCGACGTGTTCCAATTCCGAGAGTAATAGTATTAATTCGACTATTCGGTCCACCATGTTGTCGGATTCTGTAATGGTCGTTGATGAATATATATTCCTTTTAAGTTTAGTTATCCTAAGATAGCCCTTGGTATTTTGTTTCTTCACTATTTTTGACTCGCAACAATTGCACGCAAGAGATATCAAACCCTTGCTGTGAGATCACTGTTGGCTTTGTTACCAACAAACGCGTGACATATAATTTTTAAAAGTTTAATGTGTTTTCAATAATTCACTATTGAAAACATAATCAATCATAGTATAAGCCTTAAATAACTAGATGTGAGGGCTAAAACAAGAAAAAAATGGCGTAAAAGCAAAACTACGAAAATTTACAGAAGTACTAATACTAGAAATTATAGCCTGAAAATTTTTTCCTTAACTACACTGACTCCTCAATTGAAAGAGAACACCTGCCATAGTTGGACAACCCATGCAAATTCGGGTAATAATTTGAATATATTCGTTATAAAACAACATGATCATGTGTAGTTGGAGACGTATGGTGTCTAAATCACGTGCTGAGGTAAATTGTCATCATATCAGCAGCTGAACGATTTTCAAATTGGAGTAGTCTTAGGCTGCCACATTAATGGCCAGAGTGTGCAAGCCATACGAGCGACACTGAACCTGCCTAAGTCGACCGTGGATGCTATTATCACGAAGTGGAATCGTGAAAGAGTGGAAACACGACGTCATGGAGGTGTCCGAGCCCGCATGCTAATCGATAGAGACCTGACGCCCCTTAATCGGTTGGTACGGCAGAACAGGGCTATTCCAGCGAAACAATGGCGGGAGGACTTCCAGCAGGCAACAGAAACAATTATCAGCAACATAACGATTCGTGGGAGCTCCATGTCTTAGGGTACACCGGTCGGGCTGTTGCCCACAAGCCAACATCACCCTTGTAAACGCTCAGCGTCGTGTGGCCTGGTTGCAAAGAGCGACGTCTTGGTCAATGGACCGCTGGAAGAGCATTATGTGCAACGAAACACGCTCCACACTCTACCGATCGGATGGCCGCATCTGGGTGCAGCGTTTCCTAGGGGAGCGGCTGCTATCTGAGTGTGTCATCCCAATAGTGAGGTTTGGCGGTGGTGGTGTTAAGGTGTGGTCGTGTTTCTCCTGGTTTGGACGTGGTCCGTTTGTTGTGATCGAGGGGAACATGGCATTCACACAGTATCTGGACGTTCTAGACAATTCCATGCTTCCTATGTTGTGGTTGCAGTTCAGTGAAGGACCATTTGTGTTCCAGCACGACAATTCGCCGTGGCGTAAGGGCCCGCGTTTTCAGTGCCTGGTTTCCCGAGAATAATGTTCAGGAACTTCAGTGGCCCGCCCAGAGTCCGGACCTCAACCGTATTGAACATCTGTGGGATGAATTGGAGCGCCGGATTCGTGCGCATCCGATGCGACCGCAAACACGCATCCAACTTGTGCAGGCTTTAAAGGAGGAGTGAGCAAAAATACCGGTTGCTTGCTATCAGAAACTGGTGGAGAGCCTGCCACGGCGTATGGATGCTGTGGCTTAGGGTAAAAGGCCACAGTAAGCGCTAACAGACACGCTGTAAATAAAGCGTCTGTTCCGTACCACAGGTTTTCACTTTCAGTTGAGCAGGGAGTGTATCTCAATGTAGAAATATGACTGAACTAATATTTTTTTTTTTATTAAATTTAACAGCAGGAAGAAGCACTGTGAATTTTTATATATTATCGTAAGTACAAGAAAATATGTATTAAATAAATATTAATATCCTAAAAACTGAAAATTTGTTAAAGATTAAGTTTCAAATGAATTAGTGAATAGTAATAAAGTTATTAACGTAGATATTCACATTACATAATATTAACATTTTGTTAACGTTTCATTATGACGATTTATTGTGAACATTCATATAAGAGGGGTTAATGTCGTTTTTATTTTTGCAGGACATTTTTTAATCACTGGGTTAAAATAAAATTTAACTTACTAAACCTAATCCCTACATTTTGAAGTATTATCACATTATACGAAAAACAGTTTCAATTGATTCCAATAAGATAATTAATGATTTTTCTATTTTAAAAATTCTTAGAACTTAGGGCAAACTACTAAACAATAATTATAAATTTTTTATTTTCTTGATTTGTTTAAAGATCGAGTACAGTATATTTTTAAAATACTCCACGGTCCACATGCGAACATCTGACTTAGTCTACTCTTTCTTACAATGTTTCATGAAATATTTTATATCATATCGGGTTATTACTTCACTCTACATTACTAATCAATTTAGTAGATTTAAAAAAAATATTATACAGTATTAAATTTTTCTTGTTACAGCAATCAAACAAATCAACTTATTAATTTACGATAAATCGAAATTTTCAAAAACTTAATGATAAGTAAGATTTTGGAATGCATATTTTATAACGTGTTAAAAATTTTATAACTTTTCCAGATTTTTTGTTTGTTTTGTTTTTGAACATTTTTTTCTATTTGCTTGCAATGTTACATTCTACAAAAGTATCTTGAATTTTTAAAAGAATTGAAAAAATCTAAATGTAAAAAAATATCGTAATTAAAGATCTTCGTTAAAATTGTTTAAAGTTAGAGGTGCTCAGTCCCCTATCAAAATTATTGATGATATATACAAGGTGTACATGAAATGTGCTACCAAACTTAAAGGTTGTATTCAGTCATGCAAAACAACGAATAAATATCAATTAACCATGGGTCTGGAAATGCGTTATTTCCAAGATATAAACGATGAAACGATACAGAGGTGTTGGCCTTTACATCGTAACGTAGAGTCATTAAATTGCTCCTCAGTAATCGCGACATGTAATGTTCAATACCCCCCCCCCCCCCCGCGTGCAAACGTGGAAAACGCCCCCCCCCCCCGAACAAAAGTGGAGCAGTCTGATTGAATGCCTTCCAGACATCAGAATCGCCGCAGCTTGTTCTAGAAAACATCATGCCTACGAGGTACAGCGATGCAGAGATGGCCGACATCCATTTCACTTACGGAAGAGCTAATGGAACGACTGTACCAGGAAGTCTTTCCGCAACAATAGTGTCCATCCCGGAACATATTTAGTGCGATTCATCGTCTTCTGGCTGAGAAAGGATCATTTACGCCCACTACTGATAGAGGCAGACTTCCACGATTACCCTCCACGTGTGGTGTTTTGCATATGGTATCTGCACCACTGTGTTCAAACTGCTTTTGCGCAGTTTGTGCTTTTCATCGACGAGTCTTTATTCACGAAAGATGCCATTATGAATTTTCATAACGTTCACCACAAGACCGATGAAAACCCGCATGCTATCATACAGTCACTCCAACAACAAAGTTTTCCGTAAATTTCTGCATTGATATCATCGGCGACCATCTCATCACGCCAGTGTTTCTGCCAGCGTGGCGATGCTTACAGGGATTTCCTGGAAAATTAGTTGCTTACATGCCTGGAGGATGTTCCTTTGCACACTCGTCATCACATGTGGTTCATGCATGATGATGCGCCACCTCATTTCAGCCGTACAGTCTGACGACTTCTGAACCAACGTTGTCCTGACCGTTGGATTGGAAGAAAGGACCAACAGCATGGCCTGCTCGTTCCCCTGATTTAAACTCTCTGGACTTTTTCGTATGGGGTTATCTTAATGCATTGGTGTACATCACACCGGTTGCTGACGCCCACGCACTATCGCATAGTGGATAGGCGCAACACAATTCGACGTGGAGCTGGCATCTTCGACTGTGTTCGACAGTCGATGGAATGACGTTATTTGCATGCATTGCGGCCGGTGTAGGATTCGAGCACTTTCTGTGAAACTGAGCGACTGTTCGGTCAACACTTCTGAATTGTTATTTCATTCATATCTTGGAAATAAAGCATTTCCAGAACCATGTTTACATGACATTTATTCGTTATTTTGTATGATTGAATACAACCTTTAAATTTGGCAGCACATTTGAGGTACACCCTATATAATTGTATCTTAAACCCTTGCTGAAATGCTCAAACATATTATCACACTTATTATCTCTTAGTTCTTGATTATTCATTTCATGGTATCAACACTTCTTGCCGAATTTCTTGTAAGAGATGATTAACAGATTCCACTTTTGATGCAAGCATAATAAGGTTTTGAAGGTACTGCACTTGCAGGGTGTGCAAGAGATTTAGGCTCCTACGGATCAATGGGACTAGTTATGAACGGATGGTTCCGACTCTCGCGCGAATAAGAAACACTGTACCCATTTGACATAGGGTTAGGTGAACCTTAACTTTCGTTTGGAAGTGTGAAAATCCCAGATCGCTGTCGGGATTTGAACTCGGTTCATGAAGTCAGTAGCTCCTAGATCACTGGGCTACTCCGGACCCATCGGACAGACATAAATCATGTCTTATTGGAATCCTTACGATTTGCAGAGAAAAATACGAATTCCGATCTATGGTCATTTTCTATCTCATGTCGAAAATGAAACTTTGATGGAGTGGCTATTGTTTCGTGTACTCTACAAAACCAGTGTTTTGTCTTATTTTTAATTTTAATATTTTTTTTTCAATTTTTATTTTCTTAACATGATATTATATGCAGTTTTTTAAAGAAAAGACATTTTTTTTTTATTTTACAGGCTTTCAGTTCTGTTTATTCGTGTCTTGATAAAGTAGGACAATTGCCGTTCAAACCGTACGACAAAGTAAGTCTGCAATTTGTTAAAACAGCCTAAAAAGAAACTTCATCATTTAATACAAATATGAGTGCAAATCATAAACTTATTTCATCACATGAATAATTGAACTTTTTTCCGAGGTAATTAGCTCTATACGGAATTATTTATGTTGTCTATATCAGGAATTAATTAGGTTTAAATCTAATATAATAATAAAGGTTATAGGAAATATGCATTTCTTTTTATCCAGTCCAGTAATTACGTGGTACATAATAAGTTTTATTTTTATTCTTGTTTTTTGATGTTGGATTCTCATTAACCTTTTGCATAGTCTGAGCCTAATATCGAGGTTAAATCCGGCTACCAAGGATTAAACAGCTATTCCGGATTCCCGAAGGTGATGGCTCAATATGCGGAAATTTATATTCTGTGAACTAATGATTTCTTGTTGAATTAAGGATATAACTTATGCTTGATGAGTGTTAAATTATGACTCTTCAACTTCAATTTATAACACAGAAATTGAAAAACATTCAAGCATTTCAAATATAGTTTTTACAGAAAATACATGGAGATATCATGGAAATAAAAGATAAAAAACATAGAAGTTTTGCAAACGATGTGACTGGAACAGAATGTTAAAGATAAGATGAGATGAAAAGGAAGATGAGATTTGCTGAACATGTTTTGAGAGGATCCGCTTTTAGGAAAAAAGGACTGTAAATAGAAGACGTAAGACATGGATAGATAAAGTAAAGTTAAGAACCAACACGAGGAACTACTTTGATTTTGAAAGCGATGGCTGAAGATAAAAGGAATGGAGGTCCATAATTTCAGATCATCAGAATGAGATACCACTTATTAGAGATATATCTATCTAGTTAAATCATTTTAATGTGCAGCGATGTATTAAATGCAAACCATAGGTAATTTCAGCAGAAACAAAACAGATCTGCTATTAAAGATTGGAATCCTTTAGAAAAAAAATCAAACGTGCTCTTTCGCACTGAAATCTACAAATAAAACATCAAAAACACTTAATATTCAGTTACTTGAACTTGAAGATGGATGTAAGAAGGATGTACTTGAGTTTTGTAAGAGTCTTGGATTAATTGCGAAAGAATAGAAATGTCCAAAGTGTGGAAAGAGCATTTCGTTGGCTGGAAGGAAGGATGTAAATGATAGTTATAGTCGAAGTGTTTCCGCCTCCCACCAGTGACACCGTCATATAAGGTAATTACGTGTATTTTATAATTTTTTCCGTTTCAAAGTTTGAGGTTCGATGGTTCCCAGTGATAAGTCCCTTTTACCAAGAGGTGGCTTTCCTGTATTCGCTATCCGGTCGTTCTCCGGAAGTTGAAATATCCGACATCAACTTCCGTTCCCGGTTTCTGAAAATAGTTCGACAACGGCCATGTTTGACGACGCGAAAAAACATAACTCCAACAGGGGTGCCATAAAGTAAAGTCTTACCAAGGTAATGTCTATCAAGATTATTTCTGTAAACGAAGAAAATGAATATTATAGAGAAATTCAAGTACATCATTTGATAATAAAATATTCAAAATTAATTCAGATTAATTAATAGAATCAGATGAGAATGAAGAAGATTCTTAAATTTATCTTCAGAATCGCTTTTATTGAACAGCGATTATAAAGTAAACATATTCTCTTCTTGAGTTTATAATCACAGGCAAACAATATTCAAGTTAACTTCATTTTTTTTAAAACATTAGGTTAATTTTATTTTTGTTACTAACATCTTTGTCGAAAATGATGCTAATTGTAATATGGTACGGTACGAATGTAATGCCCTAGGCAGAAGGATAAATTTTACCGTATCCTTTCTTACATCATCTCCAAAAAGTTGACGGAAAATCTTTAATAATTACGAATTCTGTATTTATTAATGTTTTTCATGAATTATCATTTGTGGAGGTGTGATTTCTGTTTAATTGTTTGTAAAGAATTGTTTTAGAAGTGACTTCATAAGATTTGGATGAATAAGCAAACCTGAAAGAATTTTTCCGCTTTATTATAAGACATAAGTTTAAATACTATTACTGTAAACTTTTATGTTTTAATAATTCTTTTTAATATTTCAGATACTGTTGTATTGCATGTGCTTTGCGTTCTTATCTTATAGATACAGGCGAGTATCAACATAATTCAGTTCAATTATTTCACTCATGCATCTTTCTTTAACCACTAAACCGTAGCTCTTTTTTTTTTTAATTAGCTATTTTAAAAATTTAAAAAATTACACATTTGTAAAGCATTTTTATTACATTTCTAATATTATATTGATTATTTCCTTTATCTATCTATATATGTATATATACATAAAGGAGGACGTTTGTTTATGTTTGTTTGTTTATTCGCTATACACTCCTTGGTCCTTTGACCGATCTACATCAAACTTTCCAGAAATACTCTTTAGATCCCTATCGGAAATAACAGGCTACAATTGAAACCTGGACACAGCTCCCCTCCCTCTAATTTTGAAATAAATAATATTCTATTGATTTTTTTTTTTTGAATTAAATTTTCTTAATTTAAGAACAGCGAAAACACGCATCCGGACCAATCCCTTTCACACTTTTCTATAATTTTCAAGTAGAGCTATGGTTTTTGGGTTCAATCCGCGAGGTGATAACCTTTTTTTTTTGTTTGTTTGTTTTTATATTTCCTTTTTTTCCTGTTTTTTTTACTTTCCTTCTTTATTATGATAATGAATTTTCTTTTTTTTTTTTTTTATTATTTTGAACTATGTATGTATGTATGTATGTAGTGGATGTGGGTGGCAGAGAAGCCAAGCACTGCGACCGAAGGTCTATTGTACTATCCCACAGGAAATAAGGACAGATGGAGAGAAAGACTGAGAAAGTATGGTGGGAAAAGTAGAGGGGAAACGGGAGAACCCCGAGAAAACCTGCCCAGCGCGGATCGTCCACCATCACGAAACCCACATGAGAACCGAACCTCGGTACTCAGAGGTGAGAGGCCGATGTCCTAGCGACAACGCCAACCGCGCGGCCTTATTTTGAACTAAATAATTCTTCTTAATGTTTTTTTTAATTAAATGTTCTTAATTTAAGAACATCGAAAAGCTGGATCCGGACTAAGGGATGCAAACCAAAGGGGGGCGGGGGGAGACAAACTTTACTTGTATGATACTTTTGTGGGGTTTTCAGGTTACAAAATCAGAATATAACAATACTTTGTAATCATCCCATGCTTTTTTACCAACTGGGAAAGGTTCGAAGTGATAGTGGAGAACGATAGAAAGAGGTGGGGATCTTAGATTCTCCGGTCTCGATATTAATTTCATGTATAGGGCTTATCGAATTACAAAATAGGAATATAACATTAATTTTAACTATATGGAACTTTTTTACGAATTAGAAAGTTTAAAAGAAATTACAATTTCTTCGTCATCCACATCACAACAACTCCTTTTTTGTAACCCGAGCGAACACGGCTATTTCTGTTTAATATATAAAAGGCAAAACTGTCAGTCTTCACTGACTGACTCATCACTGCACATCCGAAACTGCTGAACCTAGGAATTTGAGATTTGAGGATCTGTTCCCTTTACGACTTAGGCGCCCACGAAGAAAGGAGTTTTGGAAAGAATACAATCCTCAAAGGTCTGAAAAATTGCGGGAAGGGGGGGGGGGAAACACATCTCTGAAACCGCATGAGTTGGAAACACAAAATTTGGCATGAGTGTTCTTTGTCAAAATCGAAAAGATAAGTATTTGACGAATTTTCGAAATTCGTGTCCTGAGGAGTGAAAACGGGAGGCGAAGGGCAAACTTTCTTGAAGGATACGAATATCTCTAAAACCGCTTAACCTAGAAATATGAAAATCGAGAAAAATATTTTTCTTGAAAAATAAAAAAATACATGTTCAACGGTTTTCAAAAAAAAAAAAAAATTATTCGAAGATGAAAGAAGAGGGGTGGGCTTATCGCGTTCAGCTAAAATAAAGTTAGGTTTTCTCATTGACTCATCAACTCTCAGCCGAAACCACTAAACCTAGAAACTTGAAATTTTACGGATGTTTTCCCATTACAAAATGTAAAAGGAAGGTTCCTTTCTAAAATTGCTGGAAACGTTTTGCGAAGGTTTGTCAATTTTTTCTGTAAGGAACGGAGAAAGACAGAGAAGGGTGGGAATTACTCTATTAGATCTTGATGAAATTTTATATCTACAGGTTTTCGGGTTAAAAAATGTATAACATTAATTTTTAACGATCACGTGATTTTTTAACAACTAGAAGGTTCCAAGTGATCCTACAATTACAATTTCTTCCTTCTCCTTTTTGAACCTAAACGACGCGACGTATGGGCGTTTTGCTGGTTCTTTATATAGTACCTTTGTTTTCCTGTTTACTTAGAGTTGAGTTATAATAATGTATTTTAAACTGAATTTCTATGTTGAACTACGGTGTTGTTTTTGATAACGTTATTGTAATTATGCTCTAATATTCAAACATAATATGCAATTAATTACTAATAATGATATAAGACACATCCTCTTCCTATCAACGCTATATTTCGCAGTTTATTACTTTTAACTGCTTCATCAGGCATAATGTACATGAAAAAAAACTCCTCATAAAATATAATATAGAATTTGGTAATAATAACAGAAAACTCTTGGGAATATATACAACTTATATTCTGTTAACAACATTGTTTACAATAATTGTCAAACTTTTTCAAAACTTGCATATGATTACAATAGATTTTGCTCAAAAACTATTTTCATTATTGAAATTATTGAAATTTTTACAAATTTTCACAATTGACTTTAAATTTATCCAATAGTGCTTGGCTAATTTCTACTCCTTTCTGTTTGTTAAAACATTTAAAACTGTTTCTAACACATGCCTCCAAAAAAAACATGGTTATGGTTTCCTTGTCATAAACATTTTTATACATTATCTGTACATTCGGATCAGGGTTATGATTTAACTTTATAATTATTCTCATTAATTGTAAATTGATAATAAAGTAAAAATACAGTAAAATATATTAATAAAGCTTGTATTTTTCTCTAGATGTGGAGGGAAACATAAACTTTCAAAGCAGATGAGGTAAACTGAATTTTCGAGAATTTTTTTTAACTGATTCATCTTTTATTGTTAGGTTATTTATTTTTATAGTATTACATTTCTTTTCAAGGGGTTCAATTCTGTAATATTATTATTCTATTCCTATTTTCATTTAATATAGTTTCTAAAATAGATAACCTTACTGTTCTATTTCTTGAAGCTAAAAAAAAAAACATAAAACTTTTCTTTTTTTTAAAACTAAAAACAAAAACAATGACATTTTATATTTTTAATAAGTACTTTTATTTTTTCTGAAGTAATAACACAATCAATATTTACAAAAATATGCTAATTGCAATTGTCTTAACACAAAATTATAAGTTTTTTTTTTGGTAGCTATGACGATGAATATTTTTTTTATTAGAATTTTCTTAATTTTACTGAAATATGAGAAAATTTCAATTTATAACAAAACTAAAAAAAAAAAAAAAAAACCTTTAGTTTTCGGACTTTGTAGAAATCTTATACTTTATGAATTTTTACAATTTTGATTTGGTATACAGTATTTGCAATAATTCCAGTGAGATTAGTACAAAGCTGGTAATAGGCCCAACCCAGATGGGAAATATACGCCCCATTTCAAACTTAAAATCAAACAACATTCTTTACCAAAGAGTGCCCCCGCTGCACCGGCCTGATTCCTGTATTAATCAATACATAAGATATCTATACAATATTTTTTGTCTAAAAGTACGTAATACTTGATAGACTGGTGGCTGAATGATAGAGATACTGCAATGACGGCTAGAGTTCCTACGGAGATCGTGAATTTTTTCCAAGTTAAACCTCCTCCCGATTAGCCGTACATTCACCAAGCCCTTTACAAAGCATATCAATTCTGTAAGGTTGAATACCCGATTGACGATAGGGGTTTTTTTTTCTTCCACTGAAAGATGCTTCATTCAAGCGTTTTTTTAATTAGCATCCCAAGTTTCTTACCTGAAGATCACAGCGCGCGAGCATAGGATTGTTTCTGTGACCACCATTCTATCTGTTCATCTTATCTCCTTAGTAGCCTAGAAAGATGCTTCAGGGCTTGAACTTTTGATCGTTTTTACAAGTTTTCTGTTTATTTCTATTTTTTTTTATATAACGAATAATCTTTTTATTTTTACAACAAAGATACATCTTTGGCTTCGAAGTTGAAACCCAACAGAATTTGTCAAATGAGGTTCCAAGACTTCAGTCCAATGAGTCCCAGCACGAGCCCAGCATCACAATGAAACAACTAAGATTTCCTCAAATAATTCAATCCTTTAAATTGATGAGAGAAGCTTTCTTAGGATTTGGACCTAAAAATCAAAATTGCATTCATCAAAACAACTGTATTCCTCAAATCATTTTGGTAAGTACTTTATTTTTAACCTTTACCTTTTAAATAATTTAAAACAGTAAATAATTTCCCAATGCTATTATTTTTGATTTAAGCCTACTTTCAGTAAGCAAGTGATACACAACAAATTAATCAGTATGTATAGGTTCCTCTATTAGCTTTCGAATCGCTCGAACGATCTTCTTGAAACGTGGTAAGCATATTCAAGAACTAGGTCAATCTAACTTTTAAATCTGAAAATCTTTCAAAAGCCAATTGGGTTCTGGTCGAGCGAACATGTAAGGATTCCCAAGCAGAATTAGTGAATCGGGAATAAATAATGTTTTATTCAAATTTAAAAATATATAATTCAACTTGAATTTTATATTTCTGGTGATTTCCAATAATTATAATGAAGAAGAGAAGGAATATTCATTGTTTGACTTAAGGCACATGATTGAAATAATTTAAACAATGCTAATATCGACGAAGCGCGAGCAGCGGTCTCGTGTATTAGCTTGAGCGTGAAGCTGTGGAACAGTTGCTTGAGAGAGGAAGATTGAAGAAGGAAGGAAGAAGCAAGATGGAAGACATATAAGCTAAATGTGATAATGAAGCAAGGAAGAATAGAAGATCAAATTCAGCAGGTAGAATCGTATAATACGGAGCAATAACTGCAAGAAGAAGATTATAAGTGATCCTGGATTTGAAGAGATAAGTACTTCTATTGAACTGTAAATCGACAAGAAAATATTTTGAAAGGTCGAAAAATAGGCTTATTGTACACCATGTGTGCGGAAGATTTTTGCTTCATAATATATGTGAATTAATACATAATTCTGCTTATGTTTTATAGCTTATAGATAAAATAATCCATCGACGTTGTGAATAAATGGAAAGATATGAAGGATAAAGAAAATTCTTGGATATCAAATAATGAAGAATCGAATGGTGGAATGTTCTACGATGACAGAATAAATTTCAATCCTATGGATACAAGAGTTATCAGGAATAGCAGAGGACAATTTATTTGGATCGATAAATCGAGGAATCTTCAAGTAGAACATTATTTACACCAAATTCTTCTACAAAATCTCTTCTTTTCATATTTTGTAACTCAAATTTTTGGTACATTTTATCTTTTAATAAACACTTACTTTTAACATAGAAAATTTTGTTTTTAAGCAAACGAAAGGTTTTCCTATGGGGTCACCTATATCAGGAACTTTGTGTAACTTATATCTGAACCATTTTGAGACAAATTTATTAAAAGACAAAATGTATTACCAAAAATTTGAGTACTTTCGATATGTCGATGACATTCTGATTATTTGGTTTGGAACATTAAGGCAATTCGAAATATTCTTTAATAACTTGAACAAAAAGAACAAAGATTTAAAATTCAAAAAAGAAGTGGAAGACAATAAAGTGTTAAAATTTTTTAGATATCAAATTAACCAATGCTGACAACAAAATCCGAATGGAACATTTCAAAAAGGTTTGCCAGAGTGACCACATTTTAAACTTCAAATCAGGACACAGGTTAAACATCAAAAGGAACATTATAGAAAACTACATTAGAAGATTAGATAAAAATACTAATGATGAGTTTGCTTATAAAGAAAAAATCAAAGATTTGAAAAGTCTACTCATTAAAAACGATTACCCCATCAACTTTATTGATAATCAAATATGTGAGTACAACAAATTTAAAATTAAAGAAATTAATAAAATCCAGAATAAAATCTTCATACCTTATCTTAATGAAAACAGCATGATGTTAAAGAAAATATGTAAAGATTTTAACATCAATATTGGTTTCACTTATAAAAACAAAATCAAAAATCTAATATGTAAAAAAGTTAATAGTAAAAATAAACAAAATGAAATGGGAATTGTTTATCGTATTGATTGCAAAATTTGTGGAAAATTCTATATTGGAGAATTAAAAAGAACGTTAGCGGAGCGAGTATCCGAACATGGAAGAGCCTTAAGGAACAAAGACAAGGACGCTTCAGACATAGCCCATCATTGTTTAGAAAAAGGTCATATCATGAAAGAAGAAGTCAAGATATTGTATAAAGAATCTAATTGGAAACTAAGGAAAATAATAGAAAGTTGCATCATAAAGAATTCCAAAAACAGCAACTTTAATAGATATGAAGGCATCAAAGTGGACCCCATTACCATTGGTATAATTAGACACTTTATTAAAGCGGACAATAAATGTGGTGTTACTATCACTGGTACAAATTCTTTAAATTATTAACTTTAATCAATTCATTGTTCTTGTAAACATTAATTCTTGTCATTATCTTTAAATTTACTCATTGATTCAATTATCATTGTAACAACAATTTTGTGTCATTTCATTGTTTTCAATTTTAAATTGTTGATGTTCTTTCTTTTTTGTATTATTGTTAGTTTCATTTATTCTTATTTTAGCTTGAGGAAGGGAATTACGTATTACGTTCCCGAAAATTTGCTATTTTTAGTATTTAAATAAACTATTTTAAATACTATGAAGGAGTAATATGGAGTTACTTTTATGCTTTAGAACATTATTTACTTATTTTCGAATTATGCAAAAGAAGAAGATATCGGGAAACATGAATTTATACTAAAGTTTTAGATCGGCATATTTATTGTAGGACGGATAAACTGATAATTGTTTGATAACGATTAGAAATGATTCTAGTGAACTTTATACAGAATAGAGAGAAATATCATTTCTAGATTCATTGTGAATAGATACAAATCGCAAGGTGGAAAGTTATTTAGGTTAGAAATATTATTTCTAGATTCATTGCGAAGTAAACATAAATCACAAGGTGGAAAGTCATTTAGATATAAGAAAATTGAACTCATAAGAAGTCCTAAGAATTAAGATTTGAGATATTGACACTCCTATATCAAGAACAGTCAAGATAAAGGAAATGAGTGATACAGGAAAATTTCCTTGAACTATTTAAGTGTGAAGATCAATAATATGTGTGATTTCAAAGTCTAATAAATTTATTATTTTTGAAGCACTAGTTAAGTAACTTTAATTATAATAATTAAAGACATATGAATTCATTTAAAGTGGGAAATATTTTATAAGTAACTCTGCTGATACATATTAAGGCATTATAAGATTTAAATATCGTTTAGTATAGGATAGTCACCATATAACAAGTTGTTATCAGCTTCTATCGAACAAAATAATAGTACGTTTTTCCACACAGAACAACATGAGAAGACGACAAAGTTTCTCATAGAAAAGCATTGGAATATCAACAGTGGGTTTCTGTTAATATCTCATTGTCTTTAAACAATGCATAGGAAGTTCTTAATAAATTTCGAATGTTTTGATACGATTGAAATTCATCAACTGTAGACATTTCGGCAAATCCTTTAATTTAGGCATTAAGAAATTTAATTTAATTTTTTCTCAAAATGCAAAATTCTATTGTTTTGTTGATAAAAGAAAAAACACGCACATACTGAAGCTAAAATAATGAAATTTATACATACAATCGATTTGGATTACAACTAATAATCATTTTCAAGTGGTTGAGATAGCATTACAGCTTAGGTTAATTAGACAAATTCAAGAATGCAAATGAATGCGATGACCGTACATTAAGAAAGCTTCAATTAGCAACATCATAGGAAATGTCAACAATTTCGGTAACATAACGATATCGTCACGATACTTGAGAACGAAACAATCCAATTCATCAATGGAGATAGGTAGCAACACTACAACATCGTATGAAAAAAAAACAATTAAAAAGTTAAAATTGTCTTCGGGGAAACTTCACAAAGTTTAGATTTGTTGGATCACTACTGCTTCTTGTTCGTGGAAGGTGCTCTTCTCTCCTGGTTTTTTTTTTAATTATATGCTTTAATTAGTTCTTTAATTGAAACACCTCCGTTACAACAGAAGTTTCTAATATAATAACTGACTCTACTGGTTCTGATGAAATCTTTATCAACTGTGACGAAAGCAAGTGAGTTATTAAAATCGATCTGGTGATTGTTGGCAATAGTGTTTAGAACAGTAGAATACGCAAGCGTCATTGCTGTTTAGAGCCTTTATGTGTTCTTTTTAATCCTCGTTCTCAGAATTCTTTCTGTTTCTCCTATGTTGATATGCAGGGGAAGGTGTTGTACCTTTGACCACCCTTGATTGCGATGTCATCTATGAGCATACTTTAAAAGCTTTTCTGTTTAATGTGTAATATTCCCACTACTTGCGCTTTAAACCTTCAGTAGCAGTTAGATCTTTAACTTGCAAGGAGTGAAAAATGTTTTTATAATTCCATCACCGAAAAGTAAGTATTTTGCAAGTGAATGTTTCTTTAATAACATTGTTTGTTTTCTTTTGATTATTATTTTAACAAGAATGAGTAATACATCTATGCCCATAGATTCATTGTTAGGACTTTTAATATGACTGGATTAACCTGAAAATTGCAGCATGCCGTGAAACATAAGTTCGACTGATGTTATAACTTTGACCACAGCAAGATGTTGTTCCTCTGACCACGTCAAAGGTACAACATTACTTAATAATAGGTAAATGTTTTTACTTACAGTCATTTTAGCATTATGTAAGATGGAAATTTAAATATTTTTTGCCAAATTTTTATTTTTTTACTAAATCTTATCCAAAGATAGTAAACAATCGATTGTTTGTCCACGACTTTGAGTCTGATGTTGAATATTCATCAGGGGAAAGTGTTTTCGATCTTTCAGATGAATGCCATGAGTTGGAGAAGGAATTAAACTTTGAAAAAGAAGATTTAGTTGAAGAAAGTTATGTCCTTGTCAAGCTGACAACAAAAAAAAACGAAAAAAAACAAGAAATACTTTGTGGCCCAAATAAAGGAAGCAGCATGTGATTATTTTAAGTTAAATATTTGGAAAAACTACCAAAGATGGCAAAATTCATCCAAGAAAATAACCAGCTCTACGACGTAGAACTACAAGATATTGTGGCCAGGCTACCAAATCCAACTACAGCTGGCAGCACAGCCAGCTCGACAAAAAGAATGTCTTATCTTTTGGAGTTGATTTTTCATTGTATAATGTAGAGTAAACGGGCAGAAGTAGGCTACTTAAGCCATTAGAATTTATTTCATGTTTTATTATTCTACTTTGAATTGCATATACAGTATTTGCCAAATATATATATTTCTGAATAAAAATATTAATTAAATAACTTGTATCTAACTGTCAGTTTCTACTACCACCTAGTGAAAGGTACAATACCCTCCGGTCAAAGGTACAACACATAGTTGTACCTTTGACCACAAGGTATAGTTTTTTTGTAAAATAAAAATAAAATACTTATACTCAAAATATAACATATAAAACACATGCAGTTGATGGCAAGATGAGTGAAGATCACACGTATCCATTCAGGTAAGGATTTATACTTATATAAAGTTTTGAATGTGCCCATATCATATAGCATGCGAAAAAATTATTTGTATTTTTTTTACGTTTTTAGGGATTTCTGAAAGCTTTTGCACTAGGATCTGCCATTTCAGTGACATTACTAATTCCTCAGATATTCAGCTGTTTGTTTAATGGTCGAAGGAGTCAAATCAAGCAGATCATCAGAAATGGAAAATTTGTCCAAATACCTGCGTTTTGCGCAAGTACATCAGGAGTATTTAAGGTAAGTTTATATTTATTCCTCAATTTTATTAAAATTAATTATGATGTTGACTAAAAAATATTTTACTAAATGCAAAATTTCTTTTCTTGATTTAAAAACAATGTTCATGGACATTAATTATTTAATTAATTTAAATCCCAAAAATGTTTCTAGCATCTTTTATTGAATTGTTATTGAATATATTGCGAATGTTTTATTTCAATATCATGCGTTTCAGATTTCCTTATTTGTGAGTAGCTTCCTCTCGAGGTTCATTAAGAAGCATTCCGTTTTGAAATTGTCCAATTGAATTTAAGCATTACCTTGTCATTTTATTATGATTTTTTTAAATATTTTCCCTATAGTTATCTCTACTAGGGATTATGCTAATTTTTTTCCATTGCGTGCTATTGTAAATTTAGGCTGAGTTTTCTTCACCGTGATAATTAAAACAAGGAAAAAATTGGATTCATATTGCACATGAAACTATATCAACGCAGTATAGTTTTATTTTCGGTCATTTCCATTTTCTTTGTGACAGGAAGTTACCACAGACCGGTACTATATTATATATGTCACTATGGGATTTAAACCAACTCAGATTTTAATGAATTTAAATTTGAGGATTGGAATGAGAAAAGTAAACAGAGTAAAACAGATCGACAATTTTGTATGACAAATATTCAAAAGAAGCTAGAAGTGTTATCATCATCCATGCTCAAATCAACTTTATATATTTACTTAGGTTATTGATTTTAAACTATTAGAAACTAAACTATTATTAAACCATTAGAAGCCATCTCAAGCATACTAGCAAACGCTTTGTCATTTTACAATGTACAATATAGATACCAATCTGAACCACAAAATAAACTCTTGAAGTTTTGCTTGGTACAGTCCTTGTGGGCAAACTTTTTAAACTTTAGCTTCTGATCTTTTTGAAATATTTCACTTTGAGATGTGAAATGCTGAAAATTTTGCCATGTATAGTAGAAATGGCTGGAGGGGTTTCCAATCCAGATTGGATTTCACCAAGGCAAATGACACTTCTATCTGGAACCATTATCAGTTGAGATTTCACTTCCCATTTCTATTACATTCATTAAAAAATCTCTTCTTAAAGCAGTGACATCAAGAACCTTATATCTTTGAATTTTTTTAATTAAATCAATGGCAAAAAAAATAATCAATGAACACTTGAAGAAAGAAAACGCAATAAGAGATCACACTGTTACCCCATCATTTTCGTGTCAGCAGTTACCAATCACAGAAAACATAGAAACATAGAAAAGTAGAAATATAGCATTGGAAGGTCACATACAAACTTTATAAAAAAATTGAAAATCAGATATTTTTGGCGGTTTGATTCCGAAACTAACAACTGATATAACGAGATACAGTAAATAAAATTTTTCAAAAGAACATGAAAAATTTAAAATTTTGAATTATGAAAAACTGGAAAAAAAAGTATTTTCCAACATTGAAATTATCTGTATATACAAGAAATAATCTATATATGCAAGACAAACTTAAAAGGATTATTAATAGCTGTAAACCTGTCTAACTTTCTACTAAACTTCAATGTTTGTTATTTGAAACTTGAACTTCTAAGTTTAAATAACTTGAAAAAAGAAGGGCAAAAAATGTGTTTCATATTATTCACTAAACCTTATCGTTCCCGGAAATGTTTGAATTTCGGTTACGGAACTACGGAAATGTTACTCAATGGAAATCTGTAGAGGTTTACGGAGAGACTCTAATGTCTCGTCAGGATGTTGCAGAATGGTGTCGAAAGTTTGCGGCCGGTAGAGAAAACGTCACCGACCACGATCGCAATGGCTGACCCAGCACGGCAACAACTAGCTCGCGAGGAGGAGCTTATTCAGGACAACAGGAGAATCACGTTAGAGCATATGACGGGAGAATTGGGAATGTCGTTCGAAAGCGTTCGTCACAATATTCTGCAGTACCGGAAAGTTTGTTCCCGATGGGTTCCAGGAAATCTGTCCAACCAACACAGGGAGAAGCGTATGGGGGCAAGTCTGCAACTTTTGCAACGGTTCTCTACGGAAGGGAACAGTTTTCTTCACCACATTGTCACGGGTGACGATAGGGATGGATCCGCCACTACACCCCCAGCAGTAAGCGGTCGTCAATGGAGTAGAAACATCCCTCTTCTCCAAAGACAAAGAAGTTTAAAGTGGTGCCGTCCGCCGGGAAGGTGATGGCCACTGTGTTTCGGGACAGCGCGGGTGTCATACTCGTGAAGTTTTTGGAAAAAGGGCACACAGTGACCGCTAACTAATACTGCAAGACCTTGACACGATTGCGCGAAGCAATCAGGAGGATACGGCCAGGACTTCTCACCGAGGGCGTCATCTTCCTTCAAGAAAACGCAGGACTTCATACAGCCCAAAAGACCACCACGCTGTTCAAGCAGTTTCGCTTGAATCGACTACCCTCCCTACCAGTCCGGAAATCGCTCCCAGCGACTTTCACCTGTTTCTTCACTTGAAGGAGCTAGGAGGCCGACGATTCGCTTCAGACCAGGAGGCGAAACACTTCGCGACAACGTGGCTGAACAGGCAAGGACAGGATTTTTACCAGGAGTGAATATTCTAGGTCATCCCACGACGCGACAAATGCCTAAACCGAGATGGAGACTATATCGAAAAATAACCTAATTATGTACTATCAGTTGCCGGTGTTGGTTGTATGAAATAAAATGTACACGTTTCACTGCAGGCTTTGTAATCTTAGTTTCTGATCATCCCTCGTAACAGTTTTATAATCTACTTTATTTAACAACAGAAATTATTTAATAATAAAAAATGCCAACTATAAATAGCACATAGATAACAAACATGGTTAAAAATGGGAAATAACTATGTATGTTTCGAAACACCCTTCGTTTCTAATTTTCTATCTGAAAAACTTGAAAAAATGGATTATTTCATATTGTTAGTAAAGGGAGCGAAGAAAGCCCAGTATGCTGTAGAGGCAATTGTACAAAGACATTGCAGGAAACTAGATAGGTTAATGGGCTCTTCCAATCCTTTTCCTATTCAGTATTGTGAAGAGAATAAAAAAGTCATTAATAACATATCTATAGTTCTCACGCCTTTACAGATGAACATTCTAAACAAGGGGTTATATTATAACGTGGATAATGAAAGTTTCTCACGCCTATGTATCCTTACTAATTTGGAAGCACAAGTTAGATTCATCTCCGATATCATCTCCGATATCAAATTTAAGAAAGCAAATAGGACACATATATCAGGATTTCAAGAATAAAAGAAAATCCAAGTCTAATGTCAACAAGGATCAATTTTGGGAGCTTATAAATTTAAAATGTAAGAATGACTCTATCGTGTTCACTGAAGCAGATAAAGGGGGTGCAGTTGTTATATTAAACCAGGAGGAATATGTGAATAAGTGTGTGAACAATTTATAAAGAACACAGAGGGATTTACCTGTCTTAATATTAATGAAACACAAACATTAAAGGAGATTATTAGAAAAATCAACAAGGCCATGAACTACGGCTTAATTTCCAATGAAACAGCTACTTCCATCATTCAACAGAACCATACAATCCCTCAATTTAAAGAATTACCTAAGGTACAGAAAGAGAAACAAAACTCTTTCTTCAAAATTAGACCAATTATTAATTGTAAAAATAAGGGGCCGTCCATTAATTATGTGAGGTGTTTTTTAAAAAATTTGGACCCCCTTGGTGAGATTCGGTGAGATGTGGTGGGACTCCCCCCCACCTCAAGTGAGATTTCAAAAAGTCAAAAAATCAAAAAAGTTCAAAAAGTCAATATTACAAAATGTTAATCTATTATAATACGTATATTCTCTGAATGAAAAAGTTGACGTGGGATTTTCGTTGACCCCCCCCCCTCTCCCCCTTGGTGAGATTTGGTGAGATTTTGCCGGACACCCCCTTCCCCTTTTGACCTCACGTAATTAATCGACGACTCTTAAAGCCATCATGGATCTATCCAGAGTTATTGCCGATAAATTAAAATCTATTGATTTTCGGTATATTACCGGTATTTTCGGTATCTAAATGTAGTATTATCAATCGGGAGCCGCTACTTGAATATATTCGGAACAATCCGCTTAACAGAATACAAAAATGATCTCACTGGATGTGGTTAATTTGTATTCTTTCTTAACACCTGATTTGATTCGAGGACAGTACAGCATGTAATTGACAGTAATGTTAATACTATTGAAGGAAATTTTTTCTTCATTATGAAAGAATTTGGTCATTTACTAGCATTGCTTTTCCAATTACAAATTTTTTCCTTTAATGGGTTTATTTATACACAAAACTCAGGTATCTTCATGGGACTATCATCATCGGCGGTTTTGGCTGAATGTGTCATGTGTTACATTGAATATCAACTCTTTTCCGTAGATAGTGTGATTAACAATGTCCATTTTGTAAGCAGATACGTGGACGATTCATTCCTTGTTGTTAATGAACATTATGAAGAATCTATCCTTGAGGACTTTAACAGTGTAAGTCGCAACATACAATAAACTACGGAACAGGAGATCAACGGTACTATTTCTTTTTCAGATGTGTTAATAGAAAGGCAAATTGACGGTTATAGTACGGTATACAGAATTGACGGTACACAGAAACCTACTGATGATGTGATTACTGTTGTATGTATGTATGTATGTATGTATGTATGTGGGTGGCAGAGAAGCCAAGCACTGCGACCGAAGGTCTATTGTACTACCCCACAGGAAATAAGGACAGATGGAGAGAAAGACTGAGAAAGTATGGTGGGAGAAGTGCAGGGGAAACGGGAGAACCCCGAGAAAACCTGCCTAGCGCGGATCGTCCACCATCACGAAACCCACATGTGATTACTGTTAATTATAGTAGCTCAGTCCCGGAAAGATATAAAAGGAATTCCTGTTATATTGCAATCAACAGGGCGGTTAATGCATGTTCCAATTCACTCCTTCTGCAACAAGAAATCGAAACAATTAACAATTCATATAATCAACAAATATATCAGACTTTCTTAAGGCCAGAAAATACAAGAAAGTGAATATTTTAAATCCTATTCAGCCACAGGACCATATAAACGGCCATCCTACTAATCCCAGTAGCAGTAATAGACTTGTTCATAGTGATCTTGGTAGCAGTAATAAGATTACCCGATAGACATCAATTACTTTTATCAACGTGAAGCCAACTAAATCGACACTTTAGGATAAACCCCTATTAAAAGGATAAAAAAACCAAAAACATTTAAAAAATTCCCATCATAACGTTTCGAGTCTGCCAATAAAGACTCGAGGTCTGCCTATAAGAGGGTTGCCCATAGAGACTCGAAACGTTATGATGGGAATTTTTTAAATTTTTCAGTTTTTTTATCCTTTTAATAGGGGTTTATCCTAAAGTGTCGATTTAGTTGGCTTCACGTTGATATTATATCCGACACGTTAAAATATCTCACCTTCATCAATTACTTTTGATGAAGATGAATATAAGAAATTAAATCCTATTCTCCGAAGATCAGGTATCGGAATAGCTTGTAAGCCCATTAACACCATAGTATCCATACTTAATAGATAGAGCACTCCTATGGACAAGAATCACTAATTAAAGAAACGAAACACCGTATATGGTATAAGATGAAAATCAAACGAGTCTTCCTCTACATAGGGCAGACTAAAAGATTTTTGGAGAAGCGACTTAATGAACACGCGTACGCAGCAAGAACGGGAAATTTAATCTACCATACCGCTAGCCATTGCAAGGAGAAAAACCATGAATTGGACATTGAAAATCCTGTCATCCTTGGGCAATTTAAGGACGAGTATCTTCGCGAATTTTATGAATCTGGAATGATTAAGACTCTTCATTCTTATAATCAGGACTTATCCACAAAAAATATCTTAGAATACAGTATTTAATAGGCAATTAGGGTATAATGGGGTTTTGTCAATGATTTAATAACATCATTTTATATATTATTTCTCAGTATTTGTTTTAAATCCTTTTGTTAATGCACCTTATTTTTATTGCTTACTTTCCACGCTAGAGGGACATCCGATTCTCTGGTTTGTTTTCGTATGAGGCCTTTCTTCCACAGAGAAGGAACGATAGTTTTTTAAATTTAGGGAAACTTTATAAAGGACCCCTACCGAAGGGTGGTTCGAAACGTACGTAGTTATTTCCCATTTTCAATCATGTTTGTTATCTATGTGGTATTTGTAGTTGGCATTTTTTATTATTAATGATTTTTAGCACGTTAAAATTTCCTCAACAGAAACTATTTCTTGATGAATTATAGCTTTATAACCTGCTGTTGTCTAATTTTTAACTAAAATGTAATATTTGTTATTTGAAACTTGAACTTCAAAGTTTAAATAATTTGGAAAAAAGAAGGGCAAAAAATGTGTTTCATATTATTTGCTAGACCTTATCGTTCCAGGAAATGTTTCAATTTAGATCACTTCCTCGAGAAAGAAAATGACCGCAGACCGGAAATCGTATTTTCTCTCATCTCTACAAGTCGTAAGAGTTCCAACAGGTTATCACTCATGTCTCTTCGACATTGTAGTTTCGACTGTAATCATGGTCACATGTTTCATTTTTGACCATTTCTTGTGAGACAGGAAGTGACTGCATACTGGAACTCGTATTTTTTCTACCTCTACAACTTCTTAAGTTTTTCAGTTAGGTATAAAGTATGTCTGTACGACTTATAGTTTATATAGATGCTTACGGATGGACGGACGCACTGAATCTTCTGAAGAGTTATGGAGCTAGATTGCTTTGGGGTGTATAGTATCGTCTAGCCGAAGATCAAAGAAGTGACCCTTCCATTGGATTAACACAGGACAACTTAGAGTCTTAAGGTCTGAACGCACTTCTCCGACTCCGTTAAGTTTATGAAACGTCTTTGTATCCGTCATCGGCAAAATCGCCGTGCACTTTACCGTCTCAAGTTACGTCAAGCAGAAACGGCGTTACGATTGAAGTTCATTGACATGCAAAATTTCTTTAAAAAAGTTGACATCTGCACATTCCGACGCATTGTATTCATTTATTTCAGTATAAATATTGTTTATTTTCGAAAAATAATCTCCTCACTGTGATACTTAATTCGTAATAACTTTCGATCTCATCGAAGCGGTGAACAGAATGGCGCCGGCGAACTTGCTATCCATGTTGAAAATTCTTAGGAATATGTCAGTGCGCTCTGATTGACTGTTGCTTCACACACACGATCTGATTGGTTGGCCTTGCGTTGGCCAGACGGCGATGTTCGTTGATTTCAAGATATCCGTTGTGTCTTTTGAGACTCAATTCTGAGACGTCAAAGCAATTATCTTACGGAAACATAACGAGAGACAGAGATAGAAGGAATAGTGCGTTTTACCATTAAAACCAAGGGGTTAAATCCTTGTGGGAGCTGTCTTCGGGTTCTCGATCGTCGCTTGAGAAGTGACTAGTCAAGGTCACTGCCATTGATTGCCCATACAACCATTCAATCAAATGTCAAGATGGCGCCGATTCCTGAATAGAGCAATTTTTATTTCTCGCGAATATATTTTCGTTATTGACGTTTTTGTTTTCATTATTATATTACATCAAAAAAATTATTAGAGCAGCTAATTTTTTTAATTAAATATTTCTATTTGTTCATAACATGATTTTCGAAAAACAATATAACATTTGTTACATATTTAGACAAAGTTGTTTTGTTCTAATAAGCAGGAAGTAGAGGTTTTTTTCAACAAAAATCTTTTTTATCATTTTAAATCACACTTCTATAATATATTATCAAAATGAAACTTGTCAGAAGTGAAAAAGCTAAAGTAACAGCTAAAATAACGTCCTTATCGCAGCTATTCACATTTTGGACAGTGGATTAGTTTGATCTTTTCCCAAGTTCCAAGAATCACACAGTCGTAGCCTCTTCATCACCCCACTAGTGAAATTATCACCCCCACTGAACAAGTGAACAATCGAGACACAATGTGGGTCACATGAAAATCAACCTCTCTTTCCCTTTACACTTTGAGTTGCTAAAAAACAACTATAGATTTCTTCTCTTGCTTCAAATAATTATCAACTCTGATGAAGGTGAGAAAAAAATAAAGATGTACATTTAACAACCATACCATTAGTTTCTATAGTTGGCAGTCTAGGAATTTCATCTGAATGTTATTCGTCTTACTTACAATTCTTCAGTATTATCGATGATACTAACTCAAAAGATATATAATTCTGTAGCCAGTAATCCGATATTTAGTTTTTTCTAACTACTTCGTACATTACGTTTTATTAGGGGAAATCTACCTGTTAGTAGATTCTGAATATTAGTTTGTAACAATCTTATACAACGTCTGTATAATGTAATATATTTATTTTCATAATACTACTTTTAAATACTTATTTTACTTGCATAGATGTTAAGTTATTTTATATACATCTGGGAGATAAGCATACACATGTACAGGGTGCGGAAAAAGTTCCCGCAATTTTATTTTTCCGAGGTTTTGGCATTGTCATCGTAATTTTTTGTCGACTTGAATAATTTTATTGAATTCTTCGGTTAATTTTGGTCGAGAATATGTTTTATTTATTTGTTTATTTTCAGTTGTACTGACGTTATGGATCGTGAAAATGTACGTGTCACAGTCGTTGAGTGGCACAAAACTGGAATGAAGACGTCTGACATTGTTCCCACGATCGGTTTCAAGCAGAGGAACGTCTACGATACCGTGAAACGATACAAGGAGACTGGGGGTTCCGCGGACCATCATTGGAGTGGCCGTCCGACAACCGCAACGACTCCGGAGAACATTGACAAGGTCCACTGTCGAATTCGCCGCAATCCGGAGGTGTCGATGCACAAGATGGCTAAAGAACTTAACATCGATGAGAAAAGCGTTCGCCACATCGTCAGAAAGAAGCTGAAACTCCGCAGCTACAAGATCGCACGAGTTCACTACTTGAATGAAGCGATGAAGGCGAAACGACTTGAGAAAGCTCGCCTAATGCTTCGTCTGTTCGCCAGTGGTCGCTTGCAAAAGGTCATGTTTACCGACAAGAAGATTTTCACCGTCGAGCCGATTCACAACCACCAAAATCATCGCAAACTGCTCAAGAAGGGTAGCAGAAAACTGCTGCCGCGAAAACCATCGGCCGCAGCCATTTTCCGGACTCAATCATGGTGTTGGCCGGCATCTGCGCCATGAGAAAGATGCCGCTGGTCTTCATCGAGCGGAACGTCAAAATTAATGCTGCCAGCTATCAGCAGCGTGTCCTCCGTGATGTACTGGAACCGTGGGTGACACAGCACTTCAGCCCAGAGGTTTTACGCTTCAGCAGGACTGGGCTCCAGCACATTCCGCCAATTTGACAATCGCCGTGTGTTATGAGTTGTTTTTCGGCTTTAGGGGCAAGGATGTCTGGCCACCAAACTGACCGGATCTCAACCCACTGGACTACTCAGTATGGTCCATCATGGAGCAAAAAATCTCGGGAACACGATATACCATCGTTGACGTGCTCAAAACGGTTCTAACACGTGTCTGGGATGAGATTACGGTGGAAGAATGCGCGACCAACGTCGACACTTTTCGAAAGCGACTTCATAAATGTATTGAGGCCAAATGAGGCAATTTTGAGCATTTTATGTAAATGTTTTGGATTTTATTTATTGTTACTAAATTTATAAACGTTATCATTCATTTCGTTAATAGACTTAATTTG
Source organism: Thereuonema tuberculata (assembly GCA_023159025.1). Taxonomy (NCBI): domain Eukaryota; kingdom Metazoa; phylum Arthropoda; class Chilopoda; order Scutigeromorpha; family Scutigeridae; genus Thereuonema; species Thereuonema tuberculata. The sequence continues at coordinate 17,666,972 of JAFIDM010000179.1, read as the reverse complement.
TTGTGCGGTAATTTTTAACTGTTGAAATACTTTTAAAAATTGCGAGAACTTTTTCCGCACCCTGTATATTATCCGTACATATATATACACAAAAATACATATATATCCGCAGACATAAGTACATTTATTTTATATTCAAAGTCTTTACTGAACAATAGAAGAAAACAAGATTATGCAGAAATACTACAATCATTGTGGGTTTCGGGGTGAACGATCCGCGCTGGAAGGTTTTTAACATGTTCCTTGCATTAATTCCAGCCTAGTTTTTTCATCATTCTTTTCGTCTGTCTTTCTTTCATTGGGTTTAGAACTGTACACTAAGGTCACTGTGCTTGACTTTCCTCCCACTCATATTCACCACGCGAAACGTAATATAATATGAAAATAACAATTATGTTTAGAACCACTACTGAGATTTTTTTAGGTTCGATTATCCTGTTATAAGAAATATTAAAATAAACTGGAAAAATATATACATTAATAAATAGCAAAATAGCAAGATTTCTTGCTTTAGTTTTATGGTTATTTAAAAATTAAAAAAAAAAGAAAACCAATATTCGATTAGAAATATTTAACATTATTGGTGTTAAAATGCAACAAAAAATGCACATTTTCACAACCAATGGGATAGGGGGAGCAAGTGCCCTAACTATCCGCATCTTCTCAGACAACAGGGTAAGTCTGAGTGGTGTAACGTAATAAGAACGAAACGTCTGTGCAAGATTCCTTGTCGAAGTCTGGTTGAGCAAAAATGTATCCTGCTCATGTAGCACCGCATTGGGACTATAACGTTTACAGTCTATTTCCGTAAGTACATACTTGAAATAATGGTCTAAAATATGGGATATTTTTTAGAGTGAGGTTTTTTTGTTTTCTTCTCTTTATTGTTTTTGATTAATTCAATGTCAAATGTTTGAAATTACCTAATTTGGTTAATGTTTTTTTTTCTTGTCTTATTTAGACTGTTTGCTGCCTATTGAACTACAGTCGAAATAGGAATTATGCCAGTAATTCTTTAATTGCCGGTTTTTTGGCGGGATTTCCTATTATGTTTTATCCTTCTAATTTCATAATATTTCTCACTTTCGTGACTGCAATAGAGGTAATTAGCTTTATTTATTGAAGTAAACGTATTCAAATATTTGCTTACGTTTGTCGAAATATTAATACTTTTTGAGATAGAAAAGTAAGTTAAAAAATTTATTTTTGATGCTAAGTTGAAATCTACTCATGAAATTAAAAGATTTCATTCTAGGAAAATCAATAATTGTGTAAGTGTAAGTTTCACACCTTTAATAACCTTTCAGTTTGTGCATGGATATTCTTGATTTTTTATTAGGTATTTATAGACTAAAATGGTAATAAAGTATTTCAATTCATTTCATAAAGGCATTGCCGATAAATCACCTCGACAAGATGGAAAAATTCTCATAGAAAGCAAAAGAATGAAACCATTGAATTTCTATAAATGTCTTAAATAATGATAATAACAATGGGTGAGACCAAGTTGTATACAAAATGACATCCTGGTACAGCTGTTTCACGCTAATATGGCGATCATCAGCCAGGA
>JAFIDM010000179.1:17645712-17661379 GCA_023159025.1 Thereuonema tuberculata | reverse complement strand
TCATATGTACAATTTACACACTAATTCCATTAAAAAATTATTTACAATTAAAATTAAAATCAAAAAATTAAATAATTCATTAAAAAATTAAATAATCCATTAAAAAAAGTTCCTGTACAGTTTCGGGGATATGATCTCTTGCTGATGATGGGGATCATGATATCCCCGAAACTGTACAGGAACTTTTTTTAATGGATTATTTAATTTTTTAATGAATTATTTAATTTTTTGATTTTAATTTTAATTGTAAATAATTTTTTAATGGAATTAGTGTGTAAATTGTACATATGAGTTAAATTTTTTTTTCATTTTCTCTTTATAGCATCTCTATGAATTGAAAGCTCAACAGGGTTATTTGCCGGAAGTGAATGAATTGATGGTTGATCATTTATTCGCATTAGCAGGGTCATTTATTTTGTATTTGGTGAGCTATTTTTTTTTTATTATCCTTTCAATAAAACAACTTCAGCATTTAAACATTTACTTTAACTTTTCTTGTCGTTGAATTGTTGTATTTAAGAAGCCATAATATAGTGTATGTCCAGGACCGTTGCTGACCTGAATGCGACTTTGTCCAAATAATTTTCTGCCAGTTCTTTCCTTAATAATTTTATTTGCTATTTTTTTTTTATTGAGAAACAAAAGCAGTCGTTGTGACAAGGTTTGCCAAATCAAGATGTCTATGGCCAAAACACATATGAAAACTGGTCAAATAAAAAATTGGAAAAAAAAACTCCGTTTAATCCAAAAAACAAAAAAAATGGATGCTCTCACCACTTCTCCTCCGAAATCCCCTCCCCCTCCAAAATATATTATGTTTTAACACTTAAAATGGTGCTAACCCCAACCCCCCTCGTCTTATGATGTCTTTGTCCACCTGTCTGCTGCAATACTGGGCAATTCTCATCTTCTTCGCCTACTTTCCTTGTTAAATGAGCTTCGTAAAATTAGTAACTGCATTAAGCATCTACCTTAAATTTTGGATGGATCTTCACGAAACATGGCATACATATTTATGGACAAGAGACGACCTAACTTTTGTAGTTGAATTTCTTTCTACTGTTATCCGTTCCAAGAAGTTACCTGATAAAAAGACCATAGAAAAAACCTTAGGATCTAAACTGTTTCTAAAAATGCATATTACTTAATGGATAGGTAATGTAGATTCATTAAAATATCTTCTTAATATTAAAATACATACATCACAATCTTCTGTCATTCGAAATCTGTCTATATTTCATCCTTTTTTGCAAAAGAGTTCATCAGGACAATATAAGGAGAAGAGGATTATTGTATTCATAATATTAATTATAATTGTATTCATAACGAATTAGAGGAGGAAGACAGAGTTCTTCTCCTCAAACTATTTTACTTCTTTTTTGGTTTTACCTGTTTATTGGGCACTTTTATCGGAGGAGGACTGGCTTCAGAAGTAATCACGCGAAAGCCGATAGGCCGCCATTGCTTAAGGCTTTATCAGTGGGAAGAAACGTTCTCAGCCTACACTCGATAAACAATCCAATCTACACTGCTGGCCATTAAAAGGGTAATACTACAGAAGACAAGAGCTGAAAAAGCCATATTAGTTTTACAGATAACTTACCGTACAAGGATGACATGATTACAATTACAACTTTGTGGGACTTTCGGAACATAAAGGAAACAGTATCTCGTGTAGCCACCAAGGGCGGCAATAACTTTGCTGCACGGCCCGTAATAGAGATTGAAGAGACATTGGATGTGCTTTTGAGGCATGTCAGTGCAAGCGGTTTTGAAACGTGCCTAAGTTCAACTGGTAAAGCCGAGGTGTGATGTGCCATTTTGCGATCAGGACATGTTTCATAGGCGACAGATCCGGCGAATGCGTGGGCCACGGAAGAAGTTGAACGTGATGGCCATCCAGGAATCGTTGGCCGTTGCATGCCACGTCAGGATCACGCATTGTCCTGTTGGTCAATGGCATATGCAGGTCCTAAAGATAAGGAACAACAACAGGCTCCAACACTTGTAACAATGTAACAATGTCTATTCAATGTATCGGGAATGCGTATTAGACGCGAGCAGGACTGGAATCCAATGACAACCCATACCAAAACGCCAAGTGTCGGATAGATATGGTTATACATAATACAGAACTCACTCATTCTTTCGCCGCGCTGCCCCCAGACACGGATGCGACCATCACGGTGCTGCAGGCAAAAGCGGGATTCGTCGGAAAAAATTATATCATGCCTGTCGTCCCTGCATGCGCAATGTTATAGGCACCTTTGCAACCTTTATGATAGTCTAATGTAAGTTCTTTCCGTTTATGTTATAACTATTAGTTAGTTATGTTATGAATATTAGTTTAAGTAATTAAACTTTTTTTTAATATACTAATACTCATATTATAAAGAAAAAGAAAAAAAAAAGTTATAAGAAATGTTTTGCTTGGCAGTGCTCTGACATTGCTGATCATGATATGGATCTTAAGAGTTATCATATAATAACTCTTGTTGCTTTTTCTTTCTCAAAGCTAGAAAGACATCTTTCAATAATTACACCCTGTAAAGAAAGTAAAGCTCACCCAAGTATTTCAAATAACTTTTTATTATAGGATTTGTTTACTTCCGGTTTTTTTCATTGTCTATTTAAAAGCAATGAATTCATCTACCATTTAAACATCTCAAACATTTTGAGTAGTTTTTAAATTAAAAAATAAAAATCACTTTTCAGTTGTAAAGAAAATATAAACTCAAAACATAATATTTCGAAAATTATTGAAATTAATAACGTGTTGGTCCTTTTTTTCTTCTCTAAAATTTCTATTCTGTTAGGCCTTGTCGCAATTATTTTTTTTTCAAATCGGACATATTTATCTGATCCCAAGCATTCCAAATTGCAAGCTTCAGATCATTCAAGTGATGATACTGTTTGTTTCGGCCATATACAATGTTTGCCATCCAACCCCACACGTTTTCAATTGGGTTTAGATCAGGTGAACGGGAGGGCCATGGAACATCAATTTTCTCTTTTTTAACCACGCTTTGGTGGATTTTGACGCATGTATAGAAGCACTGTCTTGTTGATATTGCCAATCTGGCCCTCCTAGATGGGGTCCAAATGGTATTAAATGGTCGTACATAAGGTTCTGATATTTTATACAGTCCATCTTGCCTTCCACAAACACCAGATCTGTCTTACCTCCTACCCCAAATTCTGTTCACACCATCACTCCACCCCACCTTGCTGTCTGCTTAATCTTATCTTCGACGGAGTGCGTACATCATGCCAGTATGCGGAATATTTGTCAGGGCCATCAAGGCAGAAACGTTTTTCATCAGAAAAAAAAATATTTCGTTCCACTTTTGATACCATTTCATGTCTTCTTAGGCCAGTCAAGTCGGCTGGAACGATGAATGGCAGTGAGCTTGGGTTTAGCTTTATGTTTTACAAACTTCATGTATTTATTTGACGTTAAGCTTTTGCATACAGTTTGGTGAGATACAGTCTTTGGCAACCCACGAGCAATTTCACGGGTGGACATCTCATCAGACGCAGCAAGATCTTGAATTCTCCTGTAGTCCCGAGGTGCGAGTTTTGGAGATCTACCTGGTCTTTTTGTGGTTCCATAACTATCACCTTTCTTGATGACATTTTGAATAATAGTCTGTGAACGATTTAATTCTGAGGCTATTTGCCTTGTTGACTTTTTTTGACCAAGTAGAAAATTAATTTTTCGTAATTCTTTGTCAGTTAATGAATTTTCACGAGGCATGATAAAGTAGTGGCATATGTTGCTACGAAAATGAATGGATTACATAAGTTAGCCACTTTTAGTTATCTTTACGTAAATTTGGGATATTCCAATCACTTTGCAGGTGTCAAAATCAAAACATTCTTAGCGAGGTTATATTTTCTTTACAGTTGAAAATTGATTTTATTTTTTAATTTATAAACTACTCAAAATGTTTAAGATATTTAAATGGCACATGAATTAATTTCTTTTAAATAGACTAAGAAAAAAAATTGGAAGTAAATAAATCATGTAATGAAAAGTTATTTGAAATACTTGGGTGAGTTTATACTTTCTTTACAGGGTGTACAACTATCACATATGTTTCACCAAAAGAATATGGTTGCTATGTGACAGCACTCATATTCTCTTGATGTTTTGTTAATATTATTAATATTTGAATCATTAAAATTTATTGATAGGAATTACAAGCCTATTCATTTATAATGAAATACGTATATAAATAAACCGCTATTTAAATAGTTAAATAGCAGTGGTTAGGATTAAATTGAGAAGTTTGAACCGAATACTTGTTTGCAATAATGATAAACACATGCGGTTGTTAATGGATTAAATGCTTAACAGTTCTGTATGTGATGCATATTTGGATTAAAATAGTTGCAAATGTGTTGGATAAACTGATAGCAAACTAAACAGTACATTGAGATAAAGATCCCTTGTTACAAGTATGAAAGAAAGTTGTAATTATTGAAAGATGTCTTGCCAGCTTTGAGAAAGAAAACGCAAGAAGAGTTATTATATGTTAACTCTTAAGATCCATATAATGATCAACACTATCAGAGCACTGCCAAGCAAAACATATTGTTGTCATATTTAGAAGAGGTTGTACAAACTTTAGATGAAGATGAATACAACACAGAATTGAGTAAGCAAATGAAGGCACAACGTTACAAGAAAGGATTCGCACCCTGAGTTGTCACCGGGAAGAGACTGGGACGGACCGTTTCGTCCTTGTTAGGACTAATCAGCCAGCCAAACTCCACCGATGACAGACTCAGAAGGTGTGCTAGGTTAGCCTTTCCGGGTCTCGCTCCCGAGAGCGGAGCTCCCTTAAAGAAAACCTAACCATAAATTAAATAAAAAACAAAAAACAACTATTCCTTGTCTTGCAATCTGCTAGGCACAAAAGGAATTTAAATGTGGCATTAAATAAAGCTTAAAAGTCAAGTATTTAAAATGAAAGGAAATTTAACGTGTCCGATGATTCAAAGAATTGAGTAAGCAAAGGAAGGCACAACGTTACAAGAAAGGATTCGCGCCACTTTCTTTGGGGGGAACTCCCGCTCTCGGGAGCGAGACCCGGGAAGGCTAACCTCGCGCCCCTTTTGAGTCTGTCATCGATGAAATGAAAGCTGCTAAAAATATACTACTTCTTGATTGCTACGGCGTTCGCAAGGACAAGCGCGAGACGTTCAAGAGGATTTTGTAGGAACTGGAATGGAGCCTGAAAAAAATCCCAACCGATTTCTTTCCATCTGGGTCAACATCCGAAACGCGGCCAAATGATGTATTTTCCCTCCGCCCATTCAAATCGATGCGCGATACATTGGTGAAAAATCACGCAAGACGGAATTCCAACGAGACGAGCTCTTGATATACAATCAATTTCAATCTCCAGGTTTCTTCCTCAACATCGCTACACGTGGAATAAAGCTGGGCTGGGAAATAATTTGGATCCGCCTTTTGCTGTAACTTCAAGTGAATATTACATTCACTGTGAGCGTAACGTAGCTTGCAATCAATGTTCATCTCGTTCTACGATAAGATGTGAATGGTGCAAAACATAATGTTATTGATCATTATTGGAAAAAATAGGTAAATTTAGAATGATCTGTAGTACCACTAATCCTATTTTACAACAATCAAATATTATTTTACAAATTTTTCTTAATAAATTATATGAAATTATTAGAAATAAAATTAATCCTAGTTTTTATTGACTTATTAATAATCATAAAGATATTATTAAATATGTAAACAACATTAAAATGTTTATTATAATTACAGCAGATTTTGAAAACTTATTTACGAATATGTCTTTAGATTCTTTGATTCAACAAATTGAATTCTTAGTTTCTGAATTTAATATAAACAATTTATTTGGTATCTCTATTAATAAGTTGCTTAATTTTCTTAAATTTAACTTATATAATAATTATACTGAATTTGCTGATGAAATATATTCCCACATACCTATTATTATACATTTTTGTGTTTAAGAAGACATAATTTAAATTTCTATTAATTTTAATTCTTTTACATTGAAATGTTTTAAATTGATTTTTAAATTTTAAAAAATATTTATCGAAATTATTTAAAATAGAATCTTTAGACTCACCAGTACCGATATTAATTTTTTTAAAAATTGATTGATCATGTAGTAATTCTTTAATTTTATCGAAATGAAATTGTTTTCAAATAAAAGCCAAATTATTATGTGCTTTATCTATAGTAATAAAAATGTAATTTTTATGATAGATAGAAAAAATTAGTCTTTTAAGTTTAAATAAATTAAATTTATGATTCATTTTAAAATTATTAACTCTATCATAACATATAAGCCTATGTTTTATGTTTCTAATTCTAGATAATAAATTAAGTTTCCATTCAATAGAATTTTCATAGCATAAATTATATTTAAAACTAGTTTCTAATATAATGTTATTTATATTTTCAATAAATATGTTAATTAATTGTTTAAATGTTTTATTTGTGTTTAATCTATATTAATTCCTTATTTTAAACATTTTTTAAAAGTTATATCATTAATAAAATTTATGTCACCTGTGACAATACGGGAATTCCATTTATATTTATCATCATATAATTTACATTGACATTGAGAATTTATGCTAAAACTTAAAGTAGTTTTATAATTTGCGAATTGGGAATTCATATTTATAAATAGACATTAAATAAATAGATAATGGAAACTTAGATTTAATGTAAGAATTAAGTATTTTACCTAAATAAAAAATGTAAGGGTGCTGTGATAATAGCATGAACATGAAAAAGCAAGAATAAGAAGCAGCACTTGATTAAATAAATTGCCTTTCTGATTCGATTATTGGGAAGTAATCGGGAAAGGCCGTTTCGTTCTACAGGGAACTCATCAGCCCGATCTCCGCCTTCCCTGATAAAAGACTCAGAAAGACAAAATCTTATATGAAAACCACCATCACACCTGATAGTGGCCCCCGATAGCAAGAAAAGCAAGAAAATAAAATGTTGTGCTATTTTACATTTTATTTTCTTGCTTTTCTTGCTTTCGGGGGCCACTATCAGGTGTGACAGTGGCCTTCAGATGAGCTTGTGCCTTTCTGAGTCTTTTATCGGAGAAGGCGGAGATCCGGCAGATGAGTCCCCTGTAGGACGAAACGGCTGTTCACGATTCCTTCCCGATAATCGAATCAGAAAGGCAATTTATTTAATTAAGTTCTGTTTCTTATTCCTGCTTTTTCATTTTCAAATTAAGTATTTTAGCTATATTATTTTAACGAAAAATTTAGAAGTAAAATGAAATAAAATTAATTCTTTTTTCTTAATTTCTTTATTAAAATTTATGTGTTGTAAATTTTAATCTTATATTGATAATTTGATATCTAAAAATAAATTCTTAAGAAATTAAAACTTTTTTACTAAAGAAATTCGATCCATATAAAATTATCAAAATTGTTTTCTAAAATTTTTACAAATTTATTCAAATCAATCTTATTTTTAAAATTAAATTGAGGAAATTTAGAATATGTTTTAGTATGTTCTAAATATAAATTATCTTTTTTGATATTAAATCAATTATGGATACAAAAATTATCAATATTATTTAAAACATTAATTTGAAATAATAATAATAATTTATAATAATATTATTTGCTTAGAAAAAAAACCCGATAATAATTCTAAATTTATTGATTTTTTTTAGATTTACGAATATATTTTAATCAGCAAATTCCATATATTAAATTATTTAATAAAACATTTTTATTTCCATTTAAAATTAATAGGTTTCATAAATTTACCAGTAATGTTACTTAAAATTTATGTAAAAATATTTTTATACAAGAACTCAAAAGATATCTTGATATTAATTCTAAATTTGAAGATTTTTTTGCATAATTTAAATTATCTTATTAAAAAATTTATAAATAATAATTATCTTATTAAAAAATTTATAAATAATAATTTTCCAATTAAAGTTATAAATAAATATATTTTGCAATTTCAGAATAAATTTAAATTTCAAATTTAAAAAAAAATACAAAGTTAAAGATATTTTTATTTTTCATAATTTTATTTACATACATACATAGTTCTCTGCCAAGGGCAGGTCCTTCACTGCAAACCCAGCATTCTCCAATCTTTCCTATTTTCTGCCTTCCTCTTCTTCTCCACATAAGATCCATTTACCCTAATGTTGTCGATCATCTGAAATCTTCTTCTGCCTCGAACTTTTTTACCGTTCACCATTCCTTCCAGTGCATCCTTCATTAGGGAGTTTCTTCTCAGCCAGTGACCCAACCAGTTTCTTTTTCTCTTCCTGATCAGTTTCAGCATTGTTCTTTCTTCACCCACTCTTTCTAGCATAGCTTCATTTCTTATTTTGTCTGTCCATTTCACATGCTCCATTCTTCTCCATATCCACATTTCAAATGCTTCTAGTCGTTTCTCTTCACTGCGTCGTAATGTCCATGTTTCTGCCCCATACAATGCCACACTCCACACAAAACACTTCACTAGTCTCTTTCTTAGTTCTTTTTCCAGAGGTCCGCAGAAGATGCTCCATTTCCTATTAAAAGCTTCCTTTGCTATTGCTATCCTCCTCTTGACTTCTTGGCAGCAGTTCATATCATTACTTATAGTATACCCTAAGTATTTAAAGTTGTTCACTTGTTCCAATGTCTCATTCCGAATACTTAAGTTTATCTTATTTGTCTTTCTTCCGATAACCATAGTCTTTGTCTTGTTTACATTTATCTTCATTCCATATTGTTCACAGCTGTCATTCAGCTGCAGTAGCATATCCCTTAGTATCATCTCCTCTTCTGCTAACAATGCCATATCATCAGCAAATCTTATGCACTTTATTCTTCTTCCTCCTACTATCACCCCTCCCATGTTCTGAAAACAATTCTTCACTAACTCCTCTAAGTAGATGTTGAACAGCGTAGGTGATAGAGGGCATCCTTGTCGCACCCCTCTCCCTATTCCACTTCCCTCTGACAATTTTTATCCTATCCTGACTTTGACTCGTTGTTTCATATAAAGATTAGTTATTAGCCTTCTCTCTTTCCAATCCACACCAATTTTCTTCAAGATTTCCACAAGTTTATTCCAATCCACTCTATCAAAAGCCTTTTCCAGGTCCACAAATACTGCATATACGTGTTTATTTTTTTCTAGATATCTTTTGCCGATTGTTCGAAGCAGTCCAATTGCATCTCTCGTACCTTTTCCTTTCCTAAAACCAAATTGCTCTTCTTCCAACTCTCCTTCCACCTTAGAATATAAACGTCTGTTCAGTATTCGCAGAAGAATCTTCGCTGAGTGTGGTATAAGGCTGATAGTCCTGAACTCATTGCACTTCTTGGCATTATTTTTCTTCGGTATTGGCAGCAATACTGTTTCATCAGGCCATTCACCTTTCTCATATATTTCATTGCATAATGATAGTATTTGCTTCTTGTCTTCACCCAAGCATTTAACTAACTCAATGTGTATTCCATCAACTCCTGTTGCTTTCCCATTCTTCATTTCCCTAATCGCTAGCTCAACTTCTTCCCTTAGAATACAACATCCTTTTTCGTCTTCTGATACAGCTGTTTCATCTTCTATAATTTTGTTTAATCATTTTAATTCTTCTAGATAGGATTTGTTGGTTTAGAATCATTTAAGTTATCTTATGACAACTCAAGATTAAATTCTTAAATTTAAGTAGTTTTGAGTTTTATTTGATGACTGTCATCTGTTTTTGTTTTTGTTTGTTTGTTTTTAAATTAAGTATATTTAAATACATATAAAATAAAATATAATATAATGTATAATATAAAAGAAAAGGAATAAAAAAAGGATATAAAAAAACAAAAGAAATAAAAAAAGTATATGTAAGATAGAAAAGAGTAAAGTCTTTAACTATCATTTTTGTTTTCTAAATTTTCTAAATTGCAAATGATTGATTTGCTTTGCGAAACTCGAAGGTAAGATTTGAGTTTTGCCTGTTCGATATATATATATACACAGTTTATCACATACACAAGTACTATACTATATTATTATATTACTATAAACACAAGTTCTGGGAAAAAAAGAAACAAGTAGACAAATTTGATCAAATCGTTGAATAATTTCTCACTTGTCAAAAATATTTTAATTTGATTTTAATTCTGAAAAATATAAAAAAAAATCAATGTAGAAATCTGTATAAATAGAAAGAAATTTGTATTTCTATTTTTCAAAAATGTTAAATTCGTATAAAGAAATTTATATTTAATTAAGTTTATATCATGATTAGACTAGTATTATTAAGTTTCACATAAATGCTGTACCTACATACAGGTTTGGAAAACATAGTAAGTCACAAAGGTAGTTTTGTGTCGGTACACTATATCTCACTTAATACTTCATCAAAATCAATGATTGAGACATCATTTTGAAGATTACATTCCCCGCTAATGAAGAAAAATAAACAAATTGTTTAAAATTGCTGTTTTCGTTAAAAAACTTTATTTTAAAAACCTTTTTATAAAAATGTCGACAAGCTTTAACAGTAGCGACTTATCTTTCGAAAGCGAAACAAAATTTCAAATAATGCTGTAGCGTCGTAACTTCAAATATATCCTTTTTTGAATTAAAATGCACTTTAAAAAGGTATTTCATCGTTATTTAATAAGAACAGATAAAAAACAAACAAAGATTTATATTTTAATAAAAATATTTGTCAACCTGTCATATATTATTTCTCAAAGGTGTTTTTTTTTTAATCTCACTTAATACTTCATCAAAATCAATGATTGAGATATTTTTGAAGATTACGTTCACCGCATGACGAAAAATAAACAAATTGTTTAAAATAATGTTTTCGTTAAAAACTTTATTTTAAAAACCTTTTTATGACAATGTAGAAGGCGCCATCTATTGACAATCTGTTCATTTATTTATTTCCACATTACCATTCGATGACTGATCAAGATACCATGCGGATTATTCGAACTGGTCAAACTTTTTATAAAAATGAAGAAGGCGTTATCTATTGACAATGTGTTTAACTAACATACACGACAGCCGTTGCATTTGTTTATTGTTTCTCAAAATTGTTTTTTTTTGTTGCGAATTATTCGCACGGGTCAACTAGTATTTATTATACTTGATTTGGGTGTTAACCCTTTACAAGTGAGAGTGAGAATCTTCCACCTTTTTTCTTTTACAATATTAGTAATACAATTTCCTTTTGTTTTTATTTATAACTACAAATAAGATTAATATTAATAATTAATAATAATAATAATAAAAATATCAATAATTAATATAATTTGGTCCTTTATATTAATATTTTCATTCATTCTTACGGGCGACTCCAAACATGGAGGATCAGTTTTTAATTTAGGAGTAAGATACTTGAAAAAGTACCCTGCAGTAACAAGACGAGGGTTTGAAACGTGTACATTTTATATTTTGTTTTAATTAATGGAAATGTGTTTTTTTGTTTCTTTGATATGTGACCTTTCGGGGGAGGGTCAAAGATTAAGAGCCGAAACACGAAAGAGGGGGACCTGGTAAAAATTGTTCAGATTTTCAAGAAAAGAAAAACAATGATACCCGAAATTTAAAAGTGTGACCTCTGGGTGAAATGTTATGAGCGAAAACTGAATAAACTCACAACTCATCCACCATGAAATAGTATTTAATTTTGCTTTCTCATGATTTGTATTTTGAAAATTATGAAAAAGCAAGAAAAAATCTACTGAAATAAATAAGAAAAATAAAGATATAAAAATAAAATAAAATAAAATTAACTTTCAAAGTGATTTCACTGGAATGCGCATCTATCTGTCAACCATTATGATGTATATTTCTACAGACAAATCAAAGATTTCATTAAATATCTGCAAAATTACACTTTGATAATAGAATGAAAACGCTAATTTCCATCTCACAAAAGCTGTCTTTAATCAAATGAGGTTGGTGCGAAATTTTTCTTAGGTTTTGAATGTTTTCTGATGAAGTATCATTCAAAAAGGTGTACTGTATTCAAAAGTCTTACATGAATGTTTAATAAAATATATTAAAATGTTAAATATATCTTTAAAATAAAACAAACTTAAAATGACGACTTGTAATATTGAAATTGAAACTATTTTCTCTTTTCACCGCTGCGTGCACCCGTGTCGTAAACGTCACTTCCTGTTTTCATAGAGTTTTAAAAGCTTACAATTTTTGATCGAGAGGTCAATCGGTTAAAATTTTGGTGTCATTGTTTTTATTTTTTTTAGCTGAACATTTAGATATATAATTTATGATAATCTGTTTTTGACAGCAAAACGTGTCTCCAAGTTAGTGCTACCTGCAAGTGAATTACGAATAGTTCCTGAAACGACAGCACCATTAATTACCCCATCACAAAAGTGTAGCTTTCTGACTAATGAACCGAAAAATGAAACTGGGGATATGTCACAACAACAACAGGGAGGCGACCGGATACACATATACTTATCCAGGCAAACGTACTGACTTTACGAATCTCATTTTCTTAGTGACACTTTAGCTATTGCACTGTAAGAACATTAAATTCATCCAAGATCTTATCCTTCCCGGGGCGCTGTAAAGTTGCTGGAAGCTCAAACCGCAGTAAGGAGTTAAAGTACTGCATATATTGTATAAATGCAATTATTAGGATATTGTTTGTTTTTATTATTATAATATTTTAATTTGACTTGATATTCCATTATTATATTTTTTTGAAATGAAGTTCGTAAGTTCTTAAAGCTTTTTAACATTTGGGGTCCATATTTTTACATGCTGGCCCTGAAGTGCAAGTTCCTTAAAACGGTTGCACTGTTTTAAAGTCGCTTGAGAAACAGAAGTTACTAATTTGGTAGATGGATAAAAGATAGCAAAAAGCTTATACCAGTCAGATGACTATAGATCTTCTGCTGTTTAAGAAAATGGCCAACATTCATGTAAGTGCACATGACAGCAATAATTCAGAAAATGAATACAATGAAAAGTCAGTTAATTAGTAAAACTGACTATTGAAAAATAATCTTACGCTTAGAATTTACAGTAATAATATCGCCATGTCAAAGGTTTAAACTATTGCAGTTCTATGTTAAAGGATTACCTATGTAGGCCCCTTGGGCCGCCAAACCAACAAATTAAAGTTGAGGTTGGGAATCAACCCATTAACATCAGGAAAAGAAAGCTGGTACCCATTTCTCCAGGACTGGTAAACCATAGGACCAGTCTAGAAAAGAAATTGGGTGGAAAAAAATCCCCGATGTCTGCAAGAAATTGAATTTGGGCAATTATTTTTGGGTAGCACTTGCTACGGGGCCAACTTTAAAATATCGCAGAATTTTTATAGTCATTGACGAACAGTTCCATTTTTTACTAGTAGATGTCATGGAAACACCTGGAATGATTAATTCATTTCTACTAACCACGCTTCCCCCTTTTGTATTCTTTCGTTCTATAACTTGAACTACGAATCACAACAATTCCACTTGGAGCAAAATAGAACTAATATTACAATTCCGTATTTATTTCATACATTAATTCAATAATTATTCGTTTAAGACTAATAAATTAAATTTTAATTTTAACTGTTTTGTTACAGCTTATTTTCCGATATGAATTTTGCAGTACCACTCTGAAGAAAAGCATTAACAGAACGTCACCAGGGTGAGATTCACTTTTAAATGTAGAAATACATTTTAGTTATTTTTTTTTGAAACTCTATAGAAAATTAATAAATTACTAATGAGATTAATAGTTATTGCTTTGTTTACTCGATATCAAGATAGTAATAAGACGAAAGTATAAGACAATACAAAGAAATTATCATAAAATGATAAATACTTAATGATATTTGATGTCGTAAGTATAGTAAGACCTGTGATATCGCAAATTCAAGTACGCGTAAATGTTTTATAATTTTTATAGAAATATGAAGACATACGTGGCCTGTTATGAAAGTCATTGGAAACTATTTATCTGCCAAACATGTGACACAACAGCAACTTGCCGGAACGCGCTACTGTCGAATAATCAATACATAAGTTGTAGGCTCCAGTAATACCAGTGCAGCGTGACGGCAGTTGGTTGTTTCATAAGGAACAGCGTGGAAGATACTGAGAAAGTAGTCATTGTTATCCGCCTAACATCAGCCACATACAGCAGTTCCTTGCCGCTGATTGCGAAACCTGACTGACGTTTGCGTTAACCTTCCTTTGCCAGAATGGAAGTGGATGAGTCTTTGCCTTGGCAGATCTTATAGAACGATGTAGTACATTTTCAACTTAGTGTAGCATTGAAAACCCGAAACTGTCGCATTTGGCACAACCTCATAGTAACCAGCAGATTCCACTGCTCTCGTGTAATGTTACAGTCTGGCATGGATTCAAAGTCACATTTATTCTTGGACTATTCTTTGAAAAAGCTACTCGCAATGGCAGGCTTTGTGATGACCCGGAGAAACCGAGAGATAATCAACTACGTTTGTCGTACTCCAGTCAGCGACAATGCCTCCAGTCAACCACTTTTAACTAATAAAACTCAGCAGCAGTTTTTATGACAACAAAGTTCTTCGAGAACTAAGTGATTAGTTGGGTATTTCATGCCACCTAATTACCTCATTCTCCGAATCATAATCCTTGTGTTTTCTCATTTCATTCTTGAAAGACAGTATTACGTATGAGAAGCATCACAACGAATCACTACCGTCGGCCAACTACACAGTCTTCATCGCCTTCACGTTTAAAACACTTTCAAAATGAGTAGGGTCGCTTGCATCCCTAATTGTAGTATAGTATAATTTGTATAGCATGATTATCTTTTACTATAGCATGATTAGTTGCTTGTAGCGCCACAACTGGTATAGGGGTGGCTTTTGGTACTACAGTTTGTTTGAAAATATCGGCCGCATGTCCTAAAATATCACCCTAACAAAGGACAATGGGCAAAATTGTATGGGAAGTTGCTCCACCCTTTGTAGTGATAAGATATATACCTATAGAAAGATCTCCTTAAATAGAACATTTTTTATTATTACGTCTTGTCTCAATCAGCACCTACAGGTGGATTGGCTTCCCTGCCACCCACATTCACCACAATCAATCCATCAAATGGTTAATAATTATTATACGTAATTAATAATTAATATTATAATTTATTTCAAGTAAAGAATAAGTATTTACATGCCCATTCTCTGTTAGAACTTTATATAGGCTATATATATATATATATATATATATATATATATATATATATATATATCAAAGACTAAGACCTGCTTATTCAAGTAATTTAAAATTTAATGAAAACTAAAAATTCAAACATTAAAATTTTAAAATTAACACGACCTAGGCTGCGGCTTGATTTTAATGTTTTAATTTTTTAGTTTTCATTAAATTTGAAATTACATGTGTAATTATTGAAATAAGGATGTGTGCCAGCTTAGTGTTTGATATATAGTTATGATCAGCGCACGTAAAAATTTATTACTTTCAAAATTAGAACTTACTTTGTTTTATTTATATTCATGTTTTTTATTTTAAGTTAAATTAAATGAAATATCAATAACATTTATGAAAGTAAATATTTTTACTTTTCTACAACACCATCTTGCCATATTCCGAACTCCGAAAAAAATCAAAATCG
>JAFIDM010000179.1:17606986-17645612 GCA_023159025.1 Thereuonema tuberculata | reverse complement strand
AAAAACGTGGGGCGCATGCAATAGATAATTGAGATTGTATGGATGTAGTGTTTCCCGGCCGTGGCTTGGCTGTTTCAATTTCCTTTCCTGTGTTAGTCAGCCTCTTCTTCACTTTCTCTTCGGTCTGACGTCATTCCGTAATGGCGTCCTGGGGCAGGCAATGGGAAACCATCCCAGTATATTTCCCAGGTGTTTCTGGGAGTTCCACGTGAATTCCATAGAATTGGACCTGTCTCCGAACAGAATACTACGGTTGGTTGGTTGGCTGTAGTGTATATTATCTTGCAATAGATAATTGAAATGGTATGGATGGAGGGAATATTATCTTGCAATAGATAATCATTGAGATGGCAGTGTATATTATCTTGCGCCCCACGTTTTTCGTCCGTCTTAAAAACGTGGGCTGTTATAGTAAAAGCCCGAAATGACTATATGCCACACCCTTTCGCATATATTCTTGTTTCTTGCCGTAGACTGTTTATCTTAAAGTTGGGAATTTTTTGGCCAGTGAAAGTAGAATGGAGATACAGTTATTTTGATCTTCACTGCTCTTAATCTATCAACAATGATCCCTGAAATCCACCACCTCCATAAAAGGGTGGAACTAATTTCTTTAATTTACAGGATTTTCCTTATTTACGATCAGCTTAAAACAAGGGGTAAATTATTTTTATGTTCATTCCCGTTCCCTTAAGAAACAATAATAAACTCCAGGTGTCTTCCAATCAATGACAGTTAGTGACGGATTGAAGACTGATTGTGGTGAATATGGATGGCAGAGAAGCCAAGGTCTATTGTGCTATCCCATGGAAATGAGGACAGACGGTGAGAAATATCGAGGAAAACCTGCCCAGCGCGGATCATCCACCATCAAGAAACCACATAAGAACCAAACCCTGATAATCAGAGGTGAGAGGCCAGTATCTTAGTGACAACGCCAACCGCGCGGCCCTATGCGACGGATACCTAGATTACATTTACTTAATTAATAGAAAGTTAATAATGTATTTCTTTAAGTAATGTATTATCTTTCATTATTCTTTAATCCTTTAACAAATTTTATACAGATGATTATCAATGTTTCTCAATATTATAAGATTTTGTTGTGTAAAAACTATAGTAATAAACAAAAGAAAAATGCCATCAAAATTATTACTTATTGCAAGAATTCTCGTTTTTATTAAGTACATAATATTTATGAATTTTTATATAACAAAGAAGAAAATTAGTGGAAAAAATGCATACATTTCATCTCAAACTTTTTCATATTAGTTTTCCAGTTACATTATCAAGATTTAGAGAAATATGATACAGTTATATTGTAAAAAAAAAAAAAAAAAAAAAAAAAAAAAAAAAATCAGCATTACTTTAAACTATCTTATCTTTTTTATTCATTTTATGCTATATTTCATCCAGAGAATTTCTGGACTTCTTTTTGAAAATTATTTAAATTCAAATTTTTAATAATTACAAATATCTCCATGCTTCTTTGTCTTAAAATAATTTACAGACATTTTCATGAAATCTTTGTTTTAACAATTTATAATAATTTCCAACAATTTCCATGTGAGTCTGACTTTAAAACGAACTTTTTTCTTTCGACTTAAACAATTTATAATGATTTCATGTTAATTTTACTTTATTTTTAAAAATCTTTCTATTGAATATTTATTCACTTGCAATCCTTTTGCCTTTTTTATGCAATTCAAACGGTTTATAATAAGTGTCTCTATAATCAGTCTTGTTTCTTTATCTTTTATCTGATAAAGGACTTCGGTTATTGGGTCCGGTTTGTGTTTTTTCCGAGAGACAATGATTTAATTTTCAAGAGGAAGCCTGAGGAATTCCAGAAATTCTCTGGATGAAATATAATGAATAAAAAAAGATGAGATACAGTAGTTAAAAGTAAATGACTGAATATAGTTTGAAGTGTTGACTGGAAACTTTACATTGTTAGTAAAATTTATTTAATACTATGAAAGAATTAATAATAATCTTGAAATCTTATCTTGAGATGAAAGTGTCTAATGAAGTTTGAACTTCAAGTGAAATGTGGTAACAATACTCTTCTATATCTCTCACTTCGCTCTTCTAACCTATAAAATTAATATATATATTTGTAGCGAATAGTTATCTTAAATAATTAGTTAAAAAGCAAATTTTAAGTAGTTTAAAAGCAATTTTGGTCATTAGAATTATAAGAAACCTCTGATTACGGTTACCTAGTCCATATGCTCAGAAAAATTAAGAAAAGTTCTTACAGAGAAATCCATAAACTTTAATTTTGAGTTGCGTGCTTAAATAACAATTAAGCTTCACAAACATTTCCTTCAAGTTTAAGGTGCAGATATAAGAGAGAATCTTGAAATAATCCCAGTCTGTTTCATTGAATACCATTTCTTCTACTCCGTCAGATCGTATTAAGTTTATTTCAGAAAAATTTCAGCATCAAAGTTTCTTAGGTTAAATTTCCTTGTAGTTTTCTTTTGTAATATTATAAATAAATTAATAATAATTATTATATCATTTATAAATATTAAATTAATTAAATACGGAAGTGTATTTAATTTTGTAGTATTTTTAATTAAAATCAAATTATCTATGAAAGAAGGACAATTACCTGTAATCACTATTTACAATTAAACTCTCTTCAGGTTTCATGTGTTTGAATTATTGTAATTATTCCACAGATAATTCCTTTCACCTGTAGGTGCTGATTGAGACAAGGCGTAATAATAAAAAATGTTTTATTTAAGGGGATCTTTCTATAGGCGTATTATCTTATCACTATACAGGGTGGGGCAACTTCCCATACATTTTTGCCCATTATCCTATGTTAGGGTGATATTTCAGGACATGCAGCAACAAATGTAAAAGATAATTATGCTATACAAAGATACTACAATTAGGGATGCAAGCGACACTACTCATTTTGAATGTGTAAAACCTGAAGGCGGTGAACACTGTGTTCATGGTCGACGGTACTGATTCGTTGTGATGATTCTCACACGTAGTGAGTTCCCTACAATGAGAAAACACAAGGATTATGATTCGGAGAATGAAGTAATTAGGTGGCATGAAATACCGAACTAATCAGTTTGTTCTCGGAGAACTCTGTTGTCATAGAAACAGCTGTTGAGTCCATTTACGTAAAAGTGGTTGACTGGAGGCATTGTCGCTGCTGCAGTTGGAGTACGACAAACGTACTTGATCATCTCTCGGTTTCTCTGGATCATCACAAAGCCTGCCATTGCGAACAGCTTTTTCAAAGAAGAATAGTCCAAGGCTAAATGTGGCTTTGAATACATGCCAGACTGTAACGTTAGACGAGAGCAGTTGAATCTGCTGGTTACTATGAGGTTGTGCCAAATGCGACAGTTCCGGGTTTTAAAATGCTCCACTGAGTTGAAAATGTACTTTATTATTCTAAATATCTGCCATGGCAACGACTAATCCACTTCCATTCTGGGAAAGGAAGATTAACGTCAGTTAAGTTTCCCTATCAGTGACAAGGAACTGCTATATGTGGCTGATGTTATGCGGATAACAATGACTTCCTTTCTCAGTATCCTCCACACTATTCCTTATGGAACATCCAACTGCCGTCAAACTGCACGGACACTTCTGGAGCCTTCAACGTTATTTATTGATTATTCAACAGTAGCGCGTTCCGGCAAGTTGCAGTGGTGCCACATGTATGGCAGAGAAATAAAAAAGTTTCCAATGACTTCATAACAGGCCACGTATTTCTTCATATTTGTTACAGAATTATTAGAAAAATATTATAAAACATTTACACAACATCGATCTGGCAATTTCTCCTTATAAACGGCAATTTATACTCGAATTTGCTTTATCACAAGTCTTACTATACTTACGACGCGATGTCAAGAATATATCATTATATGATCATCAAGGATATATCATTTAATGATTTATTTGTATTGTCTTATACTTTCGTCTTATTACTATTTTGGTATCAATTAAACAAAACAATAGCTATCAATCTCATTATTAACTAGGCCATTACCCGTGTACAGATTGAATGATATTGATATTTGAAAAGAGATATGTTGAGATGAATGCTTGTTGATGTAGATGATAAATGAAGATCATAACTTGTATACGATATTCTTGGCGACGAATTGATTGTGACTATTTTTTTCGAGTGAAGATAACCAAATGCTGATGACTTGTGACTCTAGACATACAGTTGTGCGTGAGTGAAGACAAAGTTCTCCAAATAGATGGCAACTTTATTTAGAATCTGTTCTTGAGGTTTATTGATAAACATTGCATGAGAAGATCTGATCGGTAATTGCCTTCTTGTAAAAGTGAATGGAAGTAGATTATCGCTTGGTTGCATAGACATCCTATGGATGAAAACAAAATCTTCTTTGTGAGTTCCTGTTATAATCTCGGCTTCTATGAGATGATTATCGAATGAATGGTATTTAAGTTGAGTTCCTTTGCTGTGTCCAAACTTAGGATATGATGTTTCGCAACAACATTATTGGAGATCCAATCTTCAATGACAAACAATGTTGAGGAATACCGCTGAGATTCAATGAGTTGAGATACTCAGATGGATAGAGATGTTCGTGTTATGGATTGTAGTGTCAATTTTATTCGCACTTAAATACTCTCTAGTCTCTCCTTGTATTCTTTGACTTATCATTCGGTAGATATTATCGACACTCTCGTTCTTCGGAGTTAGAATTATCCTTTCATTGATTTCAGGTAAGATGTTTTTTCTATGAACTGGTTGAATTGTTCCTTCTTTATGTGGTTCTCGATTGTCTCCGATTCTGAGCAAATATTCGGCAAAATTTCTCTGATTCTGGTCATCTTGGTTGATCATATTTATCTTGAGTTTCTTGACTTGATATGATTCCAGGTTTTTGAGTTACAAATAGTAATTTTTCAGTAACCTACCTAACAGAAATAGTGCTTGTTTCTTTCTTGACTCTCTTTTTTACTCCAATTGATACTTTTGAGTGGTTCTTGAGTTAGAAATAGTGATGGTTTTTGAGATGGTTATAAATAGAGATTTTTCAGTAATCTACTAATATAAATAATGCTTCTTTCTTTCTTGACTCTCTTTTTTTATTCCAATTGATACTTTTCGGTTGTATTTGAGTTACAAATACTGATTTTTCAGCATTCTATCTAATAGAAATACTGATTCTTTCTTTCTTGACTCTTTTTTTTATTCCAATTGATACTTTTCAGTGGATTTTGAGTTACAAATAGGGATTTTTCAGTATTCTTCCTAATAGAAATACTGCTTCTTTCTTTCTTGGCTCTCTTTTTTTTGTAATTGTTCCATACCTTTTTTGTAGGTCCTTTCTCCTACAATATTTATTGTAATAAAAGATATTCAACATCTCACAGTTAAATATAATATTTTACATTTATTATTAAAAAGCAAATTTTCGAGGAAATTTTTGTTCCCTCTTTCTCAAGCCTATTTACAACAAGAAGTTAGCGAATTTTTTTTTTTCGCCAACTTATTGTTGTAAATAGGCTTGAGAAATAGGGAACGAAAATTTCCTCGAAAATTTGCTTTTTAATAACAAATGTGAAATATTACATTTAATTGTGAGATGTTGAAGATCTCTTTTTTTTTGTTCCAATTGGTACTTTTCAGTGTTTTTTTGAGTTACAAAGAGTGATGGTTTTTGAGTTACAAAGAATGATGGTTTTTGAGTTACAAAGAATGATTTTTTCAGTAATCTACCTAATAGAAATAGTGCTTCTTTCTTGACTCTTTTTTTTATTCCAATTGATACTTTTCAGTGGTTTTTGAGTTACAAATAGTGATTTTTCAGCATTCTATCTAATAAAAATACTGCTTCTTTCTTTCTTGAGTCTCTTTCTTTTATTCCAATTGATACTTTTCAGTGGTTTTGAGTTACAAACAGTGATGGTTTTTGAGTTAAAAATAGTGATTTTCCAGTAATCTATCTATTAGAAATAGTGCTTCTTTCTTTCTTGACTCTCTTTTCTTTATTCCAACATCTCCCGTGTACATGCGCTTGTTTTTCAATATCATATAGAATTTGGTTAAGTAAGAATATTTAAAATATTGCAACGTTTCAGCAATTATAATTCTAATTGTCATTTTCGAATTACAAATAAACAGACGAATAGGAAACAAATAAACAATTTTGAGATTCAAAAAAAAAAAGGCTGAATACATTCCTTATTGACGGGGGGAAGCGGAAGGACACATAAGTCAAAAAATAATATAAAGAGAGTTGTAGTCTCCATGGCCTAATGGATAAGATGACTGACTTTGGATCAGAAGGTTGCAAGTTTGATTCCTGTCGCGGACGTTTCATTGTAAAAATTATTTCTATTTTCCATTCTCACACAAAATTGCGCCGGACAGACAGACAGAAAAATAAAAGATTTTAGTAATATAGATTCTGTAATTTTCTATAGAGTTTCAAAAACTTAACTAAAATATATTTCTACATTTAAAAGTGAATCTCACCCTGGCGACATTCTGCTAAGGCATTTCTTCAGAGTAGGACTGCAATCTTCATTTCGGAAAATAATCTATAATAAAACAGTTAAAACTGTAATTTAATTTATTAGTTTTAAACGAATAATTATTGAATTAATGTATGAAATGGTTATGGAATTGTAATTTTAGTTCTATTTTGCTCCAAGTGGAATTGTTGTGGTTTGTGGTTCAAGTTGTAGTACAAAAGAATACCAAAGGAGAAAGCATGGTTATTAGCAATGAATTAATTATTCCAGGTGTTTCCATGACATCTACTACTAAAAAACGGAACTGTTCGTGAATGACTATAAAAATTCTGCGATGTTTTACATTTATTAGCAGAAGTTGCCCATTAGCAAGTGTTCAGACCATTGCCTGGATTCAATTTCCGGAAGACATCGGGGATTTTTTCCACCCAATTTCTCTTCTAGACTGGGCCTATGGTTCACCAGTCCTGGAGAAATGGGTACCAGCCTTCTTTTCCGGATGTTAATGGTTGACCATCCTAACTCAACTTTAATTTGTTGGTTTGGAAACACGTTAGTTCCCGCTTTTAAACAGTAAATGCATTATTTTAACTCCTTTCTGCGGAGGGTCCTGCAACTTAATAGCACCTCGGAGGGATAAGATCTTGGATGTATTTAATGTTCTTACAGTGCATTAGCTAAAGTTAATTAAAAATATTTTACGTGTGTTTCTTAAATTGAAATGAGTAGATTCTGGTCACTACACACAGTTCTAATTAAAAACATAAATACAAATATAATAAAATGCGAGTACTTTCAAGATGGTCTACATCTCGTTCTCAAGCAGAGTAATGAATAACATAGTTCAAAAAGTAAGAAAATTCGGGCCAATGGACATGTTATCTGGGAAACATTTAGGGTTCAGAGGTGTTGGGCAGTAGACTCTACGGCCCGGGGCTGAAAAAAAGGTGCGGCGTAAACAAGGAGGGGAAATTTAAAGCTTCAGAAAGATTCAAAGAGTGTTTGCATATTGCCGATATGATCAAGCTTATTGATGCCTTCTTTAGCATGCAGGCTTTTATGTTCATTAATAATATCTACATCCAATCCAATGGTTTATTTATGGGCCTTTCAGCTTCAGCTTTGCTGACTGAGATATGCATAGAGGAAAGTGATTATCTTTTATTTGATCTCGATCACTTGCACATTCCTCTATACGTCCATTGTGTTGACGATCTCCTCTTTTTTGCAGGTACAGGTTCCCATCAGAAAGTGTCCATCATCATGAATAGCATGCGTCCTGATATAAAATTTAAAATTGAATTAGAAACTGATCTATCCATCCCGTTTTTGGACACCATGGTCTCTAGAAAGCATAATACCTTCTAAACTGCCTCTACCGGAAGCCTTCCAACATAGGCGTTACTCTTAATTTTCATTCTGCCTGCCTTATTGAATTCAAAAGGAATGTTGTACGCATGTCGATCAATAGAGCTTTTTTCCTTTCGAGCTCCGAGCATTTGTTTTGGATTGTGATCAACAAGCTGACTCATATTTTGTCCACTAATGAATACCTCATTAACTTCATCGAATACAATATTGCCACGCCGCTCATCTATTATACAACCCCCCCTCCTGCACAATACCAACCCTAAAAAAGTTTATTTATCTGTTCCCTACCACCCCTCCATTTTTGCAGCTCTCAAAAGCATTCTTCGAGGTCTTAACATTGTGCTTACCTCCCCCATTTCGCAACCCATTAACCGATTATTATCCCGGGATCAATACGATGACCACGGCATCAATTCCAGAGGCGTGGTCTATGCTATTTCATTCAGACAAAATACTTGCCGTTACATCAGGGAAACGCGCCACCGTTAAAAAATCGTATTGCCCAACATTGCATAGCCGTTAAAAATAGCGATTCTAATTATTTAACCTCAGTTAACATTTGTAATAATAATCACTCTCTGGACCTTCACAATCCCACAATCATTTGTCGGAAGAAAAACCACTTCAAACGTAAATGCAAAGAAACCTTTTTTATTATCACCGATAAGTTGTGTTACAACGACAACTTATTGGTTTTCACTATTCCCCAATACGGATTCCACAAATAATTTCAATCCCGTAAACCAAGTACCTTGCTCCTTTTCATTACTTTAATTCTGTACTTGCTTTTCAAAGTAGGCTAATTGCTACTTTTGTCATCTTTAATTCTTTTCAACTTTATTCCTAACTTTTACCTCATCTTGGTTTTCCGATTCAAGTTTTGTTTATTTTTTACTTCATTTTTATTTTGTTCTTTCTAGCCCCGAGCCGTAGAGTCTACTGCCAACACCACTGAACCCTAAATGTTTCCGTTCAAGCCACATGTCCGTTGGCCCGAATTTTCTTATTTTTTGAAATTTGTTATTCATTATTTCGCTTGAGAACGAGATGTAGACCATCTTGAAAGTACTCGCATTTTATTGTATTTATATTTATGTATTTAATTAGAACTGTGTCTGGTGGCCAGAATCTACTCATTTCAAAAGCTAAAGTATCACTAAGGAAAATGAGATGCATAAAGTGAGTACGTTTGTCTGGATAAGTATATGTGTACCGGTCGCCTCCCTGTTGTTATTGTGACATATCCCCAGTTCCATTTTTCCGATCATTATACCAGAAAGCTACACTTTGTGATTGGGTAATTAATGGTACTTTCGTTTGAAGAACTATTCATGACTCACTTGCAGGGTAGCACTAACTTGGAGACACGTTTTACTATCAAAAACAGATTGTCATAAATTATATCAAAATGTTCAGCTAAAAAAAAAACACTGACACCAAAATTTTAACCGACTGACCTCTAGGTCAAAGTTAAAAGCTTTTAAAAATCTCCGAAAACAGGAAGTGACGGTTAGGATATGAGCGCGCACAGCGATGAAAAGAGAAAAAAGTTTCAGTCTTTTCAAGTTTTATTATTTTAAAGATATATTTAACATTTTAATACATTTATTAAATATTAATGTAAGACTTACAGTACACTTTCTTGAATACTTGATCAGAAAACATTCAAAACAGAAAAATTTCGCATCAACCTCATGTGATTAAAGACAGCTTTTGTGAGATGGAAATTCACGTTTTCATTCTATTATCAAAGTGTAATTTTGTAGACATTTAATGAAATCTTTAATTTGTCTGTCTGTAAATGTAGATCACATGGTTGACAGATTGGTGCGCATTCCAGTGAAATCACTTTGAAAGTTTATTTTATTTTATTTTTACTTCTTTTTCTTATTTATTTTAGTAGATTTTTTTCTTGCTTTTTTCAAATTTTGAAAATACAAATAATGAGAAGGGAAATTAAATACTATTTCAGGATAGATAAGTTGTGAGTTTATTCGGTTTTCGCTCATAACTTTTCACCCAGAGGTCACACTGTTATGTAATTTTTGGTTATCATTGTTTTTCTTTTCTTGAAAATCTTAACAATTTGTATCAGGTCCATCTTCTTCGTGTTTTGACCCATAACCTTTTTCCCTCCCTCCCCACTCAAAGGTCCATATCAAAGAATGAAAATAACTCACAAATTCTTTTTTATTATTATTAATTTCTTCACAGACTTACTATGTTTTCAAGACCTGTATGTAGGTGCAGCATTTATTTGAAATTTAGAATGTGTGGCTCGGGGATGTACAGACGGCGGCTAGGGGAACTTTAATGCGATGATCGTGTGTTGGCTTCACCTGTGTGAACGTAGAACTGAATGAAGTTAGTTTAAACTTTATTTCTTTATTATTAAACACAAATGCTGCATAAAGTCCTAACTGCCCTCGTCTTCGGCTCGGGAATGTCCTCTGCACACACCACTCGTCTAATGCAGTCTCTCACGGCTACAGGTGACTTTCCTGTAGACGCCTCTTCTCCGGCCCGGTCGTCGCAGGAACTTGGCGGCGAATGGTAACTCTTTTGCGGCTGGGAATTGCTTCTTCCGTAGTCGAGTCTTCTCAGATCCGGTCGTCTCGGAAACACTGCGGACTTCGGTGAGCCCTTGGTGGCAAGGAATGGCTTCTTCGATGTCGCACTCTCTCTTTATGCCCGGTCGTCTCGGAAACACTGCGGACTCCGGTGCACCGTCTACGGTTAGGACTAGCTTCTTCCGTAGTCGTAAACTTCACTATCTTCCTGGCTGGAAGTAACTTCTTTAGTAGAGGAGAATAGTGTAGTTCTTCGGCCAACGTATACGCTGCTTAGCCTCTCGGGCTAACTGACCTTCACTTCGCTAAGACAAGCTCCGATGTGACTGTTGCCACGCACCCAACTGCCTCTCAACGGCTCAGCTCCTCCTTTTAAGCGTGCTCGCTATCTCGTTCCTATCTCCGGACTGATCAACTTTGAACAGGGAAGCCGGGTTGGGTGAGGCGATTCCAAATGCGGGGGAGTGGCCAAAACGACCGGTAACAATATTAGTCTAAACATGATATAAATTTGATTAAATATAGATTTTTTAAAACTAATTTAACAGTTTTGAAAAATAGAAATACAAATTTCTTTCTATTTATATGGATTTCTACATTAATATTTTTGGTTATTTTATTTTTCAGAATTAAAATCAAATTAAATTATTATTGACAATTGAGAACTTATTCAATATAGTTATTACAATAATAATTTCAATAATGAAAACTCCAATAATGATCAAAACAATAGTAAGTTTTGCACCATCCACATCTTGCAAATGATGTGATATGATGAATATTGACTGCAAGTTATTTTATGCTCACAGTGAAAGCAAAATTCACTTGTAGTTCACTTGCAAAAGGCGGATCCGAGCCCAGCTTTATTCCATGCGTAGCGATGTTAAGGAAGAAATCGTGGAGATTGAAATTAATTGTATATCAAGAGCTTGTCTCGTTGGAATTCCGTCTTGCGTGATTTTTCACCAATGTATCGCGAATCGATTGAATGGACATAGGAAAAATACATCATTTGACTACATTTCGGATGTTGATCCAGGTGGAAAGATCTGGGTTGTGATTTTTTAGGCTCCATTCCAACTTCTTGCAAACCCTCTTCAACACCTCGCGCTTGTCCTTGTGAACGCCGTAGGAATCAAGAAGTAGTAGATTTTTAACAGCTTTCATTTCATCGAGACGGTATTTCAAGAACTCTTGAATATTTCGTAAGTCATTTTGCCTGATTTGTTATGTGTTACGTACAAGTTTTCAGCCGTGAACATCTCTTTCCGAACATTATCGCTAATTCCATTAGGCTCTTGAAGAACGACGAACAAACGAGTAAAATAGAGGAATAACAGTGAAGGAATGAGTTAGCCCAATTATTGAGTCAGCGACAGTGACAATATCTATTGTTCCTCGAATAGCAAGAGAGTGCTTTGTGCCGAACTCATTCAAAACCAGATTGTTCAGTATTCCAAATATTTGTAACGGGGTACTCTTGTTTTAACTTGTAAAACGTTTACATTCTATTATGGTCTTGTCTAAAACTGACTTATTTTATTTGGACTTGGTAGAGATAAATTTGGTAATTTTCCGGTCTACGATTTTATAATATTTTTTGAAATTTAGAAGCCAAGTATTGCTGAATTTGAAATTTATCAAGTTTTAAATAATTTCCATGTTCCCTAGCAATATCGACCAAGGCATCATCACTTATTATGATATCGTTTTCACGATATCATAATAAGTGATATCGTGAAAACGTATCACAAGCGACAGTTAAGACGTCCGAAAACGTCTTAACTCAGTTCAGATAGCTTTTTCATCTTGTATTCACGAGTGCCTCCTTGGTCAACTAAGTGCTTAAATCGGTAGATTTGTCTCTGCTCCGTGATCCATGTAAATCTTTTTTTTCACTGAGGCAAAACTACGATGTTTGAATTTTCGTTTTTTGATGTAGTTTCTCTCCTGGCTTCATTGGTCATAGCCAATAATCAACTACACGTTTCATTTCCTCGACTGAAATTTCATGTTTTGTTTCTTCGGAGTTGGTTGATAACTTGACTGGCTGCTGCTAGGTTCGTCTTGTGAATGTTGGGATTCTGTATCATTGCTACTTTCTGGTATGGTTTCAGGCTTTTCAGGGTCGAAGTAATGGGCAGGTTCTCTATCTTCTACGTCGAGGACTTGATAACTATATTCCTGAAGTTCATCATAATCAGTCATCTGTTCATATAAATAATTTGCAACTTTTTTCTCTTCATCTGTAATGATATCCCCTGGTTTAATGTTGTCAGCTTTCACAAGTGAAAGAAGTTCTCTAACTACATTGTAATAATTCTTGTTTGGCAATTGTAAAGTCTTCCCCGTAGTTTTCTAGGCGCACAGATGGGTAGAGGGTGAGACGAAAGAGAGCAAGTAGAGAAATTACGGTTCAGTGTAAGGCTTAAAAGTGCAATGAAATGTTAGTTCCAATCGCCATTTCGTTTGTGAGGTGAATAAATAGAAAGGCGAAAGATTAAGAATAAAAGCAGAAATTGATAAATAAGTCGGGTAAAGAGGGCGGGGTAGAGAGAGATTGACCGAGGGGAAAGAACGGGAAAGAGGATGTCGTCTAGAGTCTGAACAAGCAAAAGACGTTACAGCTTAAGGAAAAGGAGGGGGCGAGCGGCAAGAAGATATGGAAGACAGGAGAAACGGAGGGCCTGTTTGCTTGCGATGGTCTCCACACCCCAAATGCACTGCTCTCTCTTACTTGAGTCCACCAGTAAGCAATGTAATTAATTCTCGGCAGATATTATAAGGAGAAACTAACCCCAAATCACAAGTAAAGATATAAGGGGTATTTTAATCTTAAAGGTGTCGAAATACACAGCAATTTAAAAAAAAATTGGGGCATATAAGGTTCCGGGAATCTCTTTAAATAGAGATACAATTAGCCAATCTAACAGATGTTAAATAACACAGTACAACAAAATAAAATGCCGAACCTTGAAACTATGAAATATTTATGTTGTTGTGTACGCTGAATTCGAAAATGCATTCTATTTTTTCGTATCACGTGAGGTTTTTGTTCAGTGATGCAATCCCACTTTCTGCTAATACTCGCCGGATGGGCACTTCAGGGTGGGCTGATTGTAATCATAAGATAAAATTGCAGGCAGACGCTAATGGAAGTTAGCGGTTATTTGACAGATTTCATGTTTACATTCCTTCCGAAATACTTTGTTACTTTGTTACTCCACTGCTAAATATTTATTTTATTATCATAAAAATTTAGAAAGTGTAGTGACTTGCTATTGTGCAGAACGTTTTACTTAATGTTGTATGTTCGCATTTATTGTGAGTTCAGATGTTAATTTTGTGGTTGTGTGTAACAGTGCTTTTAACAGTGAGAAGTACGTTAAACAGATTTTTAGTTTGTAAAACTTCTACGAAGTGGCAATTAACAGCAACGATGTCGCATCAGTGCGACATTCTCCGAATGTATTTTTCTATGTGTGTGAATTCACTACGAAATCTCAAAGAGCAAATATTACTCCTACGATTAAGAAAGCATTTGAATTGTACTTTAACTCTAAAGTAGATAAGGAAAAAAGTCTTGCACCTAAATATTGTTGTAGCGGATGATCTCGTAATTTGAGAGGCTGGTTAAATGGCACTCGCCCTTTTATGCCGTTTGCTGTCCAGGTTAAGTGAAGGAAAATTCAGCCCTGAAATCCGGAAAATCCAGCAGGATCCTATTTTCAAGGAAAAACTCATCGAAACAAAAAAAGATGGCGTAGTGTGCATTCAAAGATGTATGTTCGAAATTCCTAACAAAATTTATAGCAGATAACTACATCAAAGTTGTGGAAAACTTGAAAAAAAAAAAGAAAAAAGAAAACGGTATGTGATAGAGAATTTTTGACTTCAGATTCGAACTTAGGAGACCCGAATAAGTAAAAGTAACATATTTTCATTTCATGGCATGAAAAAAGTTAAAATTTTGTTGTTCAGTGTAATCATTGAGAATTTGCGGCAGCTGCCGTATAAAAAACAGAACGATGCAATGTCAGTTCGAATAACGTAAAAGTTTACATGGGCTCCTGGTATGTGAATGAATGGTCTGTCATCAGAAGATACCTCTGCTTCTTCTGAGGACTCGGGGTATCTTCAGGTACATCTTCGTATGGGCCCACAATTAAAGGTTCAGCTGGAAGAGCATTTCAAGCATTTCCTTTAAGGAAGATTTTGTTTTTTTTCTCGATGTTGGTCTCATACCCGTTAAAAAAGGATCTGAGCTTAACAGTAGTCTGTTAAGAGAGTCCAGGTTTCACGACTCCCTACAAAACTTCCTTCCGTAGTTCTGACGTACAGGCGAAAACATTTGTTACCTGTTTTAGCAGCCTCCTCGGAAAGCGATCCTGTAGGCAGTAGAGCGTTTTCTATCACTTGGAATAAGGATCTTGTGTACTGTAGGCATCATCGGATGCCACGGATATAATTATATTACGCCTTGCCGTGGTTCGTAGGCGTACATGTAGGCGTATATATACCAATATATACTCTTTCACGAATCTAATTTTAATGGGACGACAATATCTTGGCGAAGAAGGAGGTCCTGCAAAATTATTTTTTGGTGTTCTAACCAGAAGTTAGTTGAAGTGGCACAAAAGAATTCTCAAAAGTGACTGCGTCGGAGTCAGACTCATTTTGGAATTTCTGCTTGAATTGTTTGTTGTGATGAGTCACAACCCCACTTGCAAATTAACACTAACGTATTAAATTCATCTTCTTCTAAAGTTTGTACAACCTCTTCTAAATATGACAACAATATGTTTTGCTTGGCAGTGTTCGACAGTGCTGATCATTATAATGATCTTAAGAGTTAACATATAACTCTTCTTGCTTTTTATTTCTCAAAGCTGGCAAGACATCTTTCAATAATTACAACTTTCTTTCATACTTGTAACAAGGGATCTTTATCTCAATGCACTGTTTAGTTTGCCATCAGTTTATCCAACACATTTGCAACTTTTTTAATCCAAATATGCATCACATATAGAACTGTTAAGCATTTAATCCATTAACAACCGCATGTGTTCATCATTATTGCAAACGAGTATTCTATTCAAACTTCTCAATGTAATTGTTACTACACATATTTAACTATTTAAATAGCTGTTTATTTATATACAATATTTAATTATAAATGATAGGCTTAGAATTCCTATCAATAAATTTTAATGATCAAAACACCAAGAGAATATGAGTGCTCTGCCTTGTGAAAGTTGTAATTATTGAAAGATGTCTTTCCAGCTTTGAGAAAGAAAAAGCAAGAAGAGTTATTATACAGTACACTCTCGATATCTCGAACTTCGATATCTCGAAAATCTTGATACGTCGAAAATCTTGATACGTCGAAAATTATTTTTCCTCTTGATATTCATCTAATGTTAATTTTAATTCTTATGTCGAATAGTTTTCACTCAAAACCTTGTTATGTCGAATATTTTTCGAAGTAAAAAATGAATTTTTCCGGAAAAATTTCCGTTCAGTTGTGATGAAGTATGAAGTATTGTACGAAGATGCTGTCCACATACAAACAACGCTTCATGGAACAGTCGGAAAACGTGGAAAACGATTACTTTGCCGCTATTTTTCAAATAGAAAAATAGGTTTAAGAACAATTCCAAAAAGATGTCGCAAGGTCGCAAAAGTACTGGGCTTTTTTTAAGAAATTCTAGCAATGTAAGTTCATTGTATTTTGCTAATTCTTTTCAATTGAATTATTTTCGACTACTTTTAAAAATTAAAATTATCATTGCTGTATTTAAACTTATTGTCAACTATCATTACACATTTATACTTATTCTTATCTATCAAGACTCAAGACAATAAAGACAATTTTTAGAATATTATTCCGTATCTTGTATTTTTACGTGAATTTTTATGTTTTGGTTATGATCTTGTTATCTCGAAAACTCGCTATCTCGAATTTTTTTTTAGCGTCCCTTCGACTTCGAGTATCGAGAGTATGCTGTATATTAACTCTTAAGATCCATACAATGATCAGCAATGTCAGAGCACTGCCAAGCGAAAGATTTCTTAAAAAAATAACTTTTTTTTATAATGTGAGTATTACCATATAAAAAAAAGTTTAATTACTTAAAAAATTATATACAGTATATGTATGAATTAAAGTACTTTTAATTAAAAACCAAAATTAACGAGAATATTAACTTTTTTATAATAAAGAAAAAAATGAAATTAAGAGGTTAAGAGACTGCTGTCGCACAAGTTAAAAATTAAAATATTAAAAATATAAAAGTATAAAAACTACTAGTTTCGTCTTCGGGAACTGGAGACTTCATCTGGTTGCGGAGAAACTAAACAAAGAGAGCTTAAAAACAACACTAATTCCCATAATGCCTAGGGTGGGAACGAGAGCATGCTGGGTAATTTGGGAAGTTTATATTATAAGCTAGGGGGGGGGGAAGCATTGGAAATTGTAAATTTCAAAGGAACTTTTTTTTTTTTTTGTTATTGTTTTTTCTTTTTTGTTTTTTGATGTAATCCATAGTCTTGGATGTTGTAAACTGAGAGACAGTCATTGTAGGCACTGGGATCAGAAAGAATATAAAAAGTTTCTTTGCATCGTTGATGGAAATCGTTCATCTCACTGTCAATGATAGAGGCTCGTGAAAGATCAATCGTGTGGCCCGTATTTTTGGCATGGCAAGCCGTATTATAATTAAAATCATCATATCTGATGGAATATTAGTGTTGATGTACTCGCTTTTTTAGTTTCTGCATCGTTTCCCCAATATAATGTCACTGGTTATTATTGGAGCACGGAATAGAGTAGATAACCCCTTTCTGCTCTAATGGGTCAGGTTGGGAGCTCATTGCTTTTAATTTACCGCACCACCCTAGGCATTATGGGAATTAGTGTTGTTTTTAAGCTCTCTTTGTTTAGTTTCTCCGCAACGAGATGAAGTATCCAGTTCCCGGAGACGAAACTAGTAGTTTTTATACTTTTATATTTTTAATGTTTTAATTTTTAATTTGTGCGATGGCTGTCTCTTAACCTTTTAGTTATTAGCGCACATAAAATCATCTTTACAAAATCATCTTTACAAAAAATTCAGTTAGTGAAGTAAATTTAAAATCAAAGTTTTACTTTATTTTTCTGAATTAAAGTACTTCTAATTAAAAACCAAAATTAATGACAATACTAATTTTATTTTGTTTTGTTTTTATAATAAAGAAAAAAAATTCAGTTAGTGAAGTTTTACATTTAAAACTCTTATATAAAAACTTAATTTTTCCTAAAACAAAAGCACAAGTGAAATAATTTTAAACACAATGGCAAAAGAGTTTCACCACAACATGATCCAAAAAAAAAGTTAAGTTAATTAATTAACTAAAAAATTAAAAACCAAAGTTAACGAGAATATTATTTATTTACTTCTAATCTTAAATTGGTTTTCTGTCTAATATTCATAACAAAAACAGAACTTATATTATCATAAAGAAAGAAGGCAAAAAAAAAAATGAAATTAAAAAAAAAATGCATTCCCTCCCGCAGAAGATTTGAACGCGGGAACTTTGTATTTGTAGACCAGTGACATACCATTAGTCCACAGTAACACTAGTTTACTTATGACAGCAGTGAGCTAATAAGACAATACTTAAAGATCGATGAAAATAACGCCGAATATCTCGAAATCTGTAGGGCGTTGGCCCAAAAGCATATTCCGTATATATTTTTGAAGTACTTCATGTGTACTTTCATCTCACCAAAGGCACTCAAATTTGAAAGATACAGGGTATGTCGTCTGCTTGTTAGTCAAAATGAAAATACTCAAAATCAAAGTATTTAAAATTTATGCACATTTACTTGCTTTATTACAATTCATAATTATTTGCTTTCAATTATATTCCGAATAAAATACAGTCACTGTCGAAAGCATGCTTGCACAACAAATGTCTTGAAAAGATTTCTGCACATAAAGTGACGATCAAGTTCCATGACACTGAAGTTGCACGGAGAGGTGAGGGAACAATAGATTAGTTCTCGGAAGCAATTATTTCTATTTAGGAGTAAGTTTTACGAAATCGACTTTTGGCCAGTTAGATCAGCCCAATATTCCTATGTGAAGCGTCTGCGGCTGCAAAGGTGTCTATAATATCGCGCGTGCAAGGACGACTGGTATGATATCCTTTTTCCTGACGATTCCCGCTTTTGTCTGCAGCACCGTGATGGCCGCATTCGAGTCTGGGTGCAGCGCGGTGAAAGAATGAGTGAGCTCTGAATTATGTATAACTATACCTATCCAGCACTTAGCGTTATGGTATGGGGTGTCATTGGATTCCAGTCCTGCTCGCGTCTAATATGCATTCCCGATACATTGAATAGACACCGTTATATCACTGGTGCCAATAGATGTTGTAGCCTGTTGTTGTTCCTTATCTTCAGGGCCTGCCTTAGCCACTTATCAACAGAACAATGCGTGAACCTGATGTGGCATGCAACAGTCAACAATTCCTGGATGGGCATCATGTTCAACTTCTTCTGTGGGCTACGCATTCACCGGATCAGTCGCCTATTGAACATATCATGATAGCAAAACGAATGGCACATCACACCTCGGCTTCAGCAGTTGAACTTTGACACCGTTTCGAAACCGTTTCAAAACTGCCCCAAAAGCTCCTCCAATATCTCTTCCTCTCTATGCCGGGCCGTATAGCAAAGCTGCCCTTGGTGACTACACGATATACTGATTCTTTTACGTAACGCAAGTCACACAGATCTGTAATTGTAATCATTCCACCCTTGTACTATAAGTTATGTTTAAAAGTAATATGGCTTTTATAGCTCTTCTCTTTCTCTTTTAATGGCCAGCAGTGTAGAATGAGAACGTTTCTGATAAAGCCATAATCAATGGCGGCCAATCGGCTTTCGCGTGATTACTTTTTTTAGCCAGTCCTCGTCCGATAAAAGTGCTCGATAAACAGGTAAAACCAAAAAGAAGTAAAAAAATTTGTGGAGAATAACTCTGTCTTCCTCCTCTAAATCGTTATTAAATGCAATTATCATTAATGTTATGAATACAATAATCATCTTCTCCTCATATTGTCCTGATGAAATCTTTTGCAAAAAAGATGAAATATAGGCAGATTTCGAAAAACAGAAGAATGTATTATATATATATATATATATATATAATTAATATTATGAAGATATTTTAATACATTACATGCTGAAGTAATACGATCATTGTTAGATACAGTTTCGGTTCTAAAGCTTTTCTATGGTCTTTTTTATCAGGTAACTTCTTGGAAAGCCTAACCGTAGAAAGAAATTCAAATATTAAAAATTAGATCGTCTGTTGGCCATAAATATGTATGCCAGGTTTCGTGAAGATCCATCCAAAAGTTAATGCAGTTACTAATGTTACGAAACTCGTTTATAAGGAAAATAGACGGCGAAGAAGAGAACTGTACAGGATCGCTGCAGACACGTGTCCGAGTTACGCACTGCAAAAAAACATAAGACGAGGGGGTGAGGTAGCGCCATTTTAAGTGTTAAAACATAATATATTTTGGAGGGGGAAGGTATTTTGAAGGAGAATCCATTTTTTTTTTTTTTTTTTTTTGATTAAACGGAGTTGTTTTTTTTTACACATGTTGATTTGGCAAACCTAGTCTCAACGACTGTTTGTTTCTCTTTCTCAATAAAAAAAAATAGCAAATAAAATTATTAAGGGAAGAAGTGGCAGAAAATTTATTGGACGAAGTCTCATTCAGGTCAGCAGTGGTCCTGGAGAGATATTTTATTATAGATTCTTAAATATAACAATTCAACGACAAAAAAAGTTAAAGAAAATATTAAAATGCTTAAGTTGATCTATTGAAAGGATAATAAAAAGAATAGCTCACCAAATACAAAAGAAATGACGATACTAATGCGAATAAATGATCAACCATCAGTTCATTCACTTCCGGCAAATAACCCTGTTGAGCTTTCAATTCATAGAGATGCTATAAAGAGAAAAAGAAAAAAAAATGCTTTTCATTTCATAATTCAATATGTTTACACCAGCGGATCTGAAACGTTTTGCTCCCAGGTTCCATTAACACTCTTAATTTTTGATGACCTTAAATTTCACTTTTTCAAAAATAATATACACTAGTGACCAAAATTGTGGAAACCTTTTCGAAAATTTGTGCTTTGGAGGTTTCATGGTTCTGAACATCAATTGTTATAAAAATAATATTATAATATTACACATCATTAGAAACATAATTTAATGCAGAATGTAATGAATTAAACTATATTGAATTAGCATTATTTTGTCAAAAGTTACAGCAAAATTACCAAAAAAAGAAAACACAACTGCTTAAGTAAAATAAGTGGATTTTCTTAAAGTCAAAACAAGCCAATGAGAGTGATTGTTCTGAAAACCAATGGTGTGCTGATATGATACAGCAAGGAACCAATAAGGTGCTAGTAAAAATTGCCAAGTTGTAAATATGGTTTTACTGCATAATTTTTTAAATTGTAATTTTTTTCTTAAATTGTATTGAATTACAATATATATTACATTGTTTTTCTAATGACATTAAAGTTATGGTGTTATTCTAAGAAAAATGGATGAGTCAGCAACCTTGAAAAACACAAATTTTCTAAAAGGTTTCAACAATTTTGTCTACTAGTGTAGGTGTAGAGGCCAACCTTCCACGGTTTTCGAGTTATTTGGCATTGTTTCCGTTAGATAATATTGGGCGTAAGCAGTTTGTCGAAACTGTTCTGTTCTGTCCCATTTTTTTAAATTTTAAGCAAAATTTCTTTTTAACATAAAAAAAACGGAACTTTATTATTTTAAATGTCTGATCATGATTTTTTTAAAAGATCATCGATTTAAATGATAAAATAGGTCTAGGGGGCCACCCTTCCACGGTTTTTGAGTTATTTGGCATTGTTTTAGATTAAATGTTAGAAATGCGACCATCTTACTACAGTTGTCGGCTAACTAACGTCGCATTCTGGAATGTAATCTGTAAACCTTGTATATAATCTATAATCTTCCATTGTATGTTTTTAGATCTATACATTAGCATTTATTTCACTGGAACTTTAAATTCTTTTCGGGTTATTCTTGCCATATAAACCAAATCAGTATGCAATTGAAGCATTAAACATCTGATTAAATACAAAAAGGCAGTGTTTAGCACAATAAGATCTAATAAAAACAGTTGTCAGCTGTCTGACTTTCTCGATTTTTGGGAATTGTTTTATTAATCCAATTTATACAATCAGTCTTCTATCTTCATACAATGTATCAATAAGTCATTCTACTACCTTACATTCTAAGAAAAGTGAGGCTCATCAAATCAGTGAGAATGTATGGTGTCTTTATGTTTGTGTGATTTCCTTAACATATTCTGAACCGCAGGATGAATCTTAAACTTGGCCTGCACATTTAGAGAAAAATGACATTTGTTTTTATATTTAATGTTTTCCCTTGAAAGGTCCTTGTCGAGAAATTAGCGAAACTAGAGAATTAATAATTATTGTTTATGACATTTATAGAAATTCAATGGTTTCATTCTTTTGCTTTCCATCTTCTTTTTTCCATCTTCTCGAGCTGATTTATCGGCAATTACTTTATGAAATGAATTGAAATACTTTATTACCACTTTTAGTCTTCAAATATCTAATAAAGTTTCAAGAATATCCATGCACAAGCTGAAAGGTTATTAAAGTTGTGAAACTTACACTTACACAATTATTGATTTTCTTACAATGAAAATCTTTTATCTTTGTGAAACTCCGAAGGAGTTCCCCTTTGATTGAAATGTTTATTTTTGTTTATATATTTCACATAAGTCTCAATGATTGAGAAATTGTATACGAGTTATTTTAATATGTGTATTTAGCATTGGTGTTTTTTTTTTATTGGAACACTTTTATTTTATTTGTTTTCATTTTATTACATTTCGATGTGCCTAAGCAGATTACTATTTTACTGATGTAATTAATTATGGAGAATATTATTTTATTAATGTAAATTTCTTTTATAACGTTCGTTTAAGAATTTAGAATGGGTTTTTTCCTAGTACCTTTTTACCTAGAAGTCTAAAAAAGGAAATGTAAAGACGGATGTAATTAAATGATTAAGGAGTTGGGCCATCGGGTGACGCTTGACCTTTACCCTAATTTTAACTTCCTTTGTCTAGTTAATTCAAATTCTTGACAGAAGGTGGCTATGTTTTGTAAATTTGTGGGTGTGGTTTGAGGATGGCCAATCAGTGGAGTGTTTATGGAAAAATAGGGAATTTGTTTTTGAGAGGGAATTTGGAAAGGTGAAGGACACTTGGGAAAGAGACACTCGACAAGTGAGATGCAGATTTGGAAAGCTGAAGAGGTAAGTAAAAGTCTAATGAAAAACATATTGCTATGATTAATTCTGGAGAGAGTAGAGTAGCTTATTATCTTTTAGACTATTGTAAATAGAAGAATTCGACTTAGAAAGAAAATGTTGAATTAGGGCTTTCGTGCAGTCTAATTTAATTTGTTTCTTTTATCCGCCTTTCTCTATTAAGGTATGTGAGTGTGAAATTTCCCTTTTGTGTTCTATCCGAAAATTTAAAGTACGTTTACTATTTTAAGCTGTGTTTGACTTAAAATTTATTGTTTAAGTTTTCCCTAGAAACTGCTGATAGCTTCGAGTGAATCGAATTAAGTTAGCTCCTCGATTGGTCATTTCCGTGATAGAAATGTTTAAGTATTTTTGATACCAACTTATTATTGTCAAGAGCATTTCCTTTAATTTAGGTGTTGTGTTTAATTAAACTTAGCATAATTGTATGTTAACTTTTTACATCTGTTTTAATTTTGTTAAATAAACATTTTTGTTATTGTTAAATAGTTTCCTATGTAGTATCTTTATTCACAGAAAAGTTAAATACTAAGATATCGGTAATTAGAACTTACGCTCAGAGATAAGAGTTTGCTCCTCACATAAATAAAATATGTGTTCTACAACATACCAGGCACGTGTGCAGATTCTTATAGAATCTAGTGGTCACCATCTTCATGAGTAGATTTCTAGTTGGTAATATTAGCACAAAATTGAAATTTTTAACTTACTTTTCTAACCCAAAAAGTATTAATATTTCTACATACTTAAGCAAAAATTTGAATATGTTTAATTCAATAAATAAAGCTAATTACCTGTATTGCAGTCACGAAAGTGAGAAATATTATGAAATTAGAAGGATAAAACATAATAGGAAATCCCGCTAAAAAACCGGCAATTACAGAATTGCTGGCATAATTCCTATTTCGACTGTAGTTCAATAGGCAGCAAACAGTCTAAATAAGACAAGAAAAAAAAAGATTAACCAAATTAGGTAATTTCAAACATTTAATATTAAATTAATCAAAGCAATAAAGAGAAGAAAACAAAAAAACACTCTCACTCTAAAAACATGCCCTACCGATATATTTTAGACCAATATTTCAAATATGTACTTATGGAAATAGACTGTAAACGTTATAGTTCCAATGCGGTGCTACATGACCAGGATACATTCTTGCAACCACACTTCGACAAGAATCTTGCACAGACGTTTCGTTCTTATTACATTATACCACTCAGAGTTACCCTGTTGTCTGAGAAGATGCGGATAGTTAGGGCACTTGCTCCCCCTATCCCATTGGTTGTGAAAATGTGCATTTTTTGTTGAATTTGTTGCATTATTGGTGTTAACCAATAATGTTAAATTATTTCTAATCGAATACTAGTTTTCTTTTTTTTTTTAATTTTTAGGTAACCATAAAACTAAAGCAAAAAATCTTAGTAAAATTAATTAATATTTTGCCATTAATTAATGTATATATTTTTTCAGTTTATTTTAATATTTCTTATAATAGGATAATCGAATCAGAAAAAATCTCGATTGTGATTCTAAACATAATTGTTATTTTCATATTATATTACGTTTCGCATGGTGAATATGAGTGGGAGGAAGGCCAAGCATCGTGAAATTAGTATACTGTTCTAAATCCATTGAAAGAAAGACAGACGGAAAGAATGATGAAAAAGAAGGCTGGAATTAATGCAAGGAAAACGGTAGAAACCTTCCACCACGAAACCCACAATGATTGTAGTATTTATGCACAATCTTGTTTTCTTCTATTGTTCAGTAAAGACTTTCAATACAAAATAAATGTACTTATATCTGCGGATATATACGTAAGCGTGTTTGTGTATGTACATACACCATTATTACTTATTGATACATAAACATGTGTTTGCATATCTGCTAGATCTATATATAAAAGTGTATCTGTGCAAGTAGAATAAGTATTTAAAAGTAGTATTATGAACAAGTAGTATTATGAAGATAAGCATATAGAGACGTTGTATTAGATTGTTATAAACTAATATTCAGAATCTTCTAACAGGTAGATTCTTCTAGTAAAATGTAAAGTTAGAAAAAAAGAAATATCGGATTACTGGCCACAACGTTACACATCTTTTGAGTTAGTATCAATGGTAAACCTCAAAATTGTAAGAAGAACGAAATAACTCTCAGACGAAATTCCTAGACTGCCAATGATAGAAACTCATGATATAGTTTTTAAGTGTACATTTTTATTTTTTTTCACCTTCATCAGAGTTGATAATCATTTGAAGCAAGTGAAGAAATCTATAGTTGTTTTTTAGCGACACAAAGTGTAAAGGGAAAGCAAGGTTAATATAGTAAGGTTGGCTCCATAGCGAAAAACGCTGTCATTGGCTGAAGCGGGCTGAAGAGTGTGACGTCACTTTGGCAAACGGGCAAATTCACAGGCTCGATATGGGACTTTTTCGCCATTTTTGACTTTAAAATAACTGTTTTACATTTTTTTTTCTGGACTGAAATATTGTTATTTTTATGCAATTTAATAGAAATTATTTAAGAAACAATGGCCAAAAATGATAAGAAGTGAATTTTAACATGACAACTGAACAAAAAATCAATTAGAAAAATTATTAAACAAAGATAAGTACGAAATAGCAGATAAAAATTTTGGGAAAATGTTAAAGCAAAAATGTTGGAAATATGAATTTTATTTTTGATCTCACAATTACAAAATTTTGAAACATTAACGTAAATTTTGTTTCAAAATTTTGTAATTGTAAGATCTAAAATAAAAATCCGTATTACCACAAATCCCATAATACCAAAATTTTAAAAAAATACAGTAAATAACGTAATAAATAATAATCTAATGTAGGTGAAATAAACTATATCCTTTTTATTGACTATAAGTAAAGATGAATAAGTATTCCTAATATCAAAATGTATGATCATAATTGTGTAAAAACTGAAAACTATAGATATCTAACTTGTGGGCTATATCAAATTAATATAATAAATAAAATTAATTATTTAGATTTAATAATAAATAACAATTTTACATGGATTGATCAGTATATCCATTTAATAAAAAAATTAAATGCAGATGTATATATGTTTCAATAAATAAAAAATATTTTCTAACCAAACTATTAAAATTTTTATTTTTTTTATCTTAAAGGAACCCTTTGTTAGCATTATTTTATAACATACAACAACCGTTATATTTTGGATTTATCGTTATCTATTAACATATAAAATTATCTTTTTTTTTTTAATTCGATCTTGTTTTATTATTTTTGATATTTTTTATCTATTAAGATTATGTGTTGATGCAATTTTGTATTTTTTGGCATTTTTTTGATAACCTTTAATTGGGGAATTT
Source organism: Thereuonema tuberculata (assembly GCA_023159025.1). Taxonomy (NCBI): domain Eukaryota; kingdom Metazoa; phylum Arthropoda; class Chilopoda; order Scutigeromorpha; family Scutigeridae; genus Thereuonema; species Thereuonema tuberculata. The sequence goes on along the minus strand of JAFIDM010000179.1, from coordinate 17,619,407 downwards.
TATTAGAGAGTAAAACATGGAAAAAGAATGGAAAGCTGATGAAAATTGAAACAAGGTCGTCACCATTTTGAGTGTTTATACTAAATAAACTATTATATTTTTTTTTCCCAGATTTTCGATTAAATTTTTTTTACATATATTTTTTTTTTTTGCAAACACAATACATTATTTTGAATATTTATTCTTTTAAAACAACTTTTTCCAAAACATCCCTTCTTATTTAACGTTTAGGACGGACTTCGATTCTCTAGGCATTGGATTGGAGGAGGATGGTTCAAAGACTTATATTAATCATTTTATTTTTTTTTCCCTATTTCAAATTTATTTCTTATTATTGCGTTTATCGGTAAGTTTGCACCTTAGGCTAGGGTTGTTTCCCGAGGTTTGACGATTTAACTATGGGCCCAGCGCCGTCGTACCAATCCACTAGGGACAAAAACCTGACAGAACTACTATGTACGCATATTATTGCTTTTGTCACGGATGTCGACTAGTATTTGGGGGAAAAAAAACCACTCTGCAAAAAAAAAAAAAAAAATTTTAACCTCGAAAGACTACGTTTCATGCCTCTCCTTGCCAGGACAAAACAGAAACCTCTACTGCACCTCTACTGGTCCTATAGGATAATCGGAAACGGTCTGCACAATGGTTAAGCAAGGCACATACTGCTGGATGGCATCCTACACTCCTACACACCAAGAAGATGATGCTCCTTGTGTAGTCTACAGTCTGGGTAATTCATCAGAGTTTCTTGCTAAGAGTTCAAACCATCACTGCAAAACGTTACTGTGCTGAATTATGGCAGATGCGTCGGAAATTGCTGGAGAAACAATCGGATTTGGTCAACAGACATGTTGTTATTCTGTTGCAAGACAACTCCCGCCCTCATGTCGCACACATGACGATTCTGACACTAACTGAGTTAGGCTAATAAGCACTGCATCATATTGTCTGTTCCCCGGACTTGTCTCCTACAGATTATCATCTGTTTCGTGGCCTGAATCATTTCTCGTTTCGGAAACGGTTCAAGGAGAACATCGACGTTAAACGTGCATTTGATGACTTCTTGGGATCCCAGCCAGAAGATTCTAATCTGGGATCTTGGCCTTGCCGGACAGATGGCAAGTATGTGTTGATTCAGAGGATATTTTTTCAACTAGGTAAGATGTCGTACTTTTCAGTTATCGCCATTCAAGTGTGTGATGGTCATTTTGCGGACAATTCATTCGCACCAACCCAATATTATTCTTAAGAACTTCTAATACATCATACATACAATAAATAAAGAACACAACAACCGAACTTCAAAATCTTCAATATTTTCGATATTTCTGTTCTCTAATCGAGAACTTTCTTTATGAAAAATGCATATGAAAGGAAGAAGCAAAATATGTTTTCTTCCTTGACAACAAAAACAAAATTTGCATAACAATCATGAAGAAATTCATGAATATCAGAATTCAAACTTGTTAAAAAACCGCAAACATCACATCCATTAGCCATAAATAATGTTTGCGGTTCCAGAACTATCCAGAATGTCAATCCGGTAGAGATGTTTTGCAAGACAGTCGTGTCCTACAGCCAACCGGAATTCAGCCACAGTCCTTTTCCTTGGCCAGTCAAGAAGTTCGTGAATTTTATTCTAACAGAGTTTCTGGGAATTTCTCACCAAGAGTTCACTGGTGTGTTTATTTTTGAACACTCTCTAATAATTGACTTAATTGTGATATATGGGATTTTTACATTTGATGTCTGGAGAATCCCAGTCCCTCTTTTTGACAGGAAGTCAGCTTTCTAATTACCTTCTATTCCGCAGTGATACCTTCTATATCCATTAGCCATAAATAATGTTTGCGGTTTATTAACAAATTTGAATTCTAATAATCGTGAATTTCTTCATGATTGTTTATTCAAATTTTGTTTTTGTTGTCAAGGAAGAAAACATATTTTGTTTCTTCCTTCATATGTATTTTTCCTGAAGAAAGCTCTCGTTTAGAGAAAAGAAATATCGAAAATATTGAAGATTTTAAAGTTCGGTTGTTGTGTTCAATATTATGCTTGTTTTATCAGATGTTTATATTTTTGGAATCACAACAGCTAAAAATATCTGATTTTAATTTTTTTTTTAAAATTCTGGAGCAGGTATGTTCTCTAGTATTTTCTCCATCTATGCCCCAGTGGGACGATATCGATCCGCTTTCGACGGAGAACTCGAGGCCTTTCGTGTGGCCCTCTCCCAACTGATGTGCCGCTTCTCAGTGCTTCTCAAGAGTTGTTATCCTCTCGGATTCGAAGGCTGCCATTCAGGCAATTGCATTCTGTGGATCCCCAAATTCAAAGACAGTGAGAGAGTGCCGGTTGCTCTTACACAGACTGTCTGCCCACAACAAAATGATTCGTCTGCAGTGGATACCAAGCCACTGCGGAATAGAAGCTAATTAGAAAGCTGACTTTCTGTCAAAAAAGAGGGACTGGGATTCTCCAGACATCAAATGTAGACATCCCATATATCACAATTAAGTCAATTAAGGTAGGTGACCCAAAGGTGGCCATAGTTTAGCTTTGCTGATTTTTTTATAATTTAACGGTTGTGGGAATATAAAAAAAAATCTAGGGGTCATCACCCTGAACCTTCTCTAAACAAGACATATTGATATTGTTTTTCTTAAAACATATTTATTTTGTTTTACAGTTATCTTATTAAAAAGTTATTTCCGGGCCACCTTCGGAGCAGGTGAACCTAAGGTGGCCCACATATTTATTTTGTTAAAAATTATATTTTCCAGGGGTTGAAAGGACACTTAACACTTTATGACTAAATTCAGTATTTTATTAGCTGCTAGTTTTACATGCCTAAAGTTCTAATACTAAATATGCGTACAAAATATAGAGGGTCTTTCAAAAAGTACACTTAAAATTTTTCATTCTGTCGCCTTGTGTAAGTCTTTCAATCTGAGTCAATGCCAAAAATACGCTTGAAATCTTTGATTTTGTCACCTTTTGTAAGTCCTTCACACTCCTCGTGGACATATCTTAAACATTGGGTGCAAAGTCTCATGTCAATTATTTTATGGTCAGTTGGTCAGGTTGGCGGGCCACCTTGTGTACATATCTCAGCACATTGTTTTCACAAATAAACAATGTCATTACCATGAAATTCTTAAACTGTGACAATACGTCCTGAATGAGTAGTGACCGAACTTTAATAAATAACTTGCATTTAACAAAACTTTACACGATTAAATTTAATTCATTACTTACCGGAAAGTAAGAACAACGATGCTGAAAAACAAATGTCTTCTCAGTAAAGGCCGACGTCTCGTCGAAATGGCTTAGTTTTCAGTAGCCAGCGCTAGAGTGCGACAGCTGTCAAGTAGCAGGTGCCATATACCGACTATTTTGTGTATTACTATATTATATAAGCAGATGGCCACCTTGTGCACTCTGGCCACCTTTATTTATTACTACCTTATTAGAGATTGTTCAAAAATAAACACACCAATGAACTCTTGGCGAGAAATTCCCAGAAACACTGGTGGAATAAAATTCACAAACTTCCTGACTGGCCAAGGAAACGATCTGTGGCTGAATTCCGGTTGGCTATAGGACACGATTGTCTTGCAAAAGATCTCCACCGGTTTGACATTCTGGATAGTCCGTTATCCATGCTTTACGGTCTTCAGGAAGATATGGACCGGCCTCACCTTCTCCGCTGCCCAGCGCTGTTTTCAACTTTATTGTGGGAGCGATATTGGGAGACAAGAGACCGCATGGGCCAATAGACTTGTGCTATCTTTTAATTGAACTTTTTACATCTTTGTTCTGTTTAATTGGGTTAGCTTGTCTATGTAACATTTTGTTTTCCCGCCATTGGAAATGGAAATAAATAGAAAAAAAATTAAAAAAGCTTGGATGTGGCCTTCCAATACTATTTTTCTACTTTTCCAAAGAAAATGCATTTATTTATTTACTAGCAAAACGATTCGTTCTTCGCTCGGGTTACAAAAAACAAATGTCCTAATGTGGATGATAAAGAAATTGCAATTACGAGATCACTTGGAACTTTCCCGATTGGTACAAAAAAAAACAAAAAAAACCAACAACTCAAAAGATTACAAATTAAATCTATCCCGAAAACCTCGTAGAAGTACCTTTGAACCATGTTTCCCCATCCACTCACCGTCCTCCCAGTGTATACCCATTGTTCGAGGTTATTTGAATTTTGTAACGTCATAACCCTATCACTTCAAACCTTTCCTAGTTTGTAAAAAAAAATCATCTGATCATTATAAATCTATATCTAACCCGAAAACACCGTCGCTATTATGCACAACAATATTTTAGTTCCAATTGTTGCACAACACTATTTGTAAGCAACGCTTTTTATCCTATCCCGGGGGAATTTCGTGAAATCCTGGAAAAGGGTTTTAGTGATTATAATTACCTAGTTACATGCCAAATTTAAAGTCTCTATTAATTATAGTTATGGAACTAATTATGGAAATAAGAAAACTTTCAAGCGAAAATAAACCCTCGTTATTCCCAAATCCGTGGGAATTTCAAAAAATCTTGAAAAAGGATTATAATTATCTATTTATATGCCAAATTTGAAGTCTCTACTAATTATAGTTACGGAAATAATTAAGAAAATACGAAAACTTTAAAGCGACAATTATTCCCGAACCCGTGGGAATTTCGAAAAATCCGGCGTTATTCCTTGTCTACATCATAAAAGGAACCTCTGTGGAAAATTTCAGCCTTCTAGGTCCCAGGGTTTGGGCTGGGCGTTGATGAGTCAGTGAGTGAGTGAGTCCGGTCTTGTTTTTTTATATAGTTAAATTATTGCTTTCTGTGACTGTTAACTGCGGTTACGAAAATGATGTGGTAACAGTGTGATCTCTTATTGAGTTTACTTTTTTCTTGCAATTAATTTGAATTAAAAAAACCAAAGATATAAGATTCTTGATTTTACTGCTTTAAAAAGAGATTCTGGCGTTTTATAATAAGTGTAATGGGAATGCGAAGTGAAATAAACCACCGGTGACAAATAAGACACAATTTATATGTGAATTAAATCAGAACCTAATTAATATCTTGAATTCATTTAATAATATTACAGTGAAACCTGCTAAGTTGACCACCCAGTGGTTCCACGTTTTCGTGGTCAACTTAGACAGGTGGTCAACTTACCAAGGGTACAATACTTACTTTTTGATTTTCATATTTTATCATCTACGTACTACTACTATACATATATATAGTATAGTATTACAAAATTATAAAAAATATGAAATCAAAATGATACAAAATAGCAATAATATTGCTTATTAGGTTTAAACATTAATTATATATATTTATTAATTATTGGATGTTGTCACAGTTACTACTATATGTACTACAGTAGTAAGTTGAACAGAAACAAGTTAATTTAATTATGAAACTCAATTTATTATTACAGTAATACATTTTGCAGGTAATGAATGATGAATATAATAAATTGGAGAAAGTGTGTACAGGATAGACGACAATGGAAGTCTATTGTTGAGCAGGCCAAGACTCATAAAGAGTTGTAGCGCCATTTAAGAAGAAGATAATAAACTTAGTGTACGTATTAATAGTTTTGTACTTCACATATACTATACTAGTGGGGTGGGAGAGCCAAAATAAACTTCAAATCTGGCAACCAATATGCCCCTTTGGATTCAGATAGTACATGGGTAGACGAGTCTAAAAAGCCCGGGACACAAATTTTCTTGGCCCTCTAGCGGATTTGGCAGCTCATTAACCGGAAGTAAAGTGTTTAGCACTAGCTCGGAAAGTGTATACACAATTCTGATTAAACTAAGCCTCCTAGAGCAAAATACACATAAGAATGACCCCCCCCCTCCCAAATGTGGGTGCAACTGGTAAAGTTACAAGTGACCCACCTTTGCCAACTGTCAATCCACGGTACATTTATCCTGTCTTAACCCCTAGGAAAGTTTTATATCCTTGACTAAATTCTGTCCTGGAGAGATTGCATATTCAAGACATACAAAGAATAGAGCAAGTGCCTAGAGTATCGTTTGCTGCTTTTCATGCAAAAAATGAACCTGGTGTAAGAAAAATTAGGTGTAAAGCGTCATTGCTTCCACTTCTAAATGACGACATTGCGACACCAGCGTCATATGATGGATATCATAGTAATGGCAACAGCAAAATTAAATGAAAATAAAACACCCGTGATTACATGTGACCAACCTGTATATTGGGAAGCAAGTACAATGGAAATTTCCTGACAAGTATGGCGAGGATCGCATCATATTCAAGCATTCAACAAAGCATGTGAAACAGATTCCAGCATCAGTGACCAAGGCATTGAACTGTGGATTTTGCGGAAAACATCTGAATGTTCTCAGTTTCAATACTGGAATAGTTATCGAACTGAGTCCCTTCTAGTCCAACTTGTATTGAGTATTCTTACATCTAACTTTACAATGTTCGTGGATACTTTGACTCAGTTATGTCCCGTGGACATTTGCGTTGGACCCAGTCCACTATTCTCGTTGGTTGCCAGTATTTGTACGCACTCTACAGGCCCTTCCAGAAAAACATCCAGATATACATGCTGAATTTCTTCGTGGCAAGTTTACAAGCACCAAAAACTGCTACACCATTTTCTGCAATATCTGACGATCAGCTTCATGAACACAATAACAAAGTGATAAAGGGTGAAGGTGGAGCTATCGGAATCCTTGATAGTGAAAATGCTTTGCTTAAGTGGATGGTAGCAGGTCCTAGGATCAGTTATTTAATTGAGGAATTTGAAGAGAAATCAAATTTAAAAGATGACAACATTGTGGGCGCAAAGCATCATGAGGATACCGATGCATTTCCGAAAAGGTTCTTGGCCCATGCCAAAGAAATGATTAACGTCTTAACTGAACAAGGAAATCCGTTCCAAGAAACTGATTTGGTGTCAATAGGGAGCTCCAAAATAATTCCAAGTGTCGAAGCTGTCAAATGTGTTACGGAAGCATTTCCTGTAGGACTTAAGCAGTATGATGAATATGTTATGTTCCGTCTCGATAAAGTTCGAAATTCAATTCATGAAATTATTCCTTGGAGCAATATTCACATCTTCAAGACTACAACAAGAAAAACCGATAAGGCAAAGCGCAAGATTACTAACTTGCGTAAAGACTCCAACTTGCTCTGCAGAATGTATGTCGCATCTGAAGCACGGGATGGGAACATTGATGATTTTTTTTTCCCATGAAAATCAAATGTATCCACCATCTATTTCAGATGATGGCAAACTCCGAAAACCAACCAACAAGTCGGATATTATAGACTGCATTCAAACAAAATATGACGTTAGCTTTAATCACAGCCAACCAAATGTAACAGCTAAAATATTTGATGAAGCAGCCGTAATCCACATGCTGAATCCTGGTATTGCCAAAACATTTTTAGGATACTATGAAAATGTTTTCAAACCATACTTCAATAATCAAATGAAGAATACTTCACGACTAGATATTGTATTCGACAGATATACTAGTAACAGTTTGAAGGCAGATACCCGAGAATCAAGAGGAAGTGGCTTAACTATTAAAGTCGCAGGCTCTACTGCAATTCCAAAGGAATTTAAGCAATTCCTGTGTGTTAACGGAAACAAGACACTTGCTAGCTAAGAAAATGATGGGAAATGAGTATCCAGGAAAATATGTTGTCTGTATTTATGATGACCGCGTCATCACGTCAACAACTATGGATGTAGCTAGCATTTCTCCCTCCTCACACGAAGAAGTTGATGGCCGCCTACTTCTCCATGTTAAGCATGCAGTAGAAAGTGGACATACTCACATCTTAACACGAACTGTGGACTCGGGTGTAGTGATTATTTCAATATCACTATTCTCATAAATAAAGATATTGCAGAACTATGGATTGAGTATGGTTGTGGGAAATACAGGAAATTCATTCCAATTCATGAGATTTGTGCAAAACTCTCACCGGGAATTTGCAGAAATTTGTTGGCTTTTCATGATGTAACTGGTTGCGATATAGTTTCGACATTTTGTGGCATTGGTAAGAAGACAGCTTGGAAGGTCTGGATGTCATTTCGTGAAATTGATTGTGTGTGGCATCAGCTCTGTACAGGCACCTCTGATATTGATGATGAATGTCATGATCTGTTGCAGCGATTTGTTATTCTACTTTATGATCAAGCAACAGATCTTCAGAGCATCATTGACTGCAGACGAGTGTTATTTATAAGAAAGAATCGAGCAATCGAAAATATACCTTCTACAACCAGATGCTTTAATACAACACATCAAACGAGCTACTCTCCAAGCAAGAATTTGGAACAACAGCCTCGATGAAAAATACACAATACCTTCGCCAAGCAACTGGGGATGGTTAGAAACTTCGGGAGGATTATACCGACCTGTGTGAACAACAATTCCAACTGTGTCAAAACTCTTGTACATGTCGCAAGCGATGCACATCTTGTAAATGTGTTAAATTGGGACTACGATGTACGAAACTTTGTGTATGTGAAGGACAGTGCTCCGACAGTGATTGGTAATCAAAACTGAATTTCAATCATTTGGATGTTATTGTATAAGACAGCAAGATATTATAATATTTCGGTATTGTGGCTGACATTATATTAGTGTATTTCGATATTAGTGTATTTGACTACATATAGGATATTATTGTATTTGGATATTAAACCGGAATAATATTGTATTGTAAATTCGTTTCTTTCTTATACTTATGTTACATTTAAGCCTTAAGTGTGCCTCATATCACTGATTTTATCATGGAAATGAAGGTTTTGTAACCACATTTGGGAGGTCATACTTATGTATATTTTGCTCTAGGAGGCTTAGTTCAATCAGAATCGTGTATACACTTTCCGAGTTAGGGCCACTATGCACTAGACCCAATTCTGATTTTTAGTTTGGAAAGTAATAAAACAATTAAGGGGGAGAAAGTGGTGGGGAGGTTTCCTGACACGAGCAAATAATAATGTGGCAATTACTTCTCATTGTGTTTCGGGTTTGCTTCGGGTGATTTCGGGAGACTTGGGAGATGAGACAGAGTCCGAGCTCCCAAGTCTGACTAAAACGCCTAGGGCAAACCTCAACACAATAAGTAATTGCCACATTATTACTTGCTCGTGTCAGGAAAGCTGCCCCCACTTTCTCCCCCTTAATTGTTTTATTACTTTCCAAACTAAAAATCAGAATTCGGTCTAGTGCGTAGCGACCCTTAGTGCTAAACACTTTACTTCCTGTTAATGAGCTGCCAAATCCGCTAGAGGGCCAGGAAAATTTGTGTACCGGGCTTTTTAGACTCGTCTACCCATGCACTATCTGATTCCAAAAGGGCACATTGGTTGCCAGATTTGAAATATGTAGGCATAATTTTCAACTCCCACCCCACTATACTGGAAAGTATAGTACTTAACACACTATACTAAAATTCTGGAAGTGGTCAACTTACAAAGGTTTTGAGCTATGCTTTGTGACAAATTCTATCTAATTATCTGGTCAACATACAAGTTAGACAGGTGGTCGACTTATAAAGGGTTCACTCAATGTTAAATAAATTAAGCCATTCGGTTCCTGGTCAATTAGGTCAACTTAGACAGGTGGTCAACTTATAAAGATGGTCAACTTGACAGGTTTCACTGTATATGTCTTGGGGTATGAATATTGATATTAGTAAAAAAAATATAACTTAACTGTTTTTAACTACTTAGAAACTTTTTATTCAAAAGGTTTTATAAATTGTGTTTATAAAACTACTAGAAATGAGAAAACAAAAAAAACACATTCTGAAACTTGTATTGACCATTGTTTTTCTAAAATTAGTTATGCTGTATTCGAAGCTAATATTATTCAATGGGATGTTTCTGATCATTATGGGATTTTATTAGAATATAAATCAATTATAAATATATATAATGACAAAACTAAAATAGTTAGTAAAAATTTATATAATAGTGTTAAAATTAATCATGAATATTTTGTAACAAATATGGAAAAGCTTCTTAATAAAATATGGAACAATAATTTACAAGATCCAAGTAAGATTATTAATAAACTAAATAAAATAATTTTAAATTCTAAAAAAATTGAAATTAAAAAAATTTTTAAAAATGAGAAAAAACTAAGCTATATGTTAGTACAAAATAATAATAAAAAAAAAATTGTTATAAACAATTATGGATGAATCAAGTTATTTTAGAACATGTTAAAATAAAAGATAAATTGTATTTAAAATATAAAAATTACAAAACTAATAAAAAATATGAATTAGAGTATGAAAACAAAAGAAATTGGTTACAAAATTCTATTAATAAAGTTAAAAATAAATATTATAATAGTAAAATAAATGAAAATAGTGGAACAAAAGCAATTTGGAATATTATTAGTAATGAAATTAAACATAAAAATAACACAGTAGAGAATAATTGTTTTCAAAAATTGAAGACAAAATATAAAATTAAAGAAAATTTTAGAAATCTAAAAATTAGTTTTACAAAAAATCATTTTAATAAAATAAATAATAATTTTTTATTATATAGTGAAAAATCATCTAACTTGAATTCAATTTTCTTCCAAATTTGAATGAAATTAAAAAAAATAATAAAAAATCTTATGGTTTTGATTGCATTAAAATTATGGAAATTAAAGAATATAATGAGTATTTTGCTTCTTTAATTTTAGAATTACTTGAATTAATGTTAAATTTGGGTAGATTTCCAAATTCTTGGAAAATTGCCAAAATTATTCCATTACCTAAAAGTAGTAATATTGAAAATTTTAATAATTATAGACCTATATCTATTCTTTCTAATGTCTCGAAAATTGTTGAAAAATATCTTGCAAATTCAATTTATCAATATTTAATTAATAAAAATATAATTAATAAAAATCAATTTGCTTATCAAAAAAATGAAAGTACTTCATTATTGTTAAATGATCTTACTAATAATTTAAATAAAAATGTTAATAATAGTATTATTAGCTTAATAATTTTACAGATTTCACTAAAGCTTTTGATAAAATTGATCACAAATTATTAATACATAAACTTGATAACATTGGTATTAAAGGAAAATTTTTAAAATTAATAGAAAACTATTTACAAAATAGAAAATTTAGAATTAAAATTGAAAATACTTATAGTCAGTGTTTTAATTTAAAAAGAGGAGTTCCGCAGGGATCAAATTTAGGACCTTTTCTTTTCATTTTATATACAAATTCAATGTTTGACAAGATATCGCATTCAAAAGTCTATTCTTATGCAGATGATGTTTTATTGCTTAATGATAATGAGAATTTAGTAAGTGCACTATACCAAATACAGAATGACTTAAACTCTATTATTTCTTGGTCAATCGCTAATAAAATGACAATAAATCTTAATAAAACAAAATTAATAATTGTCAAAACAAAAAATAAACCGTTAACTGTAAATGTAGAAGTTATTTTACATGATATTCAATGCAAAGGAATTTATAATTCTGATTATTTTTGTAATTGTAAAAAAATTGAAAAAGTGAAAGTACAAAAATACTTGGGTATATCCTAGATGAATACTTAAGTTGGAATAGTCATTACCTTGAAATAGTTAAAAAATTAAATTCTTTTTTATTTATGTTTAACCATATTGAATATATTTTTCCAGTAAAGCAAAAAATTATGATTTATAAAGCTTTTGTTGAATCTTTTTTTTTTGTCATGGAATTGAATGTTGGATACATTTAAATAAAACACAATTAGAGAATATAAATAGATTAATTGAAAAATTGCTAAATCAAATTTTTACTGATTATAAATTTTATACTGATGAACAAAAAACAGATATTAGGATTTTTTATAACATTATGTTTTCTATTGAAAAACTTATGTATATTATTATTTTGAAAAATTTTTATACTTTGTCAAACAAATTAAAAAATAATGTAAATATATTAAATACTAGAAATATTTGGAATTTTCCAATTAGTTTTAATACTCCAAAAAATAATTTTGGCAAGAGAGATATTAATAGATTGTTATTTAAGGTTTTTTCACAATTAGATTTAGAAATTTTTCATAAACATTTAAAGAGAGAAATTGTAATTAGAATAATAAGTAAAAAAATCATTTGGCAACCTTAAATTTTATTGTAAAGAATGATATTTATAATAATTATTATTTAATTTTCTTTTTGTATTACTGTAGTATATTAATTTTTATATAATTGATGTTCTCTGACTTACTAATGTTATATTTATAAATTACCGTATTTATACTTTCAGCACCTCCACCACAGGATTTCAATTTGAAAACCTAGCAGGACTGTAATTTTCAATTTAGAAATAAATAAATAAATAAATAAATAAATAAATAAATAAATAAATAAATAAATAAAT
>JAFIDM010000179.1:17559890-17603406 GCA_023159025.1 Thereuonema tuberculata | reverse complement strand
AACAAAATTATATAAAAATGTTAGCATCTAATTTATTCATTATTATTTAAAAACAAATTACGTAAAATTTTGCAAAACGTCAGTGCATAAGAAAAATTTAAAAACAAAATTACATAAAAATGTTAGTATCTAATTTGTTAATTATTATAATTTTTATTTTTTTTTCACGTGAGTAAAATAAAATGATTAAATTAAAAAAATGCCAAACCACAATTTCAAAATAAAAATTTTAGTTTATTTTAATTATTTTTAACTTTTATAAACTAAAAAAATTGTCCGTTGGCATTTTATTAATTTAGGCTACTATCCATTTTATTAAATTGGTCGGGTAAAGGGAACATTCCTGAGTAAAGTGCATTAAATTGTAAATTTTTATTGTAAAACGCATCTAGAATGAAAAAGTTAAAATCTCAGTGTTGGAACAGTTACCCCACTTCCGTGACGTCACGAAACCAGTTGTGAGGCCTGTATTTCAGAGGGCCGTGTATGCGTGCATAATGAAGTAGGCTGGTTTCCCCATATGATGGTACCATGTATAGAAGATAATGTAGGCCTATTTACAGTTTTTTGTCCGGACATTCGCATAATATGGTTGGATGTCAAACCTGTACAGGTCGATGCACTGCGCACTTATGTAGATTTCTTTAACACATTCTCATCACCTCCCGCCCGCTCTGGTTCAATCTCCGATTGCACCTAATCCTTGTTGTGTCTCTGCGTAGCAGGTGTTGCTATATCAAGATTTAGTAAATTCACTAAGCTCTTGACGGTGAATTCTGCTTGACCGTTCTCTGTCTGTCGCCCTCCCTCGGCCGGCGTGCCTCCGGAAACCCGAACGGAAGCTGCGATGGGCATTCGAGGCGTCGATGGCGGGTCGTCCCCCGCAATTCACATTATTTCACGCAGCTGACTGTATTGTTCTCTGAAACACAAGTGAAATGTTGCTCCATTATGATTTGTTCGAGTAATATCGTCCTCGAACGTGTTATTTATGATGCACTGTCCCGAGTTTTTCCATTTCTAGTGCTCTCTCTATCTGTACCTATCAGTATATTATTGTTGGGGTTCTGATGGGAATGAGGAAAGCAATCTGAGAGAAAAAGGAAGTCAATCATCCAGTGTTTAAACAAAATGTCAGCCGGTGACGTAGAGGGTCGGTGAAGGTTCAGGTCGTCCTTTAAGTTACCAGAGCAGGTGCAGCCCTGTGATCCAACGATTTCGGGTCGCTTGGCTCTTTCTGTTTAGAGAAGTTGACCCTTGACCCGTCGTCTCAAGGGGGAGGGGGTCAACGAAGGGTCGCCACACTGGCTGCAAATTGTTTACTTTGTGGGGCGATGAGGGATAGCCGGTCTGGTTCAGGGGAATTTAACTGAAATGAATTCTCACGTAGGTTCGAAGTTGGAGAAAACACAAAATAAAGAAATTCAATGAATTATAATGAAGAGAATAATATTAATTAAAATTCACAGGATAAAAGGGGGGGGGCGAATATATGAATAAAGATCATCAAATAAGGGATAATAGTGGCACGGTTAATTATATAGGAAATGAAAATATACCGTGACACACGGATAAATATATGGAAAATATTAAAAAAAAACATAATAAAATGACATTGTAATGCTTAATTTCAATTGGACAATTTCAAAACGGAATGCCTCATATTGAACCTCAAGAAGAAGCTACTCACATATAATGAATTCTGAAATGCATGATATAGAAATAAAACATTCGCAATATATTCAATAACAATTCTGTAGAATATGCTAGAAACATTTTTGGGATTTAAATTAATTAAATAATTAGTGTTCCATGAACAGTGTTTTTACATCATGAAAAGAAATTTTGCATTTAGTAAAATATTTTTTAGTCAACATCATAATTAATTTTAATAAAATTGAAGAGTAAATATAAACTTACCTTAAATACTCCTGATGTACTTGCGCAAAACGCAGCTAATTGGACAAATTTTCCATTTTTGATGATCTGCTTGATTTGACTCCTTCGACCATTAAACAAACAGCTGAATATCTGAGGAATTAGTAATGTCACTGAAATGGCAGATCCTAGTGCAAAAGCTTTCAGAAATCCCTAAAACGTAAAAAAATACAAATATATATTTTGCATGCTATATGATACCGGCAAATTTAAAACTCTATAAAAAATTAAAACACACTAAGATAAAAATTCGTGTTCATTTTGAAAAACATTGTTCTAATATATATTGTTAAATTGATTAAAAAAGACCAGACACAAAAATTATTTAAAAAACATTAAACATAATTTAAAAATAATTTATCACAGCGACTTATTGACACTCCAACCTATCACTCGAACTGTTACTTCTCTCATTCACTTCTCGATCAAGTCTTTACTAATTTTCCCACTCTTAGTAAAGGCGTTCTTGATGTTTACATAACAGACCATGATCCTGTTTACTTCACAACAAATCTTACAACCTTATTCAAAGATATCTCCCTTAAAGACCAACAAAGCTAGCAAATCAAAAGTTCAAGCCCAAATATATAATTGAGTTTTTAAAAACGAAGAAAAGAGCAGCACAAGCATAAAGAAAACAAAAGGAAATCGCCTTTCTGATTCATTTTATGGGGAGGGAATTGGGAACAGCGATCAGAAAGGCGATTTCCTTCTGTTTTCTTTATGCTTGTGCTGCTCTTTTCTTCGTTTTTAAAAATTTTCACAGCACGTTAAAATGTTTTGTTTATCATATAATTGAGTTCAAAGAATATCTAAGATCTATCAATTGGGTCACTGAATTGCAAAAAGGAAGAAATAACTTAGAAACACTTTCAATCTTCAATAAACTATTCTTCTATGGTTTCAGCAAACACTTTCCGCTGTCCTCAAACTTTAGAAGTAATCATAAAATAATTAGTAAAAAAATTTGGATGACGATGGAACTTTTAGGTCTCTTCGGTAAGAAAAACAAATTCTATAAATCTTACAAGAAGCATCCGACCGGTGCAAAATTAATACATCTTAAAACTCTATAGAATGTCTTAAAATCCAAAATTAGGGGCGCAAAAGAGCAATATTACAAGCATTTGTTCGAGGACAATCAAATACTCGTATTAACACTTTCTCAAAAGTATTTGAAAAACTATTCCATACTAAACTCTCCCACTACATCTATCAAAGAACCTCATTGCACAGCAACAACACGGCTTCTTGAAAAGAAAAAACACAGAAACGGCTCTGATTGAACTTACTGAATTTGTTGCAGAGAACATGGCCTCTAATAAAATTGTATTAGGACTCTTCCTTGATTTCAAAAAAGCCTTTGATTCAATTAATGTTGACATTCTACTTAGAAAATTACAGCATCATGGCGTTAGAGGTCCTCCCCTAACTTGGCTGTCTTCATATCCCTCCGACCGGCAGTATCAGCTTATTCTAAATGGATATTCTTCTTCCTGGTATTCCACCTCAAAAGTCTTACCACAAGGATCCATCCTTTCAACCCTTCTCTTCAACCTATTTATAAATTATCTTATTTTAACATCACCTGCTTCCAAATGCAACATCTATGCAGAGGATGGAACTCTTCTTTTTTGCCAACAAAAATATTGAAAATCTGAAACAAGATGCCCAAGTTTCGCTTTACCATCTTAAATCTTGGCTTTCTGCAAATGATCTTACATTAAATACATCCAAAACAGTATACATATTCTTTTATCAACGGATTAAAACACTCTCATGTAAAAACTTCTCTATCACTTACAACAACTCCCTAATACAAGAGGTCTTCTCCTTCAAATACTTAGGAATCTATCTTTCTCATGATCTTTCTTGGAATTTATATGCCCAAAAAATTCCTTATAAAGTCTCCAGAAACTTACGTGTTATCAGAAAATTAACTTTCTCCCAGCTCAAATACTACTAAATCGATATTGGTCACTCATTCATTCAAATCTTTGCTACGGAGTAGTAGTATAGGACAACCCTTTTAAATTTATGAAAACATGCTTCTTTAACCACAGAAATATTTTCTAAGATTTATAAATAAAAAACTATTCTACACTATTTACAAGATCCCTCTGGCCTAAATATAATATCATCTCTTTCCCACAAATCTATAAACTACAGTCTTCACTTATAAAGTAATTAATAAAAAATTGTATCCTTGTACCCAGCTGACCATTAACCGACACATCCATTACTATGAAACCAGATCTGTTACCCACCTGTTATTATACATTCGAAAAACTTAAGTCTAACTATCAAAGAAGAGTTGTCAGCTATGCTTCGCCTCAACTTTGGAATGAAATACCTAAAGAGCTCCGTGAATGTTCTTTTCTTACCCAATTCAAAAAAATTAAAAAACACATTTCAACTTTAATAATTTACTAACATTCCACATTCTATTGAAATCAGGCTGAAATTGCGATATGAATTCCTTTCCAGCTATCACCTTTCCCTTTCATCTCTATTCTATCTCCTTTCTGTATCCGTCTAGTCCCTCACTCTATTCCTTCCTGTTCCTTTTATTCCATGTATTCATAATACTTAAAATATGTTCTCCCTGTCGAAAAAAACATGTAAATATTTCCGAAATTTTCAGTAATTTTCTCTTTTGTAACTATTTTCCGTCATTGTTGTGTTATATGTTCCCTTTGCTAATTCCTTTTTTTAATTGCCTAACTCAGGACGCCCACTTATCTTCTCGACGGGATCTCCCTTAAGACGACTGGGTTGTCAAAATGTCAAGTAAACATTTATTTTGTAAAATATTATTAGCAATAAAAATTGAATTGAATTGAAAAATTGATGAATTATAAATGCGTTACAGTGCTGCACACATATGTTTATTTATGAAATTGGAAGGATAGTTAATAGTCTCCAGGAGCCGAATGATTTCAAACAATTCTCCTTCTAATAAATGCTGTGATCTAGAATGATGTATTTTATGTTTCCATTCCCTTCCACCTCTATTTATTTCCGATTTTGCAGAGAAAATTAAAAGTTTTGGAAATGATGTTAAGATCCTCCATTATATGACCCTTGTTTCCGCTGTAAATAAAAAACTTCGGGACCCTCACCAAAATCCTAGAGATGGTTGCAGGGATTTTAGCTGCAAATCTGTGGGGGAGACCACCAGGCAGTATTGAAGCTGGTGTCACAACATGCCAATGCACTCAGAACTAGTGACTATAATTATTTGATTGCTTGTCATGTTCGTGACAGTGGTCATTCGCTTGATTTTGATAAACCTCTCATTTTACATAATGAACTGAATGACTTCGTTAGAAATGCAATGAATCCCTTCTCATTTTAACTATCACAATTCCTACAATTTTATCAGGTCTATTTATTATAATAGTTTTTCTTTCAATTTCAATTTTTTTCATTGGTTCAAACTTTCTTATAAGCAGGCTACACCTTCAGAGATATTCATTTTTAAACGGCCGGCATGTTCGATTGAAATTGCGGTTATGATAAATTATTTTTAATATGTTTAATGTTTCTTAAACAGTATGTGTCTGGCCTTTTTTAATCATTCTGCATATTTTACACAGGTTAATCTTTATTTCTAGCATATTTGTTAAGTAAACATAGAATAATATGCAAAAGACGTACATCAAAAACCGTTATCTTTAATCCAAACAAGACATATAAATAAACTCAAACATCTTCACTGTAGAGGAAGATTTCTCTTTCCATTTTTTATAGTTATGTTATTTTATTTTTAATTTGTTTTGCTATACAAGCTAAACCTTGAAAAAGTTTTAGAAATTAAAACGAAATATCGATATCTACAGTGAAGATGTTTGAGTTTATTTATAAGTCTTGTTTGGATTATAGAATAATATGCTTTTTAAAATAACAATCGAAAAACTGAATTTATTACTAACGGTGTTTATTTCAATTCTGTTGCTAAGTTATATACACATCACGAATCTCAAATGACTAACAATAATAACAATACATCTGTGTCTAACTCATGATTCATAATTCAACAATAGATTTACATCAGCTCCAAAAATGACTTGATAAAATTATTCAATAATATTATTATTTTAAGTGAACAATAATAAAATGCTCTATGCAACATTCCTACCCACTTTGAAATTTCAACAAATAACTGATAATTTCAATAAATAAACTTACAAAAGCCTAGCTTAATGGTTTCACTTATTTTCTAAAAGTAATTAACATAGTTTGATAATGTGTCTTTCCATATAATCTGATTTTGTTTTCAAAGTTGATACTCTGACAATATTGCTCTCTCTTGGATGAAGTTTCACAATCCTTCCAAGTTGCCACTTGAGAGGTGGTAAGTTGTTCTCTTTTTCGAGTACGAGTCTACTCACGTCAACTTGCACTGGAGGCAAATTTTAAATGCTGCTGTAAATGGCTTTAGGCCATCTTTTCTAAATACTTTTAGAAAATTTTTGCACGACTTGCCACCTAGACAGTCTATTGAATTTCCCGTCAAGAATATTGGATGAGGAATTGTTGCAATTAGTTCACCTACTAAATTACAGCCAGGTGAGAGAGCATTGAAATCATTCGGATCTGATGATAATGGACACAATGCATTGGAATTCAAATATGATTCAATTTGTTAAGCACGTATTTGTTATACAATTCTTCGAATATAATTGAAGAATTCCCAACCACACGATGAATTGATTTTATTGAATTGATTTACAATTGCTTAATTGGTTTTATAGTTGCCTCCCAAATTCCTTTAAAGTGTGGAGCATTGGAACGAATGAAAAGCCACTTGATTTCTTGTTTTGATAGTTCTTTTGTTATCAATTCAATGTGTTGCTCATTCTTTTAAAAGGCATGCAGTTCCTTTAAGTCTGTTTTTCTCTACAAATTCGTGCTATTTCACTATAAATTTCATATAGTGAATATATGGCTATGTGTCTGTGCCATATCATAAAATATCGGGATTACTATCAAGTTCGATATCATTGCTAACGCTAAAGCTAGTAATAACATAGGAAATTTATTGTTAAAAAAAGGAAATAGTGATGACAAATCACTAGTGTAGGAATAGTATAGTGTATGGTATACTTTATGTCACTTATCCACTTATCAACATAGGAGAAACAGGAAGAATTCTAAGAACGAGGATTAAAGAACACATAAGGGCTCTAAACGGCAATGACGCTTCCGTATTCCACTGTTCTACATGCTATTGCCAACAATCACCACATCGACTTTAATATCTCACTTGCTTTCGCCACAGTTGATAAAGATTTCATCAGAAAAGTAAAGTCAGTTATTATATTAGAAACTTCTGTTGTACGGAGGTGTTTCAATTAAAGAACTTAATAGCATATAATTAAAAAGAAAAATAGAAAACAGGAGAAAAGAGCACCCTGCAGTAGTGATCGAACAAATCTCAACTTTTGTGAAGTTTCCCCGAAGACAATTTTAACTTTTTAATTGTTTTTTCATATGATGTTTTAGTGTTGCTACCTATCTCCATTGATGAATTGGATTATTTCGTTCTCAAGTACGTGACGATATAGTTACGTCACCGAAATTGTTGACGTTTCCTATTATATAAATCCATCAACAAATAATCCTTTGTGAAAAAAACTTTTACTCCATGACGATATTTCGAATGATTTTTTTTCAATCATTCTTCTTCAGATTACAAGTAAAAGAGGAAAAATAAAATAAACCTTCCTCTTATTACAAAGTATAAATAAGCAATGAATTTCATCAAATTCTTTGAAACAATGTTAATGAATAATAGTATGTGATATTACAAATCATCATTATTGAGGATAGACTAAAATAATTACAATTTCATCAAATTCTAATAAACAATGATATATCAATAATTCTTCAAATTCAAATAAATAAACAATGAGATATCACAAATTCTAATAAACTATCACAATCTATTATTAAGGAAAAATTAAATTAGATAAAAAAATGTAATTAGTACCAACCTACTTGTCACAACCTCTATTTAAAAAAATTTTCTTTTTCTTTTATTTATAAATTTTTTGAAAATTCTTAATGAATAGTAGGATACTTTGAGAGACTTATCCTTATTTATACACTCATTGGAATTTATGTAACACGACTCTAATAGGAATCTATCTCTTTCATCATTACATTTGTGAATCACCTTGGCTATTGCGTCCTATTATGTTGCTCATTGAAGCTTTCCTAATCCACTGTCACCGCATTCATTTGCATTCTTGAATTTGTGTAATTAACCTGAGCTGTAATGCTATCTTAACCACTTGAAAATGATTGTTAGTTGTAATCAAAATCAATTGTATGTATAAATTTCATTATTTTAGCTTCAGTATGCCTATGTGCATGTTTTTCTTTTATCAACAAACAGTACAATTTTGCTTTTTTGATAAAAAAAAAAAACAAATTAAATTTCTTAATGCCTAAATTAAGGGATTTGCTGAAATGTCTACGTTTGATGACTTTTAATCGTATTCAAACATTCGGAATTTATTAAGAAAATTAATATGCATTGTTTAAAGACAATGAGATATTAACATAAATCCACTGTTGATATTCCAATGATTTTCTATGAGAAATTTTGTCGTGTTCTCATGTTGTTCTCTCGACCAGAACCCAATTGGCAGATTTTCAGATTTAAAAGTTAGATTGACGTAGTTCTCGGATATGCATACAACGTTTCAAGAAGATTGTTCGAGCGATTCGAAAGCTAATAGAGGAACACACACATACTGATTAATTTGTTGTGTATCACTTGCTTACTGAAAGTAGGCTTAAATCAAAAATAATAGCATTAGGAACTTATTTACTGTTTTAAATTATTTAAAAGGTAAAGGTTAAAAATAAAGTACTTACCAAAATGATCTGAGGAATACAGTTGTTTTGATGAATGCAATTTTGATTTTTAGGTCCAAATCCTAAGAAAGCTTCTCTCATCAATTTAAAGGATTCAATTATTTGAGGAAATCTTAGTCGTTTCATTGTGATGCTGGGCTCTTGCTGGGACTCATTGGACTGAAGTCTTGGAACCTCATTTGGCAAATTCTCTTGGGTTTCAACTTCGAAGCCAAAGATGTATCTTTGTTGTAAAAATAAAAAGATTATTCGTTGGACAAGAAAAAAATAGAAATAAACGGAAACTTGTGAAAACGATTAAAAGTTCAAGGCCTGAAGCATCTTGAGGCTATCAGTATGTAAGATATATACTGGTAGCCTCAAGATGCTTATATATAAGATATATAAGATATACTGGTATATGAACAGGCAGGATGGTAGTCACAGAAACAATACAATGCACGCACGCTGTAATCTTCAGATAAGAAACTTGGGATGCTAATTAAAAAATGCTTGAATGAAGCAGCATGAATTAATATGCTTTGCAGAGGGAATCTACGGCTAGTCGGGAGGAGGTTTAACTTGGAAACAATTCACGATCTGCGCGGGAACTCTAGTCATCATTGCAGTATCTCTATCATTCAGTCACCAGTCTAAAAAGTATTACTTACTTTTAGACATCAAATATTATATAGATATCTTATGTATAGATACGAATCAGGCCCGTGCAGAGGGGGCCAGGTGGGCCATTTGACATGAACCTACGATTTTGAGGGTGGGGAGGAGGGCTTACTCTTTTTGGTAGAAGCAAAGGGAGACTTTGGTAAAGAATATTGTTTGATTTTAAGTTTGAAATGGTGCCCTCATTTCCCATCTGCCTTGGGCCTATTACCTACTTTGTACTAGCCTGACTGGAATTATTTCAAATACTGTATAACAATCAAAATTGTAAAAATTATTGAAGTACAAGATTTCTGAAAATTCAGGAAGCTAAAGGTTTTTGTTTTGTTTTATGTTTTTTTTTTTTTTAAATTGAAATTTTCTTATATTTTAGTGAAATATAAGAAAATTTTATTAAAAAAACTATAAAAACAAAATTTTCATCGTCTCACCTACCAAAAAAACTTGTACTTTTGTAGTAAGACAATTAAACTTAACACATATTTGTAAACGCTAATTGTGTTTTATTACTTCAGAAAAAATAAAAGTATTTAATAAAAATAAAAATGTAATTGTAATTGTGCATTTAAAACAAGGTAGGGATAGCGATTAGTAAACCAATCACAGTGCTGCACAACGTCTTTTGATAAGTAAATATAATTGATATTGCTTTAATTTACCTTATTATTATAAATGTGTTTGTTGCGAATGCAAAAGGCGCAATTCTTGCGATTATTCTAATTGTTGTGATTGTTGTAAAGCTGTGTTATGAATGCGATTGTTGTGCATGCCAAACACGCAATTATTGCGATTGTTGTGATTGTTGTAAAGCTGTGTTATGAATGCGATTGTTGTGCATGCCAAACACGCAATTGTTGCTATTGTTGTGATTGTTGTAAAGCTGTGTTATGAATGCGATTGTTGTGCATGCCAAACACGCAATTGGTGCGATTGTTGTGATTGTTGTGATTGTTGCTAATGAGATTTTAATAATACTTGTCATGTCCACAGACGGACAGACAAAGAGGGAATATTAAGCTCCTGATTACTAATCAAAAAACTAAAAAAGCAAAATTTATTTATTTATTTTTTTTAGCTTACAGAAATAGATCAAGTAAAGTTATCTATTTTAGAAACTGTATTAAATGAAAATAGAAAAAGATTAATAATATTACCTCTGAAAAGAAATGGAATAATACAGACATAAATAATCTAACAATAAAAGATGAATAAATTAAAAAAAACACTCGGAAATTCAATTTACCTCATCTGCTTTGAAAGTTTATGTTTCTCTCCACATCTAGGTTAGTCAGAGAAAAATAATATAAGCTTTATTAATATTAATTATCAATTTACAATTAATAAGAATAATTACACTTTTTTAAATTCAACAAGTATCTACATAAAATAACTGAAATTTAAAATTACTAAGAGTTTAAGGGAAAGCTTAATTATAATAACATTATCTAAAAAATTTTACTAATTATTAACAATGTTAATTGCCTTAAATTATTGCAGTAAACCCCAAACACATAAACTCAGCCCTATCACTACCCTTTTGTTTCTTTATTCCAAGGCTGTAGTATCTTATTAAAGGGTTCCTCAATTTTGTTACATGGTAGAAATTTGTCAAACAGTCTGTTGAAAGGCAGATTCAAAAGGAATTGTCAGTGAAATAATAAACTTCCCCTATTGTAAAATGTGCAACGTTAGTATTTTGTGAAGAAAAAATAACAACTTAGTAAAACATAGAAATTCAGTTTAAATTACATTATTATAACTGAACTCTAAGTAAACAGGAAAACTAAGATACTATAATAAGGAACTAGCAAAACGCCGGTGCGTCGTGTAGGTTTGAAAAGGAGAAGGAAGAAATTGTAATTGTAGGATCACCTGGAACCTTCCAGTTAAAAAATCACGTGATCGTTAAAAATTCATGTAACAAAACCTGTAGATATAAGATTTCATCAAGATCAAATAGCATAAGTTCCCACCCTTCTCTGTCTTTCTCCGTTCCTATAGGGAAAAAAATTGACAAACCTTTACAAAACCGTTTCCTCCAATTTTAGAAAGGAACCTTCCTTTTACATTTTATAAGGGGAAAACATCCGTAAAATTTCAAGTTTCTAGGTTTAGCGGTTTCGGCTGTGAGTTGATGAGTCAAAGAGAAAACCTAACTTTATTTTAGCTGAACTCGAGAAACCCGTCCCTCTTCTTTCATCTTCGAGTAATTTTGTTTTTTTGAAAACCGTTGAACATGTTCTTCTTTATTTTTTAAGAAGAGTATTTTTCTCGATTTTCATGTTTCTAGGATAAGATAAAGAAAGGTGTACGGCAGGGTTGTGTCCTTTCTCCAATTTTATATAATCTATACTCTGAGATATTGACAAAAGAGGCATTAGAGGAGCAGAAGGAGGGAATCAAAATAAACGGAGTAACAATAAATAATTTAAGATATGCTGACTATACCGTGCTGATAGCAACATCTTCCATAGACCTCCAAAACCTCATTAATGCAATTGTTAATAAAAGCAAGGAAATGGGACTCAAGTTGAATACAAAAAAGACCATAACAATGTGCATCAACAAAACCCAGATCCAAATGAAAATTAAATGTGATATCAGAGATTTAGAACAAGTCAATAACTTTCGCTATCTGGGTAGGCCTTTTTATTCAGATAATGACCAAGATAAAGATATAAAAAACAGAATTATACAAGCAAAATTAAAATTTAATGAAATGAAATCAGTATTATGCCAAAAGAAACTCAACCTCGGACTAAGGAAAAGGGTGTAGAAATGTTATATTTGGCCAATCCTTTTATACGGATGTGAATCATGGACTCTCAAAAAGGGAATTAAACAAAGATTGGAGGCATTTGAAATGTGGTCATTAAGAAGAATGTTAAAGATAAGTTGGACCAGCAGGACATCAAATGAAAGAGTACTTCATCTTGCTAACTACAAGAGAATTATCATCAAACTTATACACCAAAGAAAACTTGCCTATTGTGGGCACATACAGAGAGATGTAAAATATGAGATACCTAAATTGACACTTGAGGGAAAGATAGAAGGGAAGAGAAGCGTTGGGAGAAGAAGAAGAAGATGAATGGATGACCTGCGTGAGTGGAGTGGACTTGATGCTCAGGACATCATACATGTTTCAAGAGATAGAGATCTGTGGTACATGTTGATCGCTAACCTCCCTGTGGGAGAAGGCACCTAAAGAAGAAGAAGAAGGTTAAGCGGTTTTAGAGATAATCGTATCCTTCAAGAAAGTTCGCCCCTCGCTCACCGTTTTCACTCCTCAGGACACGAATTTCGCAAATTCGTCAAATACATATCTTTTCGATTTTGACAAAGAACACTCATGCCAAATTTCGTGTTTCCAACTCAAGTGGTTTCAGAGATGTGTGTGCCCTTCAAGGAATTCTCCCCTCCCCCCCTTTCCAGCAATTTTTCACACCTTTGAGGGTTGTATTTCCAAAACTCCTTCTTCGTAGGTGCCTAAATCAAGGGGACAGATCTTCAAATTCCTAGGTTCAGCAGTTTCGGATGTGCAGTGATGAGTCAGTCAGTGAAGACTGACAGTTTTGTCTTTTATACAGGGTGATTCACGAAAATATGCAGAAAGTTTGAGAGCTCATTCTACATGTAAAAGTAAAGAAAAAAGCCATATAAACATAGGTCCGGAAATGCTTCGGTAACGAGTTACGGCTAGCGAAGGATTTCGCTCATAATGTAGTACCCTGGCTGAAATGAAGACTTGCTGGAAGTCTGGGAAGGTAAATTAAGGGGCGAAATCAGTGGTTTCTTATGGTTATTGACCTGAAAAATCGAATGAAACATGTCGCAGAACTGTATCTCCCAGTGGTTTGAAGCTTATCGCACGTGGAACCTACAAAAAAAAGTTGGCAACACAATAACAGCTGTTCAACAATAATGTGAATTTCATTGTTTTGATTTATTGTGAGAGCTGACAACTGTGTATTGTTGTGCGTATTGTTGTACTACATTATGGGCAAAATCTTTCGCTAGCCGTAACTCGATACTGAAGCATTTCCGGACCTATGTTTATATAACTTTTTTTCTTCACTTTTACATGCAGAATGAGCTTCCGAAGTTTCTGCATATCTTCGTGAATCACCCTGTATATTAAGACTAGCAGAAAAAGCCGTGTTCGCTCGGGTTACAAAAAAAAGAGTTGTTGTGATGTGGTTGACGAAGAAATAGTAATTTCTTTTAAACTGGAAACTTTTCCAGTTGGTAAAAACGTACCATGGTAGTTAAAATTAATGTTACATTCCTATTAATCTGATTATGGGAGATTATCCCGAAACATGTTATTTTTAAGCTTTTTTTGTTGGATCCCTTTTGTGTATATGGTCTATTTTTACTATTCCTATTTTGTAACTCGATAAGTCCTAAATAAGAAATTAATGGCGAGATCGGAGAATATAAGATCCCCACCTCTTTCTATCGTTCTCCACTATCACTTCGAATCTTTCCCAGTTGGTAAAAAAGCATGTGATGATTACAAAGTATTGTTATATCCTGATTTTGTAACCATTTTGATTTTGTAAAGTTTGTCCTGTTTACACCCCTTCGTACGGGTTTCGTTCTTCTTAAATTAAGAACATTTAATTAAAAAACATTAAGAAGAATACTATTCAGTTCAAAATAATAAAAAAAGAAAAGAATATTCATTATCATAATAAAGAAGGAAAGTAAAAAAAAAAAACAGGAAAAAAAAACTAAATATAAAAACAAAACAAAAAAGTAAATATAAAACTAAAAAAAGGTTACGTATCACCAAGCGGATTGAACTCAAAAACCATAGCTCTACTTGAAAATTATATACAAGTGTGAAGAGGATTGGTCCGGATGGTGTTTTCGTTGTTTTTAAATTAAGAACATTTCTTTAAAAAAAATCAGTAGAATATTATTTATTTCAAAATTAGAGGGAGGGGAGATGTGTCCAGGTTTCAATTGTAGCCTGTTATTTCCGCAGGGATCTAAAGAGTAATTCAGGAAAGTTTGGTCTAGTTGGGTCAAAGGGTCTAGGAGTGTAATAGCGAATGAAGAAACCAACGCAAAAAAAGGTCCTCCTTTATGTATATATGTATAGATAGATAGATAGATAGATAGATAGATAGATAGATAATAGATAGATATAGGTAAAGGAAATTATCAAAATATTAGAAATGTAATAAAAATGCTTTACAAATGTGTAGGTTTTTTTTTCAAATTTTTTAATTAGCTAATTAAAAAAAAAAGAGCTACGGTTTAGTTGGTTAAAGAAAGATGCATAAGTGAAATAATTGAACTGAATTATGTTGTTACTTACCTGTATCTATAAGATAAGAATGCAAAACACATGCAATACAACAGTACCTGAAATATTAAAAAGAATTATTAAAACATAATAGTTTATAATAATAATATTTAAACTTATATCTTATAATATAGCGGGAAAATTCTTTCAGGTTTGCTTCTTCATCCAAATTTTGTGAAGTCACTTTTAAAACAATTCTTTACAAACAATTAAACAGAAATCACACCTCCACAAATGATAATTCAGGAAAAACATTAATAAATACAGAATTCGTAATTATTAAAGATTTTCCATCAACTTTCTTTAGATGATGTACTAAAGGATAGGATACAATGTATCCTTCTGCTTAGCACATCACATTCATACCGTCCCATCCTGCAATTAGCATCATTTTCGACAAAGATGTTAGTATCAAAAATAAAATTAACCTAATGTTTCTTTTTTAAAAAAATGAAGTTAAATTTAATATCGTTTGTCTGTCATTATAAACTCAAGAAGAGAATCTGTTTACTTTATCACCGTTGTTCAATAAAAGAGATTCTGAAGAAAAATTTAAGAATCTTCTTCATTCTCATGTAATTCTATTAATGAACCTGAATTAATTTTGAATATTCAGTTATCAAACATGTACTTGAATTTCTCTATGGAAATAATCTTGATAGACATTAACTGATGTTCTTACTTAGACTACAAATTCTACCTGAACCATAAGGATAAAAAAAAATATTTAGGCATGTATTTACTACAATTCAAAAAACAGATGTTTCATATAAAATAACAGCCCCTATTATTTATTTAGCTAGCAGCAAAACCTGTCGGCTGACAGGCTTAAAAAAAATCTGAAAAATCATTTTATTATCAACTATCAAATATAAAGTAAATGTAATCTAAATACTGTGCTAACTTGTGAAGGAAGCTTCTACGGCAAAAAAAGTTTTGAGTTTTAAAATCAGCGTAAACAACTGAGTAAGTATGCCAAATTTCATTAAACTGGATGCAGTGGTAACAAAATTATTTGGTTTTGAACGTATGTTTTGTTAGAATATCAGTTGTCGAGGTCAGTTCCCAAGAATAAATTTCCATGGAAACAACATGGAATGACACAACGAACTAATATTTTCATCCAATTTGAGTACCCTTAATTCAATGGTACCATTGAGAACCGTCGGATCTATCTTAATAGCTTATTATATCGAGTTACAGACAGACGAACTTAGCCAATTTATATGTATATATATATATATTTGATTCGATTTATGATTTGATTTGAATTTTTTTTTTAATGTTTATCAGACTTATTTAGGTGTACTTCTTACCTGTACACCTGTATTATAGGTTCTGAGAGTTTAATCTAAAGGATCATTTTCCACCCAAAAAGAAAAACGAAATACCAACCATATCTAAAGTTTAATTTATCTAAAGAATAATTATTATTTTTGACTCATAACGCCGAAAGGCATTTAAAACTCACCTTTGTATAATCTAAATACTGTGCTAACTTGTGAACGAAGCTTCTACGGCTAAAATGGTTTTGAGTTTCAAAATCAGCGTAAACAACTGAGTAAGTACGCCAAATTTCATTAAAATCGGTGCAGTGGTAACAAAATTATTTGGTTTTGAACGTATGTTTTGTTAGAATTTCAGGTAAGATTTCATGGAAACAACATGGAATGGCAAAATGAACTAATATTTTCATCCAATTTCAGTACCCTTGATTCAATGGTACCATTGAGAACCTTGGATCTATCTTAATAGCTTAATTATATCGAGTTACAGACAGACGGACAGACAGAAAGACGAACTTGGCCAATTATATAAGTTGATAAACTTGTAAATTTTTGGCTAAAAAATTTATCTTATTATTTACAGTGATTTACTTGTTTTGGAAACTAAATTCCAAATCATGTGAATGATATCAATTCTCTAATTTTCTGAGGATTATCGGAAACATTAATAATGTTAAAAAATCGAATAATATCGTGGTTATATTTTGAAACCAGAGTATCAACATGGTTGTGAGAGATCATCTGAAAATTCGATCTATATATCCTACAAATTCTATAATTCCTACAAATTGTGGAGAAATGCATCTTAGATTCCTATTAACTCCTAATGAATAAGTTCTTGAAGCCTAATTTTCGAGAATCTCCAGAAACTTGTTTTCGAATTACAAGGTCTCCGAATTTTTACAAAACAAAAATCTCGATAAATAAGTTTTTCATTTTACAGTTGGATAATCCAATAAGCTGAATTGTAATAAAGAAATTCTTAAAATGTAACCTTGTTTGCTGTGCCATTTGAATTAGTCCATGGTTGTATATAGGGTTAAGCATAACTGGCCCCACCTGTAACTTCAAAATGTTTAGATTAACCCTATTGTCTTTTTTTTTTTAGTTCGATTGTAGAAAGAATTTACTGCCATAGTTCAAGTAACTGAATATTATGTGTTTTTGATGTTTTATTTGTAGATTTCAGTCCATAAGAGAGCTTTTGTATTTTTTGGTTTCCAAAGGATTCCAATCTTTAATAGCAGATCTGTTTTGTTTCTGCTGAAATGACCTATGGTTTGCTACCTTTAAATGTATTTAATATATCACTGCACGTTAAAATGATTTAAACTGGATAGATATATCTCTAACAAGTGATGTCTCCTTCTGAAGATTATCCTTAATTCAACAAGAAATCATTTGTTCACAGAAAATAAATTTCCGCATATTGAGCCATCACCTTCGGGAATCCGAGATAGCTTTTAATCCTTAGTAGTAATCTTGAGCCGGATTTATCCTCGATATAGGCTCAGACTATACGAAAGGTTATTGAGAATCCAATATCCACAAAACAAGAATAAAAATAAAACTTATTATGTAACATAATTACTGGACAGGTTATAAAAAATGTATATTTCCTATAACTTATATTATTATATATACATTTGAATATTAAACATAATTAATTCCTGATATAGGCAACATAAATAATTCCATGTAGAGCTAATTATCTCGGAAAAAGCTCAATTATAAGATGAAATACTTTTATGATTTGTACTCATATTTGTATTAAATGTTATAATAAAGTGTCTTTTAGGCTGTTTTAACAACTTGCAGACTTACTTTGTCATATGGTTTGAACGGCAGACATCCTACTTTATCAAGCCACGAATAAATAGAACTAAAAGCCTGTAAAATAATAAAAAAGTCTTTGTATATCATCAATAGCTACCTAGAAAACTGCATATAATAACATGTTAAGATTATAAAAATTGAAAAATTAAAAATAACACAAAACACTGGTTTTATAGAGTACAC
This sequence comes from Thereuonema tuberculata, assembly GCA_023159025.1. Lineage (NCBI taxonomy): Eukaryota > Metazoa > Arthropoda > Chilopoda > Scutigeromorpha > Scutigeridae > Thereuonema > Thereuonema tuberculata. Next base: position 17,585,298 of record JAFIDM010000179.1, on the reverse strand, counting down.
GAAACAATAGGCACCCCATCCAAGTTTCATTTTCGACATGAGATAGAAAGTGACCCTTAGACCGGAATTCGTATTTTTCCCTTACTCTGCAAATCGTAAGGATTCCAATAAGACGGTCCGATGGGTCCGGAGTAGCCCAGTGATCCAGGAGCTACTGACCCGGTTCAATACCCGACGGCGATCTGGGATTTTTCCACAGTTTCTATACTTCCAAACGAAAGTTAAGGTTCATCCAGCACTGTGTCAAATGGGTTCAGGGGATTTTTTACTCGCGCGGGAGTCGGAACCATCCGACCTTAACTAGTCCCATTGGTGAAAGATCCCTAGGGGCCTAAATCTCTTGCGCACCCTGTAAGTGCAATGTCTTGAAAACCTTATTATGTATGCATCAAAAGTGTCATATGTTACATCATCTCTTACAAGAAATTCAGCAAGAAGTGAAGATACCATCAAGCGAATAATTCATCAAGACCTCAGCAATTCAGCAAGGATTTCTGAATATTATTAAATTTATCATCACTGGGGATTATCAGTGGGGATTATCATCATGATTTACCTATCATGGATTAGGGACTGAACACCTCCAACATCTAACAATTTTAACAAAGATCTTTAATTACAATATTTTTTTACATTTAGATTTCTTCAATTCTTTTAAAAATTCAAGATACTTTTGTAATGTATGTAACATTGCTAGCAAATGTTCAAAAACAAAAACAAAACTAAAAATTATAAATTTTGATAACATTAAAAAATATCCTTTCCAAAATCTTACTTATCATTAAGTTTTTGAATAGTTCGATTTATCATAAATTAATAAGTAGATTTGTTGGATTGCTGTAACAAGAAAAATTTAATACTGTGTAATTTTTTTTATATCTACTGAATTCATTGGTAATATAGAGTGAAGTAATAACCCGATATGATATAAAAATAGTTCATGAGACATTGTAAGAAAGAGTAGACTAAGTCGATGTTCGCATGTGGACCGTGGAGTACTTTAAAAATATACTGTACTCGATCTTTAAACAAATCAAGAAAATAAAAAAATTACAATTATTGTTTAGAAGTTGGTCCTAAGTTCTAAGACTTTTTAAATAGAAAAATCATTAATTATCTTGTTTGAAACTGTTTTTCGTACAGTGTGATAATACCTCAAAATATAGTGATTAAATTTACTAGTTTAAATCTTATTTTAATATGTTTTTAACCCAGTGATTTAAAAATGTCCTTTAAAAATAAAAACATCATTAATCTCTTAAGAGAACGTTAAATGTTAATAAATAATTCATAATGAAACGTGAACAAAATGTTAATAGAATGTAATGTGAATTTTTACATTAATAATTTTATTACTATCCACTAATTTAACCTTTAAAAAATTTTCAGTTTGTAGGATATTAATATTTAGTTAACACATATTTACTTACGAGAACATAGCCAAATTCACAGTGCTTCTTCTTGCTGGGAAATTTAATAAAAAAATATTAGTTCAGTCTTATTACTACATTGAGATAGTTCAGGAAAAAATTTACAGCCTATAATTTCTAGTATAATTTCAACTGAACATTTTTCTAGTGCTGCTATTACGGCATATTTTTCTGGCACTCACATGTACTTATTTGATGCTAACAGTTATTTGTGATTTTTAGTGAATTATTGAAAACACACTAAAGTGTTAAAAAAATAGTTAGTCCAACGAATAGAGGTGTTTTACCTTACAAAAGGTCCGGTAGTTCTAATTTTTTGATACGTTGTCTGGGATGGTTAGTAAGTGTTTAAAATGCAAAATGGTGGGGGGAATTTATGTGAGATTAATATGTTTACGACAGTGGGATATTAAGTCTTTAATTGCTTATTCTTCTGTTGCTCATATAGGAATAGTGTTAGGAGGAATTATGACATGTTCAGTTTGGGGGTTTGTAGGTAGATTAGTAGGAGGAGGGAAATCTCCCTCCCCCCCCCCTTCCGCGCCCGCCGCCATCTTAAAAAAACACAAAAAAAATTGGTACTTTCTTTAGATTTTCGTTTATAACGTCTCTTTGGTACATTTAGCTACAAAAGAGTTCTACGCAATGTTGTAGAGAATACAATTTCCTACAATATAGTTTTTAAATTTTGTTTCTAGGACTCATGGTTACGGAGATATGCACTTTTTGAAAAATAAAAAAAACGCAATTTCCAGAAATTTGTAAAACTTCTAACTTTATGACGCTGTAATTCAGTTATCGCCTTTTCTAGGGAAACAATTATCAGAATAAAATGTGTAGGGAATTTAATTACCTACAAAACGCATATATAGTTTTATGAATCAACCCTACGGAGTGCGGGCTAAAACAAAAATCAAGAACAACGGAATATTGCGGTTTTTGCTATTACGACGCACTAGTCCAGAAAATAAAGAGACCAAAGAGGAAGGTACCTTACAAAAGGTCCGGTAGTTCTAATTTTTTGATATGTTGTCTAGGATGGTTTGTAAGTGTTTAAAATGCAAAATGCACAATTCCCACCCACCCGCCGCGCCCGCCGCGATCTTAAAACCAAAAAAAATTGATAATTTCTGTAGATTTTGGCTTATAACGTCGTTTCGGTGCATTGTAGCTAGAAAAGAGTTCTACACAATGTTATAGAGAATACAATTTCCTACAATATAGTTTTAAATTTTGTTTTTAGGACTGATAGTTACGGAGATATGCTCGTTTTGAAGATTTAACAAAAACGCACTTTCTGGAAACTTTCAAAATTCGAACTTTAGGACGCTGTAATTCAGTTATGGCCTTTTCTAGGGAAACAAGTATCAGATTTATGTGTAGGGAATTTAATTTCCTACAAAACGCATGTAAATTTTTTTGACCCTACGGTGTGTGGGGGAAAAAAAATCAAAAACAATGAAATATTGCGGTTTTTGTTATTGTGACGCACAGAGTATCTAAAAAAAATTCACCAATTACCTTCCAGTGTTGGCTTGAAATTGGAGTGTGTACCAACCCTACTTGAGTTTCTCACATGTTACAGCGCAATGCTCATGAGGCAGGTATTGTTTCACTGGAATACCTACTGGTGAGAGCGGAGTTCAATTTAAAATAATCCACCAACACAGCAGATACATTTTTTAAAGATGCATGTATGTAAACACAGTAAGAACAAAAGGCAGTAATAATCATACAAAAATCGATATTAATTAAACTAAAACTGAAAAGAAAACAAATTTACATCCGCCTCGCTCGTTTCATAGGGGGTGTGATAATGAAGTAGGGGTCTTCATTTCCGTCAAATGGCGAAGTTACTCGATCGGCGTCGTCTTCGTCGTCGACGAGGACCTCATTCCTGTTGTCACATTCTTGGCCAGCACAGAATTTGCAAAGGGCGGAACAATTGAGGCCTGCCTTTCTACAGCCACACGCCCCCATACAACCAGTTGTGCATCTGCATGAGATGGTCTTAAGCAGGTTTGGAGGAGCAGCATCTCTACTCATCCTGATGGGTTCCAGTCCTCGAGCTCCTCTACACCAGCCCCACTCGATCGGGTCTTTGACAATCCCCATCTACTCCATGACCTGGTGGTATGTCCTCAGGAACTGGAAATGGGCTGCGTCAGTGGTCGGAGGTAGTTTAGCCAGATTGAGCTTGGTGGTACTGGTCATGAATTTGCTGTGGCAAAGTGATCTCAATGACTGTTCGTTACTGCCACCATAAAGGGATACCAAGATTTTCTCCCCTGCTGCTGAAATTTCGTGGGGAGTAGCAGCAGGGTCCCCGAACCTCTCCGCCTGCTCCAGCAATGATGGGTCTTTCCTAAAAAAGTTGGCAGAATTTATTTTTTCCAAACCCAAAAATGGTTGAAGTTGCCCGATATTGCGTGCAGGAGCAAGATACAGCCTGTGGAGTTGAACTTGTAGGATGAGGCGGAGTAGATTGCGTCTGGCTGTTTCCTCTCGCTGGTTTTTTGAGGTAGTCATTGTTGACCGCGGGTGTTGTGCCAGTCAGCAGGACGAGTAGGTCAATGTCTTCACCGACAGTGACGACGACGTCGTACATGGGGAGAGGCATTTAGCTGTGGCAACTATCAACCTGTCAGCAACTTCGGAAGCTTGGTCTGTGGCGATGTGTGACGCTTGCATTTCAGTGGAGAGCAGCTTCACGAATCGGTCCTTGTTCCCCTCATTGGCCAGGAACTTAACCTGAGGTGTGTTGTTGACAGTTGTTTTGTCAAAGACCACGTCTGATGATGAGTTTGCCTTGTACCTTCTTGCTCGTTCAACAGTCTTAGTCCCTTGCTGAGAAGGATCGGCTGTGTAGCCATCACAAATCACCATCACATCGGTGTCATAGTGTAGCCGAACGTACTTGACGTAATCCCTGCAAATCCTTCCAAAGGTCGAGCTTCTGTTCCATATAACCTTGTGGAGAAGGTACCCACCATCAATAACGACTATGGAACGTTGAGGGACTTGGAAGTCTTGTGGAAGTGGTGAGAAATCTGCATATAATGATGATTTTGTCCCTTTACGCATACCGTGAGACATGGGGAATGGTGCCAGTTCTTACGACAGGTAGACCTGCAGATCTTCTTCCGATTGCTTCGCTATACACATTCGGTGGAACAGTGTGAGTGGGCCAACAGATAGCTTCTTGTCTCCCACCTTCATTGAGTTTATATCAAACATCAGTGTAATCACTTTGTCTGTTTTCTTGAAAGACACCTCTCCGAAGGTTTTGCCAACAATTTTTGCAACTCCTGCGCCTACTACCACTTGACCTTGGTGGCAATTAACCCGGTGACTTCCAGCTATGCCAGAGTTAATGCTGATGATTTGATCCGTTTCAGGGAAGGGTGGGTGTTTGGAAAGCCAATCAAGTAGAATCTCTTCATCATGAACGTCTCTACTCATTCTAGCATGCCTCACTTACCACACCTGACTTTACATGCGTTTTGTAGGTAATTAAATTCCCTACACATTTTGTTCTGATACTTGTTTCCCTAGAATAGGCCATAACTGATTCACAGCGTTCTAAAGTTCGAAGTTTGACAAGTTTCCAGAAAGGGCGTTTTTGTTTATTTCTTAAAAACGAGCATATCTCCGCAACTATCAGTCCAAGAAACAAAATTTAAAAACTAAATTGTAGGAACTTGTATTCTCTACAACACTGCGTAGAACTCTTTTCTAGCTACAATGCACCAAAACGACGTTATAAGCCAAAATCTACAGAAATTATCAATTTTTTTTTGGTTTTAAGATGGCGGCGGGCGCGGCGGGTGGGGGGGAATTGTGCATTTTGCATTTTAAACATTTACCAACCATCCTAGACAACATATCAAAAAATTAGAACTACCGGACCTTTTGTAAGGTACCCCCCTCTTTGGTCTTATTTGCTGGACTAGTGCTTCATAATAGCAAAAACCGCAATATTCCGTTGTTCTTGATTTTTGTTTTACCCCACACTCCGTAGGGTTGATTCACAAAACTATATATGTGTTTTGTAGGTAATTAAATTCCCTACACATTTTATTCTGATAATTGTTTCCCTAGGAATAGGCCGTAACTGAATTACAGCGTCCTAAAGTTAGAAGTTTTACAAATTTCTGGAAATTGCGTTTTTTTTATTTTTTCTAAAAGTGCATATCTCCGTAACCATGAGTCCTAGAAACAAAATTTAAAAACTATATTGTAGGAAATTGTATTCTCTACAACATTGCGTAGAACTCTTTTGTAGCGAAACTGCACCAAACGAATAAGCGTTATAAGCGAAAATCTAAAGAAAGTACCAATTTTTTTTTTGGTTTTTTTAAGATGGCGGCGGGCGCGGAAGGGGGGGGGGAATTGCGCATTTTGCATTTTAAACACTTACTAACCATCCTACACAACATATCAAAAAATTAGAACTACCGGACCTTTTGTAAGGTAACCCCCCCTTGTTTCGTCTCTATTTGCTGGAACAACTGTGCTTATGTAATGCGAGATTGTGTTTATTGGTCAACAGTGACACCACAGCAAGCGTCTGATATCTCTTGCGTGCAATTGTTGCGAGTCAAAAATAGTGAAGAAACAAAATGCCAAGGGCTATCTTAGGATAACTAAACTTAAAAGGAAGATATATTCATCAACGAACATTAAAGAATCCTACAACATGGTGGACCGAATAGTCGAGTTAATACTATTACTCTCGAAAGTGGGACACGTCTGTGGAAGCTTCGAAGAAAAGATCTGTTGGATCCTGGTGTCCGGATTCCATTCCGTATATGATTCCTGTTGCCAAGGAATTATATAGAAGTAAGAGTTGCCAGAATTTAATTTCTAGTGCGTATGTGACAGATTAATACTTGAAAAAAAAATGCAAAACTCGAAGAATACCTAAGAAGATTAAGTTTTGCTGAATCGATAACAACAACTTCATCCTCAGACGAAGAAGCTAATCCCATGAAGAATGAAGAAAGGAAAGACATCATGACAAATAAAAGTAACAGCCCCAGGAAAAAGTCCAATTACACATGATTCCAAAAATAGTGAATCGGAACAAGTGACGAAATCACACAGATTGAAAAGTTCGGAAGATACATATGAGACGAAGATATAAACGCAAGAAAGTCACAAATGCGAAAACCTGCTGTTATCGAGTTGAAATAACGAAAAACTCCCAAGAAAATGTTAATGGAGAACATTGTGACAATTTTTGAAAAAGGCAATTAGCATTGAATTAAAGAGCATAGAAGAACACATAACTTGGACACCTGCAGTTGTACCAAAGTACATACAACTATTAAGTACGCAATGGGTTTTTAGAGTCAAAGACAATCCAGATTCTAAAGAAGAGAAGTTCAAGGCCAGGCTTGTTGTGAATAACTATCTGTAACAACCAGAGATAAATTACAGTAAGATGTTTGCTCCCACTCCTCAATTCAAAAGAGTTGGAAGGTACATCAATGCAATCTAAAATCAGCTTACTTGAACGGGGATTTGACTGCACAGACTTATATTTCCTGATGGCATCGACCACAGAATCCAGAGTTAAAAGGTTTCAGATTAAATAAAGCTTTATACGGATTGAAACAAGTTCGCAGAACATGGTATGAAACCATAAGGAAGAAGTTACAAGAAAAACAGCGTCGAGTGTCTTGCAGCTTCAATCCGCAACAAGCTGAAAAATACGAAGACTTGTATCATTCTTATCTACGTTCAGAATATACTTACCATGTCATCTGACGTTAAAACAATGATTTTATTAAAGAAAGAAAGAGAAAAACTGTAATTTGATGCGAAGTAAAAAAAAAAAAATAGTGAAGCAACCGGTGATCAAACACCAATATCAGTGATGCAAAACTTATGCATTTTTAATATATTTATAGAAATGTTTTTAGTTATTTTTTGTCACTAACCCCTTCTAACTATATTTAATGTAATAATGTTTTCATGTACAATTAATAAAGAAGATTTACTATGACGAAGAATTTTATTTCAAATACAGTAGAACCCCGATTTCCGAGTTAATGTGGACCAAGCCTAACTCGGTTAAAGCGAAAATTGTAAATAAAATAAATCGTATAGGTTTAAATTTATATTTTAACAATACAAAAGTTATATAGATACACTACCTACAATTCATATTGAAAGAGTTCTTTTACTTAAACCTTACCTTTTACTTTTCTGCAGACCATTTCTCTAATTCGTTTCTCTTCCTTTACCAGTCTCCAACAGTAACAGCTCCGTCACCGAGATCTTCCGCTACTTTCTTTATTGATTCACCATTATCTATTCTTTGGATTGCTTCTAATTTTGTTTCTATAGAAACAACAACTCGCTTTCTCTTATCGCTACTCATTTCAGTAGAATTGACTGAATGTACCACCGTACTTTTCAGATACTGGACAATGTGACCAATCGAAACCATTCCCCGATTCCAGGGAGGTAATCAGTCGAAACCATTTCCCGATTCCAGGGAGGGAATCATCTTACCAGCCAAAACCATTTCCCGATTCAGGGAGGGGATCATGTTATCAGTCGAAACCATTTCCCGATTCCAGGGAGGGAATCATATTACCAGCCAAAACCATTTCCCGATTCCAGGAAGGGAATCATGTGATCAGTCGAAACCATTTCCCGATTTCAGGTAGGGGGTCATATGAATAGACGAACAAAGATTAATTGCGACCAATATTCTGCGAATTCTCTTTCGTTTTCCTGAGTGTTTGTGAGATCAAGTTAAGAATTTTTATCGGTAGCTTCAAAAATGTAGAACCAAAAAAAAAAAATCCTAGAAGTAGCTCGGTTAAAGCGGAAACTCTGATAATCGGGGCTCGGATAATCGGGGTTCTACTGTATGTATTACAGTGCAACTTGGTTAATTCGAAGATTTCTCTTAGTCCCTTCAATTTCTTATTAAATCACTGTTAAAAAATCGTGGATAATTCGAAGTTCAATTTCCTTAATTCGAAGTTTTTTATAAAAAATTTCGAACCATAACGACTTTTCGGCGTTTCATCGTTAAGAAATTCGACACATGACAACTGAAATCCCCTTCCCGCCACCGTTCGACACGTGACGCTTCAGACGCTATTCGAGCTTTCTGATGTCAGTGTCACCATGTCTTTCAGTAAACCACGCATGTACAAGAATTTAACGTTCGCTGAAAAGGATGTGAAGAAGAAATGTCAAATCGCCAACGGGATAGCGCCGAATTTCGTCCGTACATTGTAAGTGAAGCTATTTTCCGTTCACTAAACATGCTTGATGATTTCGCTAACCTTAAGCGACTGAAATCTTCAAAACAATCAGACATTGCACAATTTTTTGAAAAACTATAATTTTCTGTAATGAATGTAATATGTACTGTAGCTTACGTAATATAAATCTTATTTTGTTTACATACATGTAATGTTTTAGGTCCTTCATACCATGATCTTTCTGAATAAATATTTACTTATTGACAGAATAATCTTTTCAAGCTTTCAGTGGACCGAAATTAACGTTAAAAGATGCAACTTGTTTAATTCTAAGTTTTGGATAATTCGAAGTTTTGTAGTGGTTCCTTCAGCTTCGAATTATACAAGTTGCACTGTAGTAAATTTTTAATTTTTAGTTTAAAAATAAATATAATAAGAAAGTACTCTGTATTTGAAAGAATAGAAAGTATGGAATTAAGATAACCTGTCGAAGTGATGAATTCGTCCAATCAGAATGTTTAAAAGATACAGGCCGATAAGTCCTGTATAGGGGTGTGGTGCTCCTATATAATCCCTAAAAGAAAAAGAAACTTATGTATTGGGGCATAAACATTTCAAAGAAAAATAAATTAATTAAAAATATACGCCATAGCACTGAATATAGACAAGCTACGGTCAAGACCGTTTAGACTTTCCAAAATTACCAATAAAGATGGCAATGTCACGGAAATTTCCCCATTTATATTCTGTCTTATATCTGGCTACCAAATACCATAAGCACTTTTCTGGTGACATTGTAAATTATTTCATGTTTTCTCAACTCTTAAACCTCACAATAACAATTATCCTTCTATTTTAAGATGGACCCATAAATAAGCAAAACAATTTATTCCGAAGTGAGTACAAACAGATAGACAACCAGAAAAAGTTTCAAGATGAATAGTAAGACTACTTATTCAGTCAAATAATTTTAGGAACTTTTTTGGAATAATATTTTATAAGTCCTTTTATAAGATTTAAAGTATTAAAGATCTGTCGAATGTATTTAGGCACCTTCTAAATTAGGAAATTTAAATAGCTATTAAGTTTACATTCCCATCCATTAGGGAGACGTAGTAAAAAACTCATTATATTAATTAATATATATCTTGAAGAAAATAATTTGATGTTAGCTCAAATGCAGGGTGAATTCAGATCGAAATATCATAATTTGAACAAAACATTCAGGAGATATTTTTAAGGAAGATACCTTATACGCGCAAATCATTTGAAGAATGAATTTGAGATTTTTAAAGAAAACAAACACCTATAAATAAATAATAAATGTCATATTTTACAATAAACACTTCAGAATTAATAAATGTTCAAATTTTAGCCTTTAGTCTCAGTGGAATAAAGATTCTTCAGCATTTTGTAATACAGGAGGTGGACAAAATAAAATGAACACTTGTGAATACAAAATCTTTATTAGTAGAGTGTTGGCCCACCCTTCGCCTGAAATACAGTTTGTATCCGACGTGGGATGGAGAAAAAAGGTTATGCGCAATGTTCAAGGTAATACGAAGTCATTCCTCGTACAGAGCGGACTCTAGTTCAGAAAGTGTGGAGGGAGGTGGAATCCTAGCATTCACTTTGGCCTCCAAAATACCCACAAATTCGATTATGTTAAGATCAGGAGGCTGAGGAGGCCAGATGAGATGTTCCGCTTCATATTCGTGTATACATTCATACAGACACCGAGCAGTATGAATGGTGTCTTGCAACAGAGGTTATTTGCCGGGGAACATAGTCTGCAGCAAAGGAGGAGATGATCGCCCAGAATGCTGAGATAATGCTGGGCTGTGATCTTTCCATAAAGGAAGTGATCCCAGACCACGCCAAGATATCGCAAGCCACACCATCACCGCGCTCCCTCTAGGCTTAACAGTAGGAAGGAGGCAATCAACATGAAAGGCTTCTGCGGGCGTTTTCCACCCACAAACATGTTCATTGATCTGAAATAATGTAAAGGAAGATTCGTCAGACCAAATGATATGTCTCACCTGCTGTTATGTCCAATGTCTGTGCTCGCGGCAAAGTTGCCATTGCTTTAACGCATTACGCGGTGTTACAAATGGTTTTGGAATAGCCGCTCTGCTATGAATGTTTGCCGCATGCAGTTCCCGTTGGATAGTTTTGATTAATACGGGTTCTGGACATGGGTGTTCATCTCGGAGATTATCTGGAACACCTTTGTCTTGTTCTGTCAGGTCGCTATCCACTTCAACAACCGTCTGTCTCTGTCAGTGAGTTTTGACTTTCGGTAATTGTCCTGTTTCGCAGCTGAAATCTTACAGTGTTTTGTGTAGGCTGACATAAAAGTTGTCACAGTGCCTCTTGCAACATCCACAAGGTTGGTTGTTTTCGTCACTACAACTCCATCGAAGCACGCTGTAATGATTATGCTTCTTCGAAATCTGAGAGGTCGGACAAAATGGCGTTTCACTGCAAATACAAAGTTTCAAGAACATGCAACCCGTATGTGCTGCTGATCGACTGATATCTTCGCCTTCACAGCCACTAGGTGGCAGACGACTGACTATTCTAGATGGCGTGGCTTTGCTATGCAAATGAAGTGTGGCCCATTTTTATATAGGTGTTCATATTGTAACAGTTTGCATAAAAATATTTTTAGAAATCCTTTAATTATATGTATTTTTGTAGAAATTACTTATCTGTGTTTATCTCTATTCATTTTTATTGTTAACCGTTATTTATTCCTTTTCGATTCCTAATTATTGGTGTTCTGTTTATTTTTATATTTTTTTCCGTTGTATCTGTTCAGTCAGTTAGTTAATTTAAATTCATTATGTTCTTCTCCAATCAATACATGTATTTCGTTAATTACTTATCCAATCAAATCAAACTATGTAAAATTATAAAAACCCAATATTGTCACGAACGTATTCGTGCCCCGCGCTGCGCTCATTTCCCTTTCCATTTTTCTAATATTTCTAATACATTTTCTTTTCCTTTTCTGACCATTTCTAACTTTACATATTTCTCTCTCGTCGTTCTCAGTCCTTGGCGTCTGTTAGACTACAAATTCCCGACACACTGGGGCCTCGAAACTCTTATGCCCATTTTAACGGCTTCGGGAATAGCTCGAGAAAGCTCCTCAAAACGGTCCACAAAGGCTATCAGGCCATGAAGCCTATTCTTCACCGTTAAAAGCTTTCTCCCAACTTTCCCTCTTTTGTTATGTGCATCGTGAAAGCGGGAAAACAAAGGGCCTGATGTCACAACAACGAGCGGTGTTGCCAGAAGCGATGGTGGGGACAGAAATGTCTCGCCACCCCTCCCAGGAATATAACGGCAGACCCCGAGAGGAAAGCAGGGCAGTATCCGGGGACCAGCGGCCGAGAGCAAGAAGCGAGGTTTGGGGAAGACGACACGGTCCCGCGGCAAGCGCGGCCAGTCGTCAAGAACCCCACCCGCACCTATCTTGCTCGGAGTCAATCCACGACAAAACTCCAGCAAGCAGCGTTTGAGAAGGCGAGGCGCAGATAAGACGGCCCGAAATTCACGCGGCAAGCGTGCACGGTAGTCGCAGACAACCTGCCCGCTTTCACTATTACCTGGAGCTCACCCCCTACAGGAGGTCGATGGCAGTGCAAGTGAGGAAGGCGAGCATCAGAGGAGACATCGCAGACCCGTGCACAAATACGATTCCGCCAGTCTCCAACCCAGCCGCCTGTTCGCTATTAGCTGTCGACATCTCCGGAGACACGGAGACAGATTTCGGTGGTCGCAAGTGTGCCTCTACAGTGCCCAAAGGATGCCATCGAGACCGTCCCGGCCGTTCATCCTCGTCAATGAAGCATCTCGTCATAGTGCCACCAGCGAGAACTTTATCAGCCCAGGACTGATCCGAACGGACAATTTGAGAGAGAACATGTAAATTATCTCTTTACTTCATATAATATACTTGATATCTAGTATTTGTTCTATTAGTTTATATCTATAATAAAATCTTTCTTTTAATCCTTAATCTGAGTTTTGCCCTTTCTCTTTCATCTGAAAGGCGCGGGCCACTGTCTCTAGGCTGGCTTTCCACGGCACCTCCCCCTTTTCCCGTCCAAATACTTCATTCACCCCCTTACACACCTCCCTCCCCCCCCCCCCCTTTGCCCCGTAGTCGTGGTTTGCTTAGGGATGCATTAGATGGCGAGCGCTCTAAAACAACACGTGACAATATTTCTCATGTAATAAATTTCTTCAGTTCAGTTCCAAAACTTGACTCGTTGTGTTTCGATCCTAAAGACTCTCCGACGAATATCATTACAATATTGGTACCGTAACCTTGGTCTTTGCTGCTTCAAGCCGGGGAAATATCATCATTTCCCTCCACAAGTAGAAGACATCGTGGCTTTCCGCCACTGGTAGGTATGTCAACCAAAGCTCGATCCACCCAAAGCTAAGCTTCCATTACAGCCACCCCCGTACACCACCAACGGTACAGGGAACCATCAGTCTTTTATGCCAGGCAGAACGAAGACTCCATCTGATGACTCAGAGATTACAACAGAATAGCCCAATATATGGGCACAGCCACACAACTGAAGAATTTCTATTTCACACTGGCAGGCACAGCTCGCAAATGCTTTGAAAACAACAAACCGCAGCTAAACATTTGGATTGCTTTCGAAGAGCCTTTCAGCGCAACATTCATCGCCTTTTAACGACAACATACAACAGGCTAGGCGTTTGTTGGAAACAAGGGCCCAGCGATCGGATGAGAGCTGCCAGAATTACATCGAAGAGGTCTTGGATCTTTGCCGCCCAACGGATGAGACAATGTCCGATGGAACAAAGCTGTAACAACTCATGAAAGGAATCGTGAAAGACGTATACACGCTCCTCCTAGCTCTAAGGATAGAAACTACGGAGGAATTCCTTAAGTAATGACGCAGGATCGAAACAATGAAACATAAGCGAGTCACGGACTCAACGCAATTCCGACGCCTTCCAGCGTTACCTGCATTGGATAACGTTGCATTGCTCCAAATACTCGGTCATCACCATTAGCTCACATAATACGGGAGTAGCAAAAATTAAATTGCAGTTTACCAAGAGCAAATCCAGGCCTTCATTGCTCCTATCAAAACCAGCCTCCGACACCAGCCTACCCGCATGACACCACTCCGAGGCCGCAAAATGAACCACAGTCAATCGTTCCCACAGCCTCTCAAATTCAGACGGGACCCTTCAGCTCTGGAGAACTTCGCAAGATATCCATCGTGAAGGACATTGCCGAACTCACCAGGGAAACAACTACTGGAATCAACAGCAGAACTACGGGCCCCTACGTGGTCTAGACTACGGGTCTAGATAACGAAGGGATTGACGAACCATTGATTGTCCTGAAGAATAAGAGAATCGCCACCTATCAACCCATTGAAACCCATTCATCACAGCCATTTCGCCGGACGAACAGCCACTCATCCGCCTGAGTCTATTAACAACTCCTCACGTAACGCGAAGGCCTGCAGAGCGTCATCAGTCCTCAAGTAATACCCGCCGAAACTCAACAACTGTTAGGCCTATTAAAGAAACATCGAACCGTATTTGATCATCCAAACCCAGAAATAACACTCCTTTCGAACACTACACACCGAATTGTACTGAAACCACCCACCGCACAAGCAAAAACGCTACAGACTATCATCTAAAGAAAGGCAAGTTATTCATGACGAAGTCACCAAAATGCTGACTCAAAGAATCATTACATCCTCGCATAGCCCTTGGAGTTCTCCTGTAGTTCTCGTGTAAAATAAAGACGGCAGTTGGCGGTTTTGTGTTGAATACAGACGACCCAATGCAGTTGCAAAGAAGAATCTTTACCCGTTGCCTAGAATTGAAACGCTAAATACTTCTCCAGCGTTGACCTCAGTACAGGATATTGACAGATCAAGATAGATGAAACGGAAGCAAATACGGAGCTTCTACGGCATCTGTTCCTATTACCGCAGATTCATTACGAACTTCGCGACGATAGCCCGCCTACTGTCATCATTAAAGCAGAAGACGACGCAGTGTATTTGGGATCAGCCGCAACAAGATGCCTTCAACCGACTGAAATTAGCCCTAACGATGGAGCCTAACTTAGATGCCACTTCGATGGCACTGCATATGCGGAACTACACATTGACGCATATTGACCACCCATAAGAAATGCCTCTCAGTAATTTGGTCTCTCATAAAACTTCGAACCTTATCTCTATGGCCGGACGTTCATAGTTGTCACCAACCAATCACGCACTTTGCTGGCTAGCAAACCTCAAGGATCTCTCAGGAAGGCTAACAAGATGGGCCCTTCTGCTTCAGGAATACGACATCACCATAGTATACTGTAGAAGCGGTTACCTAATGCTTCCTAATGGAGCTGTTATTTTTTAAAACCTTTACTCCGGCAGAGAATATAAGAATAATATAACGCATCAAGATAATACTTATGTGTAGCTAACCTGTTGTAAATAAAAAGCAAAGCCAATACATTTAAAGCAAATCTATGTATATATTCTTTCAATAGTTCTTGTTACATAAATATGTTTGCTTTAATCACTTGCAGGAATTCACGTGTTATGATACGAAGTATCTCACGTTAAAGGCATGTACAATACTCTTCTTAAATTGACGTTTAAAAGTCTCTTTCTGTCAACTTTATGTGTACTTGTATTATCGCCCTAAATCTTTACTTTATAATCTTTACTTGTGTCTTGTGATGTGACCTTCTTGAGTAAATAACGGTATTCTTGTGTAATTGGCCCGTCCGTGTGAACAAATCAAAGGTTACTTACAATTTCTTGAAGTTCTAATATCTTCCGTCTACTCGTCCGGTATTGAATAGCCTTCTAGGAATACTTGACGTTGTCTTTCTATTCGCTGACTTTCGAACTCCGTAGAAAATAAGCATTCGAACCAAGTAACTTCTTAAATACTTCTTGATTCGAACGAACTTCCAATCTACTTTCCAGCATATATACCTATTTTGTTTCACTGCCACTTACTTTCAGGATCAAGGAATATTCAGCTTCCATATTCCCTTGCATCTTATAACGAGATAACTTTTTGTATACGTTCGTTATCATCTACCGCCATTTTTTTTTCTTCTCGATTCACATTACCTCCACAACAACCGAACTCTATCGTCACACGAGTTCATTGTTTAACAATCGATGCTGCGTCGCATCGAGTGTATCACGTCTTTTATTGTTCCGTTGTTCTTTTTGTTTTAATCTTTCAACTTAGATTATTCACGGAAAAATATTGACTAATTTCTGAATTGCATTCTGTTTGATAATTCTCTGGAAATAATTCAGGTAAGTATTTCAATTCAAACCTACATATACAAATCTGGGAAAAAACATCTCGAGTCAGACTGCTTATCCCGCTATCCCGTCACCCAGATTGAAGCCAGCCGAGCGATTGCAGCCTTTACCGATGACATAGACTTTGCCACCGAAGAGCGTCAGGACCCCGCCCTCCTCAAGATTATCACGGACCTAACGAAGACCAAACAGCCTGATTCGTGTGTATTCGAACTACATGCCTACGTTCTGTATAAAAGAAGCTGCGAGCCCAATTCTAGATCTCTTTAACTCGTGATCTCATCGCACCTGCGGAGAGGCATAATAGATAGCTCAGCCAATTGCTGTTCACCTACGAATAGCAAGATTTATGCCTGTGTTCGACAACGATATTTCTTTCCTGCTCAGCTGAAGACCGTTTCGAGATTTGTTACCTGTTGTTTGCTCTGCCAGCGCCCCAAAACACCAGCGCAGCCACATGCCGAAAACCTACAACCACTGCCGATCGTCAATGAATGATTTCATCGTGTGGGAATTGACTCACTAGGCCGATTTCCAACGTCAATTGCCGGAAATAGAGTGTAGTCGATGTGGACCATTTTACAAAGTACACCGGGCTTCCGAAGTGACAAAATTTTTCAAGGAAGAAATTTCATCCTGTCCTTACAATTTTCCAAAATTACAAAGTTTCTAAAAGTACCCCTAGATATCCTATTAAAATTGTAAATGTTTACAATATTTTTCCGTGTGTTTCAACATTGTTATATTAAAAAGTGAAAATCAATTTCACACAGCACGTCTGAGATAAAATTTAAAATTTATATAACAAATTGAAATACATACTTAAGGGAGCTTTCGCATTCCTTCATCTTCGGCCTAATTAAACCTTTACAATTATAATGCTTTAAATACATGTCATATTCTATTTTAAACAAATATTATGTAAATTAAATCCTGTTGTCTCTGTCAACGGTGATTTGTTCTTTGCATTTTGCCTCCTTTATCGGAATTGTCTGGAAACAAAAGATATCATTTTGATTTAATTTGGTGTTTTATTTATCTTGTTGTCCTAGCTATTTCTTATTTGTTTTTGGGCTTGAATTCAATATTCCATTCTTCTTCCTTCTATTCTTTTAGAGTTTACAGTGTAGTGTTTTCTTGCCGTCTTTTCTTTTTCTATTTTTTTTTGTACCTTTTCCTCTTTCTTCTAGGAATTTCTCAAATAAAAAGATGTATTATTAATAAGCATTTTCTTATTTACAAGATTGTAAGAAATATAGTATGATTCGATTGTCTCTGACTGTCTGATTTTTGCTTTTGAATCACTATAGTATTTTGAAATAGACCACTTCCCCTGCGACTACATTCACAACATAAACAAAGTAATAATTAATACAAAAAACCAAACACACAAAAACAATAGAGATATAAAGAATAAATAGTTTCATGACATGTTGCGAAGGTAGACTTCCTTCTTCGTCAGATGATATTAAATAAATAAATACATGAAAAGAAAAACAAGGCTCGGAATTTGAAATTTAAAATTTAAATGTAACAATAATTGTAGATAATAAAATCACAACTTGATATAATATAAATAAATAATATAAATATCTATTGTAAATTATATTGTAGCGCGTTCTTAATAGATACTTCAGTATTGTAACAGTGTTTAGATTTAATTAACAATGATTCGTGAAATTTACATAAGTAGCAATCCTTCTGAATCCCATAGATAACGGGATTGTTTACCATTATATTGTGACCGGTATTTTTGTGATGTAATGCTGTTAAATATTGCAGGTTACTTTGCTATATAAATCTTTCGTGTTATTTCATTCGAATTTTTACTTTATATTTAGTTTCACCAAAATACATGCAATTAATATTGACACCTTCACATTTGATACCATAGATAACTCCCATTTTATCGTCATTATCAATTTTATTCATATTATTAATATTCTTATTAAATATGTGTTTTAAAGTATTATTTGCTTTGTGTGCCAATTTTATGTTTGCTTGATTTAAAATAGGATCAAGCATATGGTTAAGGTTAGCATCATACGGAATAGAAACAAATTTCTTATTTTCTTTTGTACTAGGCTTTGAGAATTTACTTCTTTGCATGGTTTTGCTAATTGTTTTATTAAAAAAATCTATAGGAAATCATTCTTTAAGAAGATACTTCTGATTGAGTTTAATTCATTGGATAATAATAACTGATTTGAGCAAATTTTAATAGCTCTGTTAACCGCCAAAGAAGTTGCGTTTGTTTTATAAATCACCGGTCCTGCTCATTTGTAATTCATAGTAACATTTGCAGTAACTTCCTTCCTATATACTGTAGTATTAAATTGATCCTTATTTCTAATTATTAGAACATCCAAGAAAGGAATTTTGTTGTTACTTTCTAATTCCAGTGTGAATTTTATATCATTATCAATTTCATTGAAAGCAGATAAAATGTTGTGAATTTCATTCTTATTAACCAACAAAAAAATATCATCTACATATCTACAGATGAAGGAAATATTCTTATTTATTAATTCCAATTTCCATAATTTAGATTCTAGAAAATGTATAATATATTCAGCAATTATGGCCGAGGACGGCAAACTCATGAATACCCCCCTTTTTTTGTTGTTAAACAGAATCTTCAAATTTGAACCATTGCATCTTAAATCTGGTGTTTACCAATATATAAATATGATTAATATCAATTAAGCCTTTTTTAATATATATATTTAAATTAAGAGTATAAAAATAATCAATTGCATTATGGATTAGAGATACCGATAAAGAAGTACATAAATTCACTACATCGAATGATGCCATAATGTTATCATCATGGTATGTGCTATCTCTTAATTGATGCAGGAAACTTACATTGTTGGGAACTTTAAATCTAGAAACATATTCAATTTTTTTTAAGTTCTTGAACAAGAATTTTTGAAATCTTCATAATTGCACTGTTAGAACATACTATAATTGGTCTAGTTTTATATCTATTATTGACTTTTTCTTTGTGAATTTTAGGATAACCTCTAAAGTATAGAAGATAATAGTTTGTTGCACTAATAAAATCCATGTTCTCTTTATCTATAATCTCTTCTTTGGCTAATGTACGTATTTCTTTGTTCATGCGAAAAATTGTAAGTTTTTCATTATGTTCGGTTACGCAAATTCCTTCAGTGTTATTAAGGAAATGACTGCACATTTCGTTATTTTTACACAAATCCATTGCAACAATAGCACCTCCTTTATCTGATTTTTCAGGTATTGAGAAATGTTTTTCGGTTCATTAAGTGCAATTTCCTCCCTGGGGTTTAACATACTTTTTGTGAATTTATTATGCTTAAATATATTAAAAACCGTGCCAATTCTGTTTCTTAAGTCCTTTTTAGTATCTTGATTGTCGATGAAACGTATTTGAGACTCAATCTTCGTTGCAATATTGTATATATTCATATTCTCTTTGCCAATATTGAAACCAAACCCTTTACATAAAAGGTTTCTTTGATCCTGTGTAAAGGTTATTGTACTATCGTTGATGAATCTGTCATTGTATATAGATTGCTTTCATTTTTGGATGCTGAATCTAGCTAGTTTCTTACATTGTCATTCAGCAATTTTGTGAAATAGGGGAGACCGGGGCCAAGTGGACCTAGGGGTAGAGTGGACCGTTGACTTTAGTAATTCGTGTAGACCCTAGAATGTGCCAAAAATCGGATAGAAGGTTGGTGCCATTGTGGCGCTGCTACCACAAAAGCGTCAGTGAATTCGGCTTATTGGTGACAGTGAGGTGATCGATTGTTTTGTTTTTGTTCAGGTAAGTAAATGTTTAGTGTTATTTTTACTTTAATATTGCCGTTCAGCGATGCATTGAATAACACAACCGTAATATGCATATTAAAGGCGGCAATCTAAAGATCATTTTAAGCTATAGTATGAATTGAATGCTTAAAGTAGTCGATAGTTATAACTGAAGGAAACGCCAAAATGGCGATGGGGCAGAGTGGACCGAACGACACGGGGCACATTGGACCAGTGGTCCACTCTGCCTCGCTGTTTTTACAATAAAATATTTTGGCACTACCATTATATTTTTTTCTATATTATATATTTATTATGCCTATTATATTATATTGTATTATATTATTACATATTATATTTTTTTATATATTTTGTTATGTAGGCTATTATATATTGTGTGTAGCCTATATTATTAAAGGATATTACCCCTTTAGTAATTCCTCTCAGCAAGTACCGTAATAGGGGAAGACTTCGTGCGAAGGCATCTTAATCTTCGAAAATAGCCAATTTACACATTTAACTATTATTAAATTCTAATTAAAAACTATGCAAACTGTCACGTTGTGGAATTGGCAACATGACACGATTAAAATCTTGGTCTCTGATGGAATATATTTTGATTTTTAATAATTGTATTGTTGTAATTATGTATTTCAATTTTTGTATTTGGTAAAGTCTTGTGTATTATTATTGTGATATTTCATGGTTAAATCTTATTTTAATGGTTTGAGCTTACTTAGAAAACAATTTGTGCGAAAGAAAAAGAAAAACTTCGAAAAAACAGTTGTGCGTTGATTGAGTGATCACGTGGTTTTATCTGTTTCGTTTTCCAATGGGAACAAAAAGAGAAAAGTTAAGTACACTCTGGCGGGATAAATCAGATCAGTTGATGAATCTGAAACACACGGGCAAAAAAGTACACCCAATCAGTCTAAACATTTCAGGAGTGGGAGCGTATTCTAAAACACACACAATTACATCCCTAAGTGAACTAACACAATTTTCAGTAAGTAAAACTCTAAATTAAATATAAATTCTATACACACTTTGTTACATTAGAAAGCATTAAAAAATGGCATAAATAACAATATAATCTTAATAATCTTAATAGAGAACAAAAAAAGGTCAACGGCAATACTGACGGATACGCCAGTAAAAAAAGCTCTGCAAGAAGAGCAACGAAAATCTAAAGAAAGAAAAGAAAGAGTAGCAACGAAAAACATGACTCGGCCAACAGTCTCTAAAAGCAACATAAACAAAAAAAAACAAATAGAAGCAAAGGAAAAGGGATAAAGAGGAAACAATTACAGATGATTAGTGATGATGAAGATGATGAAGATGCTGTGCGCCTCTCCTGTTTGAAGAACTTTAAAAAAAGCAAACCATGGCAGGAGTGGATTCAATGTAGTGCAAGAGATGGGCCCATAGTTCCTGCGTAGCCAGTGATATTCGGGGTTTATTTTACGAATGCCTCAACTGTAAAGAAGATTTCTCTAGTGAAAGTGATTAATTAATTCAATGTAAACCTATTTGATATTATTCATTTTCGACTTTCAACTGCATAATGATTATTTTAAATTTTCACTTGAATATGTAATACCTTAGGTAGTCTATGTTAAGTTAAACTTTATTTCATGATATCCTAAATGGCATATTATTTTATATTCAATAAAAATCTTACTTTAAATATTGTTATTCTTACCAGGACCAACCTACCCCATGGGGTGGTCCAGTCTGCCCCGTGGTCGGGGCAGGTTGGACCACTCTACCATTTTTGCTTTGCGAATTAATACCAATTTTATTTATGAATATAATGAAATGAAATCAAGTATTTACATTGTTGAATAGTTCCTGATTCTGACAAAAATAAATGCAATGGAAAATCTCTTAACAAAAAAAAAAAAAAATTCATTAAAAAAAAGTGGACCGCTCTGCCCCGGTCTCCCCTATATGAATACCATTTTTAGCAGCAATCTTTAAAATCGTAAAATAATCATTGGATTCTAAGATGTTATTTATCTTATTAGCAATAATTCTTACATCATTGATAAGTTTGTTCAGTTTTATTCTCTCTTCGATCATGAGTCTTTTGACAATATCCAGTAAGTGTTCAATTCTCATGTTAGCAGTATTCATCTTTATGCTACACCTATTATTATCCAATTATTATTTATTATTATCCAATGAATTAAACTCAATCAGAAGTATCTTCTTAAAGAATGATTTTCCTATAGATTTTATTGATAAAACAATTAGCAAAACCATGCAAAGAAGTAAATTTTCAAAGCCTAGTACAAAAGAAAATAAGAAATTTGTTTCTATTCCGTATGATGCTAACCTTAACCATACGCTTGATCCTATTTTAAATCAAGCAAACATAAAATTGGCACACAAAGCAAATAATACTTTAAAACACATATTTAATAAGAATATTAATAATATGAATAAAATTGATAATGACGATAAAATGGGAGTTATCTGTGGTATCAAATGTGAAGGTGGCAATATTAATTGCACGTATTTTGGTGAAACTAAACGTAAAGTAAAAATTAGAATGCAAGAACACGAAACAGCTATACAGCAAAATAACCTATAATATTTAACAGCATTACATCACAAAAATACCGGTCACAATATAATGGTAAACAATCCCGTCATCTATGGGATTGAGAAGGATTATTACTTAGGTAAATTTCACGAATCATTGTTAATTAAATCTAAACACTGTTGCAATACTGAAGTATCAATTAAGAACGCGCTACAATATAATTTACAATAGATATTTATATGTTACATTTGCAAGTTGTGATTTTATTGTTATCTACAATTACTGTTACATTTAAATTTTAAATTTCAAATTCCGAGCCTTGTTTTTCTTTTCATGTATTTATTTATTTAATATCATCTGACGAAGAAGGAAGTCTACCTTCGCAACATGTCATAAAACTATTTATTCTTTATATCTCTCTTTGTTCCTTTGTATTAATATTTATACACACAGAATGGATAATATATAAACAAAGTATTTTGAAGATCAGAATTGGGATGTTTTTAATCACAATGTTGACTTACAAATGATCCTTCAGTGTTTTTATTCTTAATGGCATACTCATGACGATATAGAATTTGATGCAATTTCTTTAAAAAGACTGCAAGGAAACAATAACACTACGCTACAAAACCTAAGAATTTCACTTAAAGAATTTCATTTGCTCTGTCAGTATGGAAGCGAATGTGTGGCAGGGAAGCCACTAAAAGCTGTGCGGTTTTCTATTTATATAAAAGAAAATAATAAAAAAAAGGCAATTAGTTAATCCCCGCTAGTCAACTGTTAGCTTAAGAAGGATTAACCATAGGGATTGACTAATTGAACTTTTTTATTTTTAATTTACTTTTTGATGTTTTTTTTATATAAAGGGCCTTTTTTATGTTTACTTGTTTTTTGTTTATATTTCCTTTAATCTCACTGAGCTGCATACACTGGGTGAATCGAACTAAGAACGGGTAAAAACCCTGACACAGACTTGTCTTGAATTTCCGATATCAAAATTACCAACTTAGTGATTGTTACTTGTTGTGCATTTTTATTCCCTTGTATAATATTCCTGAATGTTCTGTCATTCCTTTCACTACAAAGAGTAATTAAATTCAATGTACTTATAAACTTAATAGCAAGAAATTATCTTCTCATCAAGAAATCAAAGATCTTGCTGTTATCTCCATTTCCAATCCCTCTTTCAATTCTCACTTTGAATACATTACAAACAAAACCTTCTGGGTTTTTGTGATACACCAAGACAAATTCTTAAATAAAATATAGGATCTCATTCATCTTTATAATTCCTTATCAGCATACTTATAGTAAATTGCAGAAAAAAAAAACACAAAAAAAGTTTCGTAAATTTATTTTCCTCAAAATTTTTAGATTTTATCCTAATAAAATTAGTTACGATATTATTCTAGGTACAACTGTTAGAAAATGCGAAAAGTTTTTACTGATTTTGCTTTATAATCTTCTTAATAATAAAATCCCAAATTCCGGTCTGCTACTGGAAATTATTTGGTGGCACACATAGGACACTTGAAAATTCTCTTCCTAACCAAAAAAGTCATAGCATCTACATAAGATATGTACATCATCTTTGATGGTACGATGTACAAAAGCTTACGGCATCGAATCTGTTGAATGTTTACTTTTCATCACTTTTTTTTTCTTTATTAATTTATTGTTTTTTATCTATATTTTCTTTTTAGTTTTACTTATGTTAATGTATTTTTTTTACTTACTAGTGATATAAGCCACAAATTAAAAACCGATCAGAAATATCAAAATAGTAAAACATTTATTTTTTTAATTTTTCTAAATTAACAATTACATGTATTTTTAATTAAAAAATAAATGGATTTAATACATTTAAATTAGCAATTACAAATATTTTTAATAAAGTGTAGATAAAGGTACAGATGGCTTTACATATCTAGTTAAATTTCTACTTCCTACATTCACTTCATAAAATTATTTAATATTTAAGCTATTGGAAAAGAAAAACTTACTAAAAATGGTCATGGATTTATGTAGGAGATTCGGAAATCTTCACGCGTATGTTAATCTATTTTTTTTTTTTGTATGTATTAGAAATGCGTAGTATTCAATTTCTTACGTTTTTTTTTTATTTAAGTCCAAAATATCAACTGAATCCTAATAAACAACATTAATATGAGAAAGAAAAAAATTATTTTACTTCACATTAATTCGAACATTTATAAAAATATTAAAATAATAAAAGAAAACAACAATTTACTTTATCTTCTAATTAAAGAAAATATTAAACTTGATACTCATGAGATCATGACTAATGACAAAGTTCTCGAAAAAATTGGGGAAGAGAGAAGTTTATTAAAGAACATTAGAAGAAGAAAAAAGAACTGGATTGGTCATGTGCTGAGAGGTGAAAATCTCATGAAGGAAGTATTGGAGGGGAAGATTGAGGGAAAGAGACCAAGAGGAAGAAAGAGAAAAATGATCCTGGATGACCTATTGGTTACAAGTGGATATCAAGGCCTGAAAGAGGAGGCAAGAAATAGAACAACTTGGAGGAAGAGACATTGCTGACCTTATTTGCTGCTTGCCATTGGACCTGTCTACGACAGAACACTGATGATGATGACTCATGAGATATTCACACAATATAACTTTATATTATACATCATCTTTCTACTTCTTCTCACATTTACATTTAGAGCCTAAAGAAGCAGAACAATAAAGTCCTGCGAAATATCATTTGTGTAACAATGAGGAGGAGTAGAATATATGCGATATAAAGTTGTAAAGAAAATATTATTTATAATTTCTAATCTTATTAGTAATTTTAGCCAGAAAATACGATTCAAATGAAAAAAAACAAACATTCAGCAGATTCCAACTGAGGAGCTTTTGTAACCTACATTTTCACCTAACCAGATGGTATGGCGACAACTGCTTTGTGTTTCTGACATTTAAGCTACTATCGGGAATACAATGAAAGCAATGCTAAATGTTTAAGTACTTCCTGCAATGCTCGAATTATTTAAGACTCCCTGTACA
>JAFIDM010000179.1:17537743-17559490 GCA_023159025.1 Thereuonema tuberculata | reverse complement strand
TGTACAGGGAGTCCTCTCCTTGTTATCCTATTGGCTACAAAACGCTGGGAGCCATACTTCCCATGACCCAAACGATC
Organism: Thereuonema tuberculata; assembly: GCA_023159025.1. NCBI lineage: Eukaryota > Metazoa > Arthropoda > Chilopoda > Scutigeromorpha > Scutigeridae > Thereuonema > Thereuonema tuberculata. The sequence goes on along the minus strand of JAFIDM010000179.1, from coordinate 17,559,413 downwards.
CTTTAGACCAGTAGTTGGATAATACAAAGGTAACTTATCCAGTAAAAAAATACAGAATCACTTATTGAGTTTTAGTAGAATTTCTAAAAGTATTTCTTAAATTGTGATAAAAAAAAAATAATTTTAATCTTTAATAATAATAATAATAATAATAATAATAATTTATTGCGTATAAAGAAAAAATATTTACAACAATATATATTGATTACAGTTTTGACATCCCTGTTGTCTTAAGGGGAATCGCGTCTAGAAGACAAAAAGGTGTCGGCATCGAGGCAAATAAGATGAAATTTAAACAAAAAGCATTACAGAGAGAGAAAAAAAAACATCAAATGTAGAAACTGAAATATTTTAGTTATTTTTTGTTTACAAATTTTTTACAATGTACATTTTGAATAGGAAAAAATTTCAGTTCATCAAATTTTGAGGAAATTATATGCCAAGGAAATTATTAATATAAAATAAAATTGGACTGTGCCCTTAACTAGGTAGAGGAAGGAGAAAAGAAAAAAGGAGGGAGTGGGCAGAAAGAGGAAAGAGGAGAGAATACAATCAATTATTGGATTTATGTAAAATGAGGGATTATATATCTATAAGGATTTATTAGGATTGAGTTGAGTATAAAAGTGTTGTGTAAGTTCTCTTTTAAATTGTGCCAAAGAGCAATCACGAATTTCCTTTGGGATTTTATTCCAATTTAGAGGAGCTGAATAACTGACTGCTCTCCTTTTATAGTTGGATCTTGTTTTTGTTAGTAGAAGAACAGGATTGAGTCTATTTTATAAGAATGGGAACGGGATTAATATTTAAAGTAATTGAAGGATATAGTTTTTTTGTTGATAGTTTTATAGATGAAAAGAGCCAACTGAAGCGTATAGATATGATTGAAAGAAATTATTTTAAATTTTGTCGAGAGGGATCGGGTAGAGTAGAGGCGGGTTTTTTTATCAAGGATTCTTAGGAAATGCTTTTAAACAATTGAGTAACATTTTTGCTTGAAATTTGGCAGTGGGACCCCAAATGATTACACCATAACACAAGTTTGTATGAATTATTGACCAATATAGACTCAGAAGTATTTGCCTAGGCAGAAAATAAAGTTTCCTAATGATGCCCAAATTTTTTGAGACTTTATGAGCGATTTGTTGTGCATGGAGATTCCCTGACAGGTCGCGTGAAAGAGTGATACCTAAATATCTGAAGGATTGGACCTCTTGTAATAAGGAGTTGTTATAAGTGATAGAGAAATTGTCAGAGTTGAGTATTTTATTTCTTTGATAGAAAAACATATAAACCGTTTTGGTTGCATTAAAGTAAGATCGTTTGAGGATAGCCAAGATTCAAGATAGAAAAGTGATCACTGAGTGATCGTGCTTGAGTTTTCCACATTAGGATGAACAAATAGGTAGGTTCCGTCATCAGCATAAAAGATACATTTGGGAGCAGGTGATGTGAGAATGAGATCGTTTATAAATAAATTAAAGAGAAGGGGGAAAGGATAAACCCTTGGAGTAAACCTGTTGACGTGTGATGTACTGAAGAGGAATATCCGTTTATGTTCAGCTGGTATTGTCTTTGTGATAGATATGAAGAGAGCCATGTAAGAGGTGGGCCTCTAATACCCATATGTTCCAATTTTTGGAGTAAAATATTGATATTGAGTCAAAGGCTTTTTCAAGTACAAGAAGAGACCTAAGACGATCTTATTAGCCACCATATTCTCCGTGATAAACTCTGAGAGTTCTATAAGTGCAGTTTCGGTATTTTTCCCTATAATAAAACCATGTTGTTGTTGCGCAATGACTTTTCTTATTGATATATAGATAGAGCGTTTGCTGTGGTATAATTTTTCAATTATTTTGGAAAAAGAGTTACCACGGAGACGATAGTTGGTCAGAGTGTTCACATCTCCTGCTTTCCGTAATGGAACAACTTTCGCTTGTTTGAAGGAAGAAGGAAAGACGCCTTCAGATATTGAGATATTAAAAATAAGAGAAAGAGGGAGTGCAATGTCATCCACGATCTGTTGAGAAAGTATGGGGAGATCTCATCAGGACCAGAGGAAGTTTTGTTGGATAGTGATTGGATAGCTTGTTTAACTTCATAAGGGGAAGTAGGAGATAGAAAGAAGGAGGAAGGACTTGAATTGTTCAATATGGGATGTACATTTTTATCTGATGTGCTGAAGGGAATATTTGGTAGAAGGATGTTAAGAAATTTACTTAGGTTTTGCTTGATTTTTTAAAGTTATTTTCTATAATAAGAGTAGACGGACATTTTGGTTTTCTGTGATTAGATATTAATTTGTTGATATTATTCCACTTTTCTTTTACGGAGAGATTATCATTAAATAGATTTTTGTAATAACTTTTTTTTAGAAGCTGTAATTCGTGACTTTAAGTCATTCCTCATGACTTTAAGATGTTCTAGTTTTGCGAGTGTAAGATTTTTTCTTATACGATTTATATAGTTTATTTTTGTGATGGATATTTTTTAAAAGTTCAAAGGATATCCATGGTTTCTAATGGATTATTTTGTGGAATTATTTTAGGAGATAAGAGAAAAATATTTGTTAAATCCCGAGAAAAAGAGTTCGTTGAAAATTGAAACGGAGTATTCCATAGAGGTTACGTCTTCCATTTCTTCAGCCCAGTCAATTGACTGTAAATATTCTCTAAATTTATTTATGTTATTAAGGGAGAATTTGCGATTCTTCATTTTCGTCGCTCTTTTAAATGAGAAACTTTTAAGTAAATCTGAAAGTTTTATAGTGAAAGATACCGGATCGTGGTCAGTAATGAATTCGTTTAGTTTGAATCGGAAAATTAGTGAAGATTTGATCAAGAAGTGAGTGAGATCAGTATGAGGTAGAGTGACAGGTTGGAGATTCAATAAGTGGAAAGAAAGAGTTTAATAATTCATTGTTTAGAACATTTTTGTCATTTGTATTCAAGAAGTTAATGTTAAAATCGCCCGTAAATATTCCTCTTTTTTTGATTTTGACCAATAAATTGTGAAATGGAATCAATATAAGTATAAAAATGAAGAATATTTACCTTATAATATACTTTTTGCAGCATAGTAAGACCTCAAATCAAATTTTATATTTTCTTAATAGTCCATTTGTTTTGTAATAATATACAAAGAAATGATTTTTCATAATATTTCACTTACGTTAAAACACAATTGAAAATTTCCAAGATAGTGGAAATTATTGTGAAGGTCAGAACTTCTCTCGAAGTATCTGAGGCAAATGTAATCCATGTTGACAATGATTTCAGTTTTCTTCTCTTCACTAATAACGATATCTAAAATAGAAAAAAAAAAACAAGTACATTTCTATGAGTATTTGTTGATTATTCTACAGCAATTATTCGAAATTACAACTTTCACAGCAAAATAAAATACCCCTTGACTCAATGATACTCTAGAAATATGGATGAACTTCAAATTTAATACTCCAAGTCTGAATTTCTCTGATTGAACTTTAACTATTTGCCTACAAAAATTAGTTTCTTGAGATAATTTAGTCTATGAGTGTTTGTATGTGTCTGTGTACAATTGCTTTCTTCACCCACCAGTAATATTTGAATCACTGAAAGGATTTTCTTAAAGTTTAATATGAATAGTAGTTATATGGTCATTTTAGACCATTACAGTCTAAAGGTTGAAGCCACCCATAGCTTCTGAATACTTTCTCCACGTTCGCCTATTCAAGAATATAAGTACCAGGTACTTAGCCTTATCTACTTGTTTTAATTGGTGTCCATCCAATGCAATACATACATCATGCTTCTTAGGCGAAAGTGTAAGCAATTAATAAATAGGTTTTTTTTTCAACATTCACAATCATAAGATTCTTAATACACCATTCCTTCGAACAAACCAAAGCTTGGTTTAAAAGCTTAACAATAGCTGTTGTATTTTGCTGTAGGTAGCATAAAAAACGTAACATCTGCAAACAAAAGACAAGTAACTGTCAGTCTTTGTAGTGTAATAAACAAATCATTAATAAAAACATTGAAAAGAGTGCAACTAATAATTGCACATTGTGGCAGACCATTTCTCAGCTGCATTACTTTGAAATTTATCTTTGAAAACGAACTGCTTCTCTAAGCCCATCTCGCTCCTTTTAAGTTTGAATAATTATTGAAATTATTTAAAAACTTGGAAAAATTTCAATAATTTCAATAATGAAAATAGTTTGTAAGCGAAATCTATGTAAAAATATTTTCAATAATATAGAAGTTTTATAAGCAAATCAATTGTAAAAAAAAGTTTTGCAATTATTAAAACAATGTTGTCAACAGTACATCAGTTGTACAGTATATTTTCCCAAGAGTTTTCCTATATTGTTACCAGATTCTTTATTGTATTTTACGAAGAGTTTTTTCAATGTATATAAGAAGGCCTGATGAAGCAGTTGAAAGAAATAAAACTGCGAAATATAGCGTTGATAGGAAGAGGATGTATCTCGTATCATTTTTAGTAATTACATTAGAGCTTTTAAAAATAAACAACCAATTTTGTCAGATTGGGCATACGATAAAATTTAATCACAATCCGGACCCCATTGCTAAAGTGATCTACAAATGCAATGATGAATTAGATAGATTGCTTACTGAATCATGTTATATAAATTCGAATAAATGTTTTAATAAAGATAAAACTCTGAAAGTCTCTTAATGTCACTCAGAATTTTTACAAAAAATATTTGATTAAGAGAAATTTAAACAAGAGAAATTTGAAAAAATAATATTAAGAAAGGTTTAACATATTAATGTTATTATAATACATCATTGTCGGTATTATAAGAGTGTTTAATATTGTAATCTCATGTTTTTTGGTTATTCTTTAATAATTGAATTAAATCACAAAGATGTAATACATCAATTGTAATTTGGAATTTGTATATTCATTGTTTGTTTTATGTTCAAGGAGAGAAATACAGTAGATCCCCGATTATCCGCGGAGCGGATAACGAAAATCGCAGATAACCCGAAAAAAAACTAAAAATGAGGTGTAAAATATGTAAAACTTTTAAAATATGTACAGTAAGGCAGAAACCTTTGCTCTACGTTTGCATCCACAAATTCCGATAAGGCCTATAGGATTACGATGCACAATAAACCGGTTAGTAATTTTCGACCTTCGTACTGTACGGCCTATTGTATTTTCCCTGTTGTTGGCTTGGATTAAAAATGGTTTTTTTGAGGTCCGTAATTAAAAAAATTTTTTGCGGCACTCGCGGATAATCCGCACCGTGGATCATCCGCTCGCGGATAATCGGGGCTCTACTGAAGTTTTTTTGCTTCTTTTTCCACCTGAAGAAGAATAATCGAATAGATTATTCGAAATATTGTCATTATTATGGAGTAAAGAATTTATACAAGAATTTATTGTGAAGTTATCTTTATCGTAACAGATAAGTATATATTTAATTTAAAAGTAATAATGATTTAAAATTTAAAAAAGAGTTGGAAATAAATCTAAAATTTTTAGATATTAAATTGGTAAAAATAAAAAATAAAAATTGTCATGGAGCATTACAAAAAGGATTTCTGAAGTGATCACATTTTAAATTATTTTTCAGGTCACAAAACTCATATCAAGAAGAATATTATAGAAAATTATTTAAGAAGAGTAGATAGAAACACCAGTTATGAAGATGTTTACAAAGAAAAAATAAATGACATGACTATCCTTCTAAAGAAAAATAATTATCCAGATAAGTTTATAAAAGACCAAATTAGATGCTACAATATGTTCAAAATTAAAGAAATAAATAAATTTGAAAACAAGATTTTCATCCCCTATCTTAATGAAAATAGCTTATTGTTTCAAAAGTTATGTAAATCATTCAACATTAATGTTTGCTTTAGATATAAAAATAAAATTAAAAATTTACTTTGAAAGAAAATCAATCATCAAGAAAATCAGAATGAAATCGGTTTGGTTTATAAAATTGATTGCGGGAATTTTTATGTAGGCAAGTCTAAAAGAACCCTAGCTTATTTAGGCGAATCTAAAAAGACCCTAGCTGAACGGGTTTCTGAACACGGAAGAGCCCTAAAAAATAAAAATTTGGAAATTTCCGACATTGCTAACCATTGTATATAAAAAGGTCATGTTATGGACACGAATGTAAAAATTCTGTATAAAGAAACTGAATTAAATTTGAGAAAAATCTTAAAACATTGCATCATTAAAAATAATAAGAGTAAAAACTTCAATAGATACGAAGGAGCTTTCGTAGATCCTATTATTATTATGTTAATTAAGGATTATATAAGTTTTGATGTAAAAAAAAAGCAACTTAAATAATTTAAAACATATTATTAATAATTTTATATATATATATATATATATATATAATTATATTAATTATATATTAAAAATATATTATTAATAATTTAATAATTTTAAATTATTAATAATATATTTGATTGATTAATTAGTAATGATTGTTTTGTTTTGTTTGATATTTATTTGCGTTAATATATTATTGTAACAACGATTGAATTTGTTGATGCTTCATGCCTTGGAACCTGTTATTCTACCTGTTTTTATTTGTTAATTTTATTTTAATTTTTTGCTTTCTAGCTTGATAAAGGAAATATGTACGATTCCCGAAAATTTGCCTTCAGTATTTAAGTAAACCTTTTAAATACTAGTGTGATATGTTGAAGAGTTTATTTATATTTGTCTAACAAACTTGAGATGGAAAGAAAGAAGATTAATAAAGAATGTAGTGTGTTTTTCTAAAGCAATAGTGTATTGGCAGAATTCATTCTTTAAGGTGACATAATCAACAATTGAATGAGTGAGTTGAAAAAGGTACATATTCCATAAATTTGACAAACTAAACTGAGATAGCCATTTTCTTCTTTGCACGTATATGCATCCATTAAACAGAAAAAGAAACATATTTCTCAATTTTAAGTCTGCTTTCCAGAGCCATGTAAAATGATTGAGTTGAAGAAGGGACATATTCCAGGAATATGTTCTTTTGTCAACTCAAAGCCGCACTAGCATTGAGTTGAAAAAGGAACATATTCCTCAACGCATTTATATTGTTTTATGCTAATTTATATATCTAAATATTTACAAAGCACAATACATGGCGTGATATAATATTACATTACGTAACCTAAAATATACAAAAATAAAGTTTTATGAGGTTGTTTTTTTTTTTATAAAACATTGAGTTGAAAAAAGAACATATTCCTCAACATATTTACATAGTTTTAAGCTATAAAAAGTTATATATCTATATATTTACAAAGCACAATGATTTCGCTTCACTTAAAGATATAAATCGATAATAGAAAATTTTTTTGTAAACAAATTAGTTTTCTTAAAAAACAGTTTTTTTTAGTTTTCCAAAAGTTTACATTTGTGGAATATGTACCTTTTTCAACTCACCCATTCAAATGTGATCGACTTACCCCATTCAGCAAACTGTACACTAACATCAGATTTACAAATGATAACCTAGTAACTTTGATTATATTTCTAAAGCAGTTTTCATCATAAGTGTGATTGTGATCCCTCACATGTGGTAGAAACATCTTACTAAAGACCGCCATTGTTCTCGAATGATCAGCAGTCCTACGATGCTTTCTTGAAATAAGTAATTTCTTTCGTAACAAAATCTTCATAAACTGTTGGGAAATAATCACGGATCTTAATGTAGAGGTTAATGTAGAGATTAAGTAACAGCTGGTATTTATTTCTGTCCTGAATAGGAATGTTGATTACTCAAATATTTTGTAACTTCTTTCACAAGACATATTTCGTGTTTTGTGACCCCTTTGGGAGCTACTGTGATGGCGACCAAAATCGGTAGCAATTGCATTTGTCCCGTATCTGTCCGCCCCTACAACTCCCGAACAGAAGGTCAGATCGACAAAAGGATTTCACCATCGTGTTCAGAGGCTCAAACACTGTTGGAATGGGGTAATTTGAGGGGCTAAGACCCCCCCCCCACGTTCAAGATATTTGGCATTGTACCCCCCTAAAATCTCTCCAATGAAAGGTCGGATCGAAAAACGGACTTCACCTACGTGTTTTGAGGTCCAAACAACTTAGGAATTGGTTATTTTCAAGGCCCCCGTCCCCACATGTTCGAGATATTTGGCATTGTTGTCATTGGATTTCCGATATTAGCTTAAATGTTAGAAATACACATTTATTTCTAACATTTAAGCTAAATCTTATTTCAATTATCAACTATAGCTTGATGCTTAACTTCTCGAACTCATATAAAATAGTGAGATCCTAAGAAAATATGAAATAGTGAAGTTGTCGGTTCGAATCCGCGAATCTCTTTCTTTTTTTTTTTCTTTTAATCTTTTTTTTCTCAATGTGCGTGTTGTTTTTTTGTTTGTTTGTTTGTTTTCTGATTTTCCTAACGTTTTCTTTATTTTTTTCCTAGCTTTTTTTTTTATTTTTCCTTACGTTATTGTACTTCCTTTTTTTTATTAGTATTTTAACTTTTTTTATTATTATGGGTCGCCCTTAAATTTATGCTTTAGCACAAAATTATATTCACTTGTTAATAAGAAATGTTTACAATGAATAACTTGCGCTTTTCCAATGCGTAGCAGGGAATAAGTATCCCCATTTTTATTAAATGCCTAAATTAGCTTACTGAAGTTGAACAACAAACCAAATAACTTATAAAATATATTCCAACAGTTCATTTATAGTAGATTAAAGAATAGCACTAAGGCAATAATAAATTCACTTAACACTTTATTCTAAGGCAATAATATTTTATGAGTACCTCTATATAGTGAATGGAAAACTCAATTTGAATTTTGAATTAGTAAAGAATATAAGAATAAATTAAATTATAGTACAACACTAAAAGAAGTCAGATAGAAATGAGAATTTGTAAAACTATGAGTCAAAAACCATGTTTCTATTTCTGCAAGGATAGTAAGAATTGATTCATGCTTTATCAACGGTATCTAAATGTTTTTAATAAAACGCAATATTAAGTGACTAAAATTAAAAACTGCAGTAATTTATACAGAATACATTCATTCAAAATTACTTTCAAAAATACTTTTATAAAAAGTATAGTAATATATTTTATTAAACCTTTTTTATTTTTTATTTTTCGGTATCTCTATTAATACATCCACAATTTCCTTCTTAAATGCAAACTGCGTCTATTTGTAGTCCTCATGTATCATAATTAGCTTTCGTATAAGATGCTATTCGAATATAAGTTAACAGCCATTTAATCAGCTTCTGAATAAATATCAGCAACCATTCGTTGTTTTCTTGAGTCCCATTCAATTGTTGCTTTCTTTCGAAAGAGATTTTTATTCGAAAATAAGTTACAGTCATTTTTCCAAATTGCGTTTACTCTGACGTATTGCTTCCAATGCTAGGGTTAATATGACAAGGTCAAAAATTTTATATCCATATCTTTTAAGGTCCTGAGATTTGTAGAGTCCTCAAGAAATTATGTAATAAATATTTTAGTATGTAATTTATACAGAATACATTTACTCAAAATTAGTTACACTCGTACAAACTTTTTTTTTAAGTAATTCAGTCCTATTAGACTGGTTAACATTCTACGACATTCGCTAGAATCTTGGGAAATATACTGAGGTGGGTTCCCGTTGCCTTCCTCAGGAAGTCATTATGGAGTGGCTTCAGACCAAAGAGAAAGTGAAGAAGAAGCTGATGAACATAAGAAAGGAAACTGAAACAGCCAAGCCGTGACCAGGATTCGAATCCAGGTTCCGACGCATCTGTCTCGTGAGAGACCACCGCCTTGCGCCGGAACGGCTCATACAAACTAAACTAATATATTTTTTAATCTTTTTTTAATTTTTAAAACTTCTTTATTTTTGTTTATTTATTTTTTTTGTAATAAAGAACAGTTGACGAGTTTCTTTATTTTTCTTTCTTTTATTTTTTTTCATTTTTTTTTATATATTTTTTTTTTAATCTTTATATTTTGTTTTTAAAAATAAGTAAATAAATAAATGGTACTTAATGAAGTAAGGATAAATTGACATAATCTTGCAGAACAGAAATATGGCTTTTTTAATTAGCTTTTTACAGATTTCAATATTTCTGTTCAGTTCTATTATAGTTTTCTAATATAAGTTATTATTCTTATAAAATTTATTATTTCAAAATTGCAACTGATTAAATGAAATACCAAACTTTTCACTCGTAATACATATATAACAAGAAAAATAAGCATAAAAGCTAACACATTTAAACATTCACTTGTAGAGTAGTTTAATTCATATGTAGCGATTATGCATCTACATCTACTTAGTAAAACATACAAAAAAGTTCAAATAAACATGGTTCTCGATATGATTCCTTTTTTTAATTTCTTTGTTAAATGCTCGAATTACTATCTGAATAAGACACTTTATTGTGTTTGAGCAATTTGTTTTATTATTGTTAAGTTCTACACGTGAAATATATTTACTTACACTTTCGTAAGAGAACGAGTTGCAAGTTAACATTAGCCAACTTTACAAGACAGCCATGTTGTGAAATTTGCATGATGTTTACCTCCTTTCAATATAAATTAAAACATTGAGTAAAAATAGAGAAATTGCGGAATTTCTAAAATTTTGTTTTTCGTTTCTAACAAAAAATATAATTTCTTTATTAGTTACGTTTTTCATTTCGCTAAAATCTAAATTTCGTTTTCCATTAATTATTTCGTTATAATGTTAAACATAAATATGAAATAAGACAAGATATACACTCATGGACAAAAAAATTAGCGCACCAAGAAGGAGTCGTCAAAAGGAAACGAAAATTTACATACGTAATGACTACTTTGATATAAGTAAATGATTAGAAAATCAAAGAAAAAGGATAATTTATTGCAGAGAAAAAGGCAAAAGAACGGAGGAGTTAATACTCCGTTGGACCCCCTCTAGCGCGAATGCACGATGCGATTCGATCGGGCATTGAGTCATACAAGTTCTGTATGATGTCTTGAGACATTTCGTTCCATATTTGCTGTAACCTTGCCTCTAGTTCGTTCAAACTCGTGGGATGCCCAACTCGTCGTCCCAAATGATCCCAGGTATGCTCGATTGGAGACAAATCTGGGGATCGGGCAGGCCAAGGAAGGGTAGTAACAGTGCGGAGACAGTCTTGTGACACCCTTGCCGTATGAGGCCGAGCATTGTCTTGTTGAAAAATGGCTCCTGGGAGCCGTTGCATGAGTGGCAACACATGTGGTTGCAGGATTTCATGAACATACCGCTGGGCTGTCATGGTGCCACGGAACAATACTAGGAGTGACCGTGTATTGTAGGCAATGGCACCCCATACCATCACACCAGCTGTGGGAGCGGGGTGTCGCTGTACAGCAAAGGCAGGATTGAAGCGTTCACCACGGGCTTTCCACACACGAACACGATTGTCATCACTGCCGAGATTGAATCTGGATTCGTCGCTAAAGACGACCTGGTTCCATTCCGCTGCAGTCCAGTTTCCTCGTGCGCGGCGAAACTCCAAACGGAGGCGTCGATGGGTGGGCGTCAAGGGCAGCACACGTAATGGGCGCCGCGATATCAACTGTCCTTCAGCCAGGCGCCTTCGTATGGTTCGAGAAGACACAGAGGCCCCTAGTGAAGGTGCTACCTGTGCCTGGATGGCGGCCGATGAAGCAGTTGGCTGTACGCGAGCTTTTCTGACTATGTGGCGGTCTTCTCGACGACTGGTCTGTAGAGGGCGTCCTGAGCCTGGTCTTCGTGTACATGACATCTCTCGGGTCCACTGGTCCCATCACCTCCTCACAACACAATCAGAGCGGCCTAATTGACGAGCTACTCGCCTAGCTGACCACCCAGCTTCCATCATCCCGACGATTCTCCCTCTCTCAAACTGCGACAACTGCGTATACTGTCTTCGAACACGGCGTAATGGCATGTCTACCTCAGCTCTTCCTTTGTAAATGATTCAGCACACTCAAACAAGCTTTGGTTACCTGTTTTATACTCCACAGAGTACGATGTTCAATGCCCTCTACCGGCTATACGTAATGCGCAATCACGCTGCATTTCTAATCATTTGCATATCTCCCCGACATGTACCTTCATTGCAAGTTTGGTTACGATCCCGCAATTATTTCTTGGTGCGCTAATTTTTTTGTCCATGAGTATAATTTACTCGTTTATTATACAGGGTGATTCAAAATTCCTTGTACAAATATTAAAGCTAGGCTCTACTCAGTAAGACAAACAAAAAGGTTCAAATAAACATGGGTCCGAAAATGAATAGTCTTTGTGAAAAACAGTTTTCATTACTAAAGGTATGATTGTTGTTTTGTTTGTTTTTTTATTATTTTTGTGGCACAGCATTATGCGATAAATCGTATTATAAAATTTCTATAAATTAAAACGCGGATATACAAAGTAGGAAAAGAGTGATTGGTAATTTTCTATTTTCTGTTCGTAAAATCATTAGTTTCGCCTGGTATTGTGAACATAATTAAAAGCGTAATTTCGTGAATGCCAGGCAGATAATGTGAGCGAAGAATTAACTAGTAAAAAGTAGAATGCTTCTTTTAAAATGGTTTTGCACGATCTTTTACTAGAAAAACTAACACTTCTCTGGCTAACTGCGATCTTGAGATAAGAGTATGCACCAAATCCCCACGGCTGCCGGCCGTGTTGGAGTTCCATGTCGATTCTCCCAATGAAAAACATTATAACTCAAAAAACATCTTATTTGAGTTACTATGTTTAACGAATGATATCCTTGATATCCTTGAATATTCAATGGCTACCACATGCCTTGTACTTGGGGAGCCTAATTTTTTTATTTTAAATCGCTATTTTTGGTAGATATTTAAGTTTATTTTGATATTCATGAAAATTGCTGAAATTGAGTTACAATGTTTTCCATTGAGGGTATCATTGTTATCTCAAGATCGCAGTTAGCCAGATGAGGGTTACTTTTCTAGTAAAAGATCGTGCAAACCTATTTTGAAATAAACATTATACTTTTTACCAGTTAATTGTTCATTTCACATTATCTGTCTGGCATTAACGAAATTACACTTTTAATTATGTTAACAATACCAGGCGAAACTAATGATTTTACGAACAGAAAATAGGAAATTACCAATCACTCTTTTCCTACTTTGTATATCTGTGCTTTAATTTATAGATATTTTATAATAAGTTTTATCGCATCATACTGTGCCAACAAAAATAATAAAAAAAAAAACATCAACTCAACATACATTGAGTAACACAGTAGTTAACCGAGCAGTTTAATAAACGTTGTTGAAAAAAACAAAATAACAATTAAAGGGTCCGGAAATGAATAGTTTTCATTATTCAAGGTGACACGGATTAAAAAAAAATTAGTTAGTGAAGTGGGCGGTCAACATAAGACTAATCAAGACATGTAACAAGATTAACAGAGAAAACCACGCTGTGTTACCAGTTTCTGTCACGGTTCAAAAAAAAATTAATAGATAAAGTGATCAGATAAATATAAAATGGTGACCAAAAACACTGATACACTAGTAACAAACTGTAATAAGCCAAATGGAGTAATTAGTCTAATCGTAAAAAGACTAAGTAAGAAGAGGGAAATATCAGTTGCGGCTCGTGGTTGTGAAGTCAGGTGAAGAGCTAGTAGGAAAATAATTATATTATAATGTATCATAATATATATATTATAAATTATATGTATTTATAATATATAATATAAAATATCATAATAACTTCCTTCTTATCTAATTATATTGTAATATATCATAATATATATATATTATAAATTATATACAATATATATTATAATATATAATATAAAATAATAACTTTCTTCTTATCTTCGTCTTTCCAACGTGAAAATGATGTTTCTAATAAAACACACACTATATCTTAAACAGGATTTATATTTAAAACAGCATAGGACTGCGAAACAAGCGCGCTCCGAAAGAATTTCACATTGGAAGAAGAGAACATATTTCTCAGTTGTAACTTCACCTATACGATGCTATACAGCGGGTGATGTCATGGTTGTCATAGCAACCATCGCTTCGGCTATCCAGCTAAGCTCCGCCCCTGAGGTTGAGAAACTTCATATAAAAGCCTACTTCATTTGGCTCCCGCCGTTGGTGCGGGACGACTATTTAATAGAAAGTACGATTCTATTAAAACCAACATACGTGATAAGCAAAATAATTTTTTCCTTATAATAATTGTTATATTATAAATAAATAATATAGTATTATAAATAATTGGTGAAGTGCCACTTCACCTACTTCCCCTGAATAGCCGCCACTGGGATTGATCTGAATTTTGAATTGGCATTTTCAGGCAGTGATTTGTTCTTTACATTGGTTTCAAATTTCATATCACTGTCCGGCTATAATAGTTTAGTAATTTAAGTTAATTTTTATTCTTATATTCTTTACGTTCTAAATTTTAAATTGCAAATGATTGATTGAAATCTTTGCATTTCTAAACTCGAAGGATGAGCTTCAAGTTTGGACATTAGACATTATATAATTTAGTATTAAAAATAATTAAATCATCTATATATCTAAAAATTTTAAATTGGAAAGGGAATTCAATTCAAAATTGATATTCAAAGGCCAATAGAAATAAGTTAGCAAGAATGCTACTGTACTTTACTCCCATTCCAATACCTTTAATTTGGGAATATATTTCATTATTAAATTCAATATAATTATTGTATAAATTAAATTGAAGAAAATTAATAAATGTTTTAATAGGAATTTTAAATAGATTAGTAATATTAAATTCTGAAATTAAAAATTTTATTTGCTGTAATAATGAATCCAAAGGTATATTTGTAAATAAATTTTCAAAGTCTGCTGTAATTATATTAAAAATTTTGTTATTATTCACATAATTAATAACATCATCATGGTTATTAATGAGCCAATAAAAATCCGGATTAATTTTACTTTTAATAATTTCATGTAATTTATTAAGAAAAATTTGCAAAATAATATTTGATTGCTTTAATATGGAATTAGTTGTGCTGCATATCATTCTAAATTTACCTGTTTTGTGAATTTTTGGATTTAAAAATAAATAATTTAGATTTTTATTGATATTAATTTTCTTATATTTAAGTGTTTTAAATTGTGATTGAAATTTAGAAAAACTTTTATCTAAATTGTTTAAAATAAATTCTTTAGTTTTAGTAATTTTTAAAAAAACCGTTTGATCATTTAATAATTCTTTAATTTTGTAAAAATAAAATTGTTTTCAAATGATAGCTAAATTGTTGTGTGCCTTGTCTATAGTTGTGAAAATATACTTATCTTGATATGTTGATATAGTTTTTTTGATTTTGTGTAATTTAAATTTATAATCTATAGCATTGGTAACCCTGTCATTTGAATGATGTTGAATATTATTGATTTTGGATATAAGATTTTGTTTCCATTCTATAAAATTTTGATAACATAAGTTATATTTATAACTTATTTTTAGTATAAAATTGTTTTAAATTTTTAAAATGTCTTTTGTAAATATATTAAGTAATTGTTTGTGTGCTTTGTAATTACGAAGTCTATAATTTATACCTAAATTTAAAAAAATTTTTAATTTAATATTGTCTATAAAATTTTAAGAAATTGTTTTAAGAAATTTTCTTTGTATGTTTGAGGAATAAATGATTTTTCTATGTATGTATGTAAAATAAATGATTTTTCTATGTATATATATGTGAGAGGTTTTTATACATATAGACAAAAAAAGCATATAATTTAAAAGATAATTTTAAAAATAAAAAATAAAATTAAAAAAACCTAAAAAAAAAAAAAAAAAAAAAATATTAAAAAGAGAGCAATCTTCTTATAATAAAGCGCTTTTTGATTTCTAAATTTTAGCTTAGTTTCAAAAATTCAACACCAGATGCCGCTGATGACGTGTTTGTATATTCGAATGTTAATACTTACACAGAAACAGCTTTTTGAAATTAATTTGTTTTTTAAATTTCAGAAAGCTGTCCGGCAAATTTTATATGTTTAGTAATGTAAGTTAATTTTATTCTTATATTTTTTACATTCTGAATTCTAAATTGCAAATCATTAAATGAAATATTTGCATTACGAAACTTGAATAGGTGTCGATTCAAGTTTTGTGTATTGGATTTATATATATATATATATATATATATATTTCAATAAGAAAGCACGTACCTGGTGCCGCTAACAACAGTGGAAACTACTCCAGACGAGTTTTACCTACTGGGTCCAAAAAGGTAAACTCTCGGATCACAATAACAACACAAGGTTATTTTTAAATAAAATGAGGATATAAACGGAAGCAAGACTTTAAAAGCAAGGCTAAATTTTGAGTAAGATTTTGGCCCGTTTGTTTTGTTTTGTTTTGTTTTCATATCACGAATGAATGTTTTATTGTTTTGGTTAATTGTTTCTAGTTTATTTGCGCTTTTGATTGTTTTTCATTCATGTAATTTCATGTTTAAGTTTGTTTAAGTTATGTATGTTTATTTGTTTTTAATTTATTGTTGATTGTATTTAGAAAGAGAACGATAGATTCTGTTCTACGTTGATGTAAATGTCCTTGAAAAAGGTTTTTGATTAAAAAACCGAAATATTGGATGTAGTAGTGTAAAGGTTGAATACATTCATTGTTGATGGGGGGAAGGGAAATGACACATAAGTCAAAAAACAATATTAAGTGAGTTGTTGTCCCTGTGGCCTAATGGATAAGACGTCTGACTTCGGATCAGAAGGTTGCAGGTTTCATTCGCGTCGCGGACGTTTCTTTGTAAAAATTATTTCTATTTTCCATTCTCACAGCAAATTGCACCGGACAGACAGAGAAATACAAGATTTTAGTAATATAGATTCTTTTAACATAAAATTCTGAATGCTTTTGCATTTCTTGATTCATATTCATGGAAAATATAAATATTATAATTAATGTTTACTATTTCACGTACCAATAATACTGAGGCGAAAAAGCCTTACGTCACTAACAACATGGACTATTTACTTCTTTAATAAAATGGGGCCAGTCTTAAATTTTACTTTATTGCCAGCATTGTTTCAAGTTTTTTCCTGTCTACTTGTGTTAGTACATTGAAATACAATTTCTCCATATATTGTTATAAACGAAGGTAGCTTTGTGTCAACTTACACTAACGTTCATACGAATTGAAGTACTATTTTTCAGTTTATTTTTAATATTATTACTCAGCCGTTTGAGATAATTAACCCAACATGACACCACTTTGTTGATGCCTCAGCAGGGAATTCGATAAGTTAGTTAAAGGCGCATTACATTGATGTATCCCATTGAGTATTGCGAGGGCGAGGCTTGGTTGAGGTAAAGATCCTATGTTTCGTGACCAATGGAGTTAAATTAATTGTGTACCTCCTATATCATAACATTATATAAGAATTCTGATCTCATTGTCCAGGGCCGCTTTTGGTACTAGTGGAAGACCGTGGAATTGAGCAACATATCGTCTGCTTCAGATGGGCATTTTTGTTCTTTTAGTGGGGACAATTTAATCGACGACGAACTGGCGTCCGAGCCAGTGTACGATCTCGCGAGATCCGCCGACGGTGGTCGCATGCACCGAATACGAGACCGGCTGCCGGTGGACAGTTTCCAGTTTCCAGACGCAGCAGGCCTTCCGTCTGAATGAAAGTTGGCGAATTTTCCGACGTTTATCGAGCCGGAACGACCTCTCGGGCCGTAGAGGGAAACGTTCGATGCGTTCGGGGTGGTCCCCGACGAGAAAGCCCAGCTCTAGCCTAGGCAAGCACCTGCTTGTTTTGCAGCTCAAACCGCAGGATTGTGAAGGGGACAAGCTGCTTAGGGGACCCGGAGGGTTTTCATTTGACTCCCAAAATGAAACAGAACCCATTTTCTGGGTTTCAGTAAAAAGCCCGGAGCAAAAACCCTCACAATAGGAGCGATCAGCGCACTGCTGGAGGCATGCAATAAAAGGGGATTTTCCCTTCACAATCCTGCGGTTTGAGCTGCAAAATAAGCAGATGCGCGCCTAGGTTTATGGGAGGGAAAACCAATTCGGGTGGCGGCGGAGCACCCCCAGAGCGCCCGCCTATTTATTTGTGATATTTGCCTTCCACAAGCAGTCCCTCTATATTGTTCCGACAGGGTTTCCTTATTTTATTTCCTATTATTTTCAGAATAAAGATTACATTTGTTTAAAAAAAATTACATGGCAATATTTCTTCAATTTTTTTTAGCTAAAATTTATTTATTATAAAATAATAATAATAATAATAATAATAATACACGCATAGTTAGGAAATTTATGGACACAACCACACATCCCTAATCATTCTCGCACACGTCTTTACACTTGGCAGTATGTGCTTTGGTCCTTGACCCGCCATATTGTTTTTGCTGGGGAAACCCAAGGTTTGAAACATACAAACATAATAAAAAAACTAGAAAAGAAATACAGGCCTATGTAAAAATAAAAATCAGATAAGAAAGAATTTTCATTACTATTTTAATAATTTTTTGAAATATTTTTAATAAATTTTATTCATAAAAATTTATAGTGAAATTTGATTCTGAGTCAGTTGAAATTCAATTTTAAAAATGAAGTTTTCATTTTTTTGTTTATTTTCGTTTTAAAGTATTGTAACTTAAAATTTCTTTTAAAATTACAAATAGATTGCTTCTTTAATAATTTCAATTTCTATCTGTTTTTTGTTTTTTTTTAATTGCTAAATATACAGTAGAAATATATCGCGATAGCGGTAATGAGAATTCGTCTTGTTTACATCGGAAAAAGAATCATGTGAGCACGGAGGGATACTTTCAGATTCTAGGTGTGATGCCACTTGGTGTGATTTGGCCCGTAACTATTCCTATATTATCAGATAAGGTCTGCCCGCAGTATAGTTGAGCTGTCTCGGTCAAAGGGTAATTACAGATATCATTGAGTAATTACAGATAGTGTAATTAGGAGTTCGTTCAAAAATTTGCATTTTTTTTACCAATTTAAAAATTCAGTTACAGTCATCCCTCGACTTATGTCCATATTTTGTTCCATCCAGCAGAACATAAGTCGAATGGATGTAAATCGATACATTAAATCAACAATTGTGGAGTTAGGGACTTAACCATAATTAGTATACTGTTCCAAACACTGTATATTCAAATATATTGGATTATAAATAATTATTATTGATAAAAAAACATTAGTAATGATGAAAGAGACAACAAGAGAGCACAATAGTCACCTAGACTGATGCTGAACTTTGTAGAATTAGAAAAGGACCTTGTCGTTGCTTCATCATGCATCGTCGATTTAATGTAAGCAGAACCTTTCACTACCTCTACGATTTTATCCTTATTTTGCAAAATGATCGTCACTGTAGAATGAGACCATCCGAAGTCACGTGCGATCACATTGATGGGCTTATCAGCTTCATGCTGCTTTGTAACTTACAACTTCGTTTCAAGATCAATTGCTCGCCTCTTTTTCTGGAATTCACCATTAGGTTTTACGATTGGGCGTGTAGGGGCGATGTTGCGAAAAAATATCGCGAAATAATTAACAATAAATACACAAATAATCTGTTTCTCAAACAAAAAAAACTCTACAGAGGAACTGTTGAAGACACGTGCCGGTTGCCGAGGGAAGTTGCCTCTGAATGCGGTGTTGCCAGTGCGCAAGAAACATTGTTACTATTTAGTAACTTTTTACTTTTCTTTTTTACTTTTTACTTTTATTTTGCGTCTTGTTCGAACGTATGGTCGAAAATATTACTTATTCTCTTATACTGGGCGAACACGTACCAATCTGCGGCAATATTGGTGGACAATATTGGTCATGATTGGTATTGGCGGTTGGCATTGTCCGCGAACACACAGGTTTTCCTTTGACGAGTATTGGCCTAGTTACGGCGTTGCTCACTAGGGAAAGCTAGAGAGAGCGTGTTTCCGTAAAGAATTGCTATAGTATTAAACGCCGTCCCTCTGTAGAAATCAATGAAGTCTTTCCTGATCAATTGACCAAATGTTGTTGTTTGAATTATCTGTTTTGGGCCAACCCATTTTGCTGATTTTGAAGCCTTCTTTCTCAAACAAAATGGCCGGCGTGAGTGAGTGATTTTCCGATTTTCAAAGTCCCGCCTTCCTTCGACGTCACCATTGTCACGTGATTTCATCCGTTCATGTGATTCGCTCACGCCCCAGCAATATTTCTCACCAACTAAGATTGGTACCTTTTTTACGACAATCGCCAATGGGCAATATTGGGCAATATTGTTCATTTTTATTGCTGAAAACGGTTGGTACCAATGAAAATGACCAATATTGTCCACCAATATTGTCGCAGATTGGTACGTGTTCGCCCAGCATTATGGGTTCCTAGACGTATCTTCGAACGGACTGGTCGAGGGATGACTGTACAAAATCAATACTCCTCAAAGAAAAAATTTTGTTATAATTTTTATTCTCTCTACAGATAAGCCCACATTCAAAAACTCATGACAATCTGAGACGTAAATAGATTTTTGTCATGTTCAGTGATAGTATACTTACCATGTATGCAAAATATGCCACTAAAAATGAAATCAGAAAATCAACTGGGAGTTCAGTAACTTCAGGTAAAAAACCCTCATTGGATTTCGCTTCATACAAACACTGTAAAACAGAACATAAATTAATCTTATTAATAAATACTAGTTATTATTTGTTAAGAAGTCTAACAAGATAATGGGTATCCTAGAGATGTTCTATCAGACAGAATTATACTAGATAAATAAGTATTTAAACAATTAAATTTCTTAAGTAATTTTCTTTGGTTGTTTTATCAATATTATCTGGAATACAGATCACCTGTGAAAATTTTACAATTCCATAAAGAATTTTTTCACTTGAACTGTTCTGTAATACAATCTGGCAGATTGCCAATTCCTAATTGTATCATTACATATTTAGACCATATTAAGATATCTTTTTTATATAGAAATATTTTATACATGCAGATCACAGCCTCCGAATTTACATGAAATGTTTGTGATTTTAATGACACTTTTCGTTTATACTAACTTTCTAATACTATTCCTGTACTTTCGCTATTTTGTAAAGATCTGTCGTAAAATATAACAGCAAAATCAGCATCACATTCCCAGAGTCAAAGAGGGATAGTTAGCACTAGGAAAAAAAAGCTCACAACTACAGTTTCAGCTTCATCCGTAGTTGATACATTTTATCTCCTGTAAGCTTTCATTTCAAATACGTCTTGATTCAAGTGTACATCAGATACTTATTCAATTATTCTATTAATTATTCCCTATATTTAATCGTAAATTTAAAACTTTTCTAACCGATGTAATAACATTTAATCAGATTTTCGTAGTTCCACTACATCAAGTAGTTGTAAGCAACATATTTACATAGTATCCATCATACATTCTTTTACTATGTCTGATTGCTCACTTTGAAATATGGCAATGCAATATTTCATTTATTTCATGGTATTTAGTTTTACCCAGGGGCGTATATAAGGGGGGGGGGCCGAGGGGGTCCGGGCCCCTCCCGAAATAATGAAGGTATATCCTCCAACGTTTTTTTTTGGTTGAAGAGATAGGTTTTCATGGTTTTTTTTTTTGGTTGAATAGATTTTTTGGCCCGGCCCCCCCCCCCCC
>JAFIDM010000179.1:17503659-17537643 GCA_023159025.1 Thereuonema tuberculata | reverse complement strand
GCCCCCCCCCCCCCCGAAAATATATTCTATATACGCCACTGGTTTTACCACTATATTTTTTATGGTAACGACTCCTCTCTGAGGTCTATCAGTGAGATTTCAGCAGCCCTTCCACACTTATCTTGGCTGATCACCAGCAAGACGAAATCTTAAATATTGAGGAATTGAATAAAATAATTTCGATGAAAATTTCACTGAGCTAATTTGAGATTACATTATAGATAAAACAAAACCATTAGTAGCTTTGTTATTGCAACTCATTACCTGAATCATACTGATAAAAGTGTAAAATATTATAAATTGAGAAGGGAAAAACACGATGGGGAATCCTGCTAAGAATCCAGCAATAACATTATTCTTGTCCTTCTTCGTACGTACATAATTCAGAAAACAGCAAACACTCTACATAAATAAATGAAAAATAAAAATAAATAAGTTTCAAGAGAAACCGAAGAAACTTTGAAATAATAAAAAGATAAAGTATAAAAGATACTGTAGTTCACTATTTTCAGATTTCATGTATTACAAAATATTACTTTCGATTTTGCATTGATTCCTGTCTATATAACAATCATCGGCACATGTGTAGCTAAGCTGTTGTAAATAAAAACAAAACCAATGCATTTAAAACAAATCTATGTATATATTCTTTCAATAGTTCTTGTTACATAAATATGTTTGCTTTAATCACTTGCACGAATTCACGTGTTATGATACGAAGTATCTCACGTTAAAGGCATGTACAATACTCTTCTTAAATTGACGTTTAAAAGTCTCTTTCTGTCAACTTTATGTGTACTTGTATTATCGCCCTAAATCTTTACTTTGTAATCTTTACTTGTGTCTTGTGATGTGACCTTCTTGAGTAAATAACGGTATTCTTTTGTAACGACCCCTCCGTGTGAACAAATTAAAGGTTACTTACAATTTCGTGAAGATCTAGTATCTTCCGTCAACACGTCCGGTATTGAATAGCCTTCTAGGAATACTTGACGTTGTCTTCCTATTCACTGACTTTCAAATTGCGTTGAGGATAAGCATTCGAATCAGGTAACTTCTTAATACTTCTTAATTCGAAAGAACTTCCTATCTGCATTCCAGCATGCACCTATTTTGTTTCACTGCCGCTCACTTCAGGATCAAGGTATATTCAACTTTCATATTCCCTTGCATCATATAACGTTCGTTATCATCTACCGCCATTTTTCCATTCTTCTCAATTCACATTCACCAACAACCAAACTCCATCGTCACACGAGTTGATTGTTTAACAATCGATACTGCATCGCATCGAGTGTATCACGTCTTTTATTGTTCCGTTGTTCTTTTGTTTTAATCTTTTAATCTTAATATATTATATTAGTAGCAATATAATAATTACCACAAAAAGTAGTAATTTAAATAGAAATAATGGGGTCCAAGTGAATGAAAGGATAATAGGAGTGGCTAAGGAGATAGTCAATAAAAATTGTGCACGTTGTAAAAACAAAGTAAAATTCGATGTATTTAATGGTTGATTCGTCGTACTACTTTTAAATTATTATAATTGTTGTAATAGCAATTGTTTTTAACAATCCATGTAATATTGTGTTTCACGTAGTCTTCCATAGTTTGTTTTTTTAAATTCTTTTTTATTTCGTTGCATTTTCATTGTAAGCTGAAGAAGAGACGTTTTCTCTTTGAAAATTTCGTTTTAATAAATGTATATATATGTTTTATTACATTTATTTATGTGAGTATGTTGTGGCTTAATATTAACGATATTACATGTTGAGAAAGGTATTTATTGCTAATAATAAATATTATGTTACTTATTGCTAATAATATAAAATAATATAATATAACTTTTTATGTATAGTCTCATTAAGATATTAATTTCCCATTTGAAATTTTTTGTTCTGCATTTAATTTTTGTAACAGTACAGAGTACATTAAGGTTATTATTGTGAATGATATTATAAAATACAAGGTTCGTTATAAATAAATTAATTTTAAATTACCTAATGTTAGTTAATATTTAAAAGTCAAAGATTCGTTATATATAACAATACGATGTCACAGCAGCCAGATGCCAATAATAACTGAGATGCGGTTCTTCAACAATTGATCTCCTTGGTGATTGACTGTAAAGAAAATGGAAAAAAAAATATATACGTGGATTTCTAAAGGAAATGAACATGTAAATGTTATAAAAGGAACCTTGTGGGTAAATTCTATCTGTGTATGAACATATCAATGATGAAATTCCAGTACGTGAATTATTTTGAACTGTTGTGAAAGCTGCTCTGACAAGGAACATTGAAGATGAATTGTACAAATATTTATAGACATCATGATTTAATAATAATTATTCTAATTGTCATATAGTTACAAAGAAGTTATTAATTTTATTAACAAGTAGAATTTGCCATTCAGCTATTTATGAATTCCAAAATAACTATTCTGCAAAGTTAAGATACATCTTTAATTATTGTAGTTATACAAGTGGTTATGGAATGTTTCACAACTTTATAGTTGTTTATACACTTGTATATGATATGACGTTGACAGTAGATTTATTACATGTTAATGTTGGCTAGAATAGGATATACAGGGTGATTCAAAATTCCCTACAGAAATTTTAAAAATAGGTCGGGAATAGAAAAGCAAATCATATTTACAGAGGAACGTAAGTCGCAAACACCATCCGAATGTGCTAGAGGGCGCTGTTTGGCAGCACATCAGTTGGGCAGTGTGAGCCATCGTCATTTGAGACGTTGACTTTTTACGAGTAGGATGTATCGCTTCACTAATGCTGAGAGGACGGATATGCACCTAGCCTAGGGGGCAGCGAACGGAAACGGACGAGACGCTGTGCGATTGTATCGTAAACGTTTTTCCAACAGATGTGTGCCCAATCATCAAACGTTTGCGCTTTCACCAGAGATTGTGTGAAACTGAATCATTCGACGGAAACAGGCATGATTGTGGTCGGTAACGATCGACGCGCACGCTCGCCATAGAGGAAAAGGTCGTACACCGAATTGCATGCAATCCATGTGCACGAGCTATTGCGCATCACCTTGCTCTCCTTCAATCCAGCGAGTATTACACGAGGAGTGGTTACAACCCTTTCACATGCAACGGGTCCAGTCATTGCAGTACATAGGAGGGAAAATAAACATGTTTTCTACCTTACTCTTTTATTTCTGAACCTTAGTGTACAATCGGGTGGCGTTTGCGGACTTAAGTTCCACTATGAATACAGTTTGTTTTGTATTCCTGGTCTACCTTCAAAGATTAGCACCATATTTTATCACAAATCAAAGAATGTGTAGTTTACAGCATGTAATTAATGTAGTAGAAAGTAAAGAACAGCGTGTTAATTTTTATCGACCCATTTGGGAGCTATTGCTTTTTTTCCTGTCCGTCTGTCCGTGTCTGTCCATCCCTAAACTCCCGAAGGGAAGGTCGGATCGACAAACGGATTTAACCATCATGTTCAGATTCCCAAACACCGTAGAAATGGAGTATTTTCAGGGGCAACGCTCCCCCCCCCCCCATGTTGGAGACATTTGGCATTGTTGTCATTGTGCCCCTAAAAACTCCCGAACAAAGGTCGGATCGACAAACGGACTTCATCAACATGTTCAGAGGCCAAAACAACAGGGGACTAGGGTATTTTCAGGAGCCTACGCCCCCCCCTCCATGTTCAAGATATTTGGCATTGTTTTCATTGGATTTCCTCTATTAGCTTAAATGTTAGAAATGCAACCATCTAATTTTAGTTGTCAGCTCTAGCTTGATGCTCAAGGTTTCGGAGGCATATGCTAAAAGTTTAAATCCATATACATACTTTTGTTATATTTTCTCTCTTAATCTTTTTTTCTCAATATACGCGTGGGTTTTTTTTTTTTTTTGCTGTTTTATTTTGTTTTTCTTAACGTTCTTTTTTATTTTTTTTCCTTATGTTTATTGTACTTTCTTTTTTATTACTATTTTTAATTTTTTTATTATTATGAGTCGCCCTTAAATTTATGCTTTACCACAAAATAATATTCACTTGTTTTATTTTTTTCCCTCAAGATTTAAAAAAAGTAAAGTAAAAAAAAAACAATAAATTTAATGTTTATTAAAATAAATAAAAATTAAACAAACGAATAAAAATAAACCAACTTTAAGGAAAGTTTTCTCAACATTTTCAGGAAAGTAGTTTTTAAGTTATTTCAAGAACATCTTGTTAATTTTACTTTTATATATAAAATAATCAGTAATTTCAGTATCTGTTATCCTATATATATTTAAATTTTTCCTAGCTGAAAGAGGATATTTTTATACCTTACGTCAATTGATTTATCGTAAATAAATTTCAGAATTTTCGATTCCTTTAGCACTGGCTAATACACTAAGTTAAAAAGATTTGCTCACCGATTTTTTTTTTCTGTAAGTAATATCCCACCCAAAACATTTCATGTAAAATAAGTTGCCAAGACTCACATACTCATAACGCTTTCACTGTTAAAAAGTTATCAGATCTCATCCTACAAAAAGAAATGAAATCCCACCCAAAACATTTCATGTAATATAAGTTGCCAAGACTCACATACTCATAACGCTTTCACTGTTAAAAAGTTATGAGATCTCATGTAGAGCCAAGCCTCTAACTCTACAAGGCCTAACTCTAAAAACCCTAATATCTTGATCAAAAAGTATGGCGTTGCCGTTTCGTGGCTGTCGCACAGACAATCCCATGGACTTATGGTAAGAAGTAATCGTTAATGTTGTGTAATGAAATAGTTCCATGAAACGGCCAAGCCATACTTTTTGACCAAGATATTAGGGTTTTTAGAGTTAGACCTTGTAGAGTTAGGGGCTTGGCTCTACATGAGATCTGATAACTTTTTAACAGTGAAAGCGTTATGAGCATGTGAGTCTCGGCAACTTATTTTACATGAAATGTTTTGGGTGGGATTTCATTTCTTTTTGTAAGGAATACATTTCAGCCTTAGGACATTTGGAAGTTTGGAATAGATATTGTTATATAATACATAACCAGACCCACCTTTATGATGGGTTGGAGGGTGAAAGTTACAGATTTCTTAATTTTCTTGTTGTTTCTGTGGTAATCCTAGCCTGCATACCAAATTTCAGCTTTCTAGGACTTCAGAAAGTACCCTAGAGGTTTTGATGATCGTGAGTCAGTCAGTCAGTGAATCAGTAACGACATTGACGTATTTTAGGTATTAATAAAATCCAAAGTATAAAAGCTACATAAATGAAACTTAGCGTATTTCATTAGTCTGCTAACTGCATCTTATCCTGGAAATTTGAACTCTCTAGTATTATCCAGGCCGAAGCTATGAGGGTTCGAAAATACAACGAAACGCTTCGAGAAAAGGTAAGTAGTGCCCTACATCCTGCCTTCGGCTCGTCTTGGCATGGGCACTACCGTGCCCCCAGATGTGTAAGTAATAATTTTCTCAAGTAAAAGTCTAATTTACTGTTAATCCTAAGTTTTTCAATTCGTGAATTGATTTTATTTCGATGCAGTTTTGACATCTTTGTAAATTTCTATGGAGGTATTCCAGGATGTGATAACAGATTCTTGCATTGCTTTTAAGGGTTTGTATTTTTGAGTGACTCCCCTAGTTCAATACAAGGACTTCTCGAAAATTGCTATTTGAGAAAAGAGCATTTAAATATTGAGTTTCTATGCTCTATTTCAGAAAATTTTTCAATAAAAATGAATTTTGGGTATGATGTAAGTCTCACACTATTCGTTGTATTCTGGTTAGAATTTAGTTAGAATTTAATTAGAATTTAGTTATCAAAAATACTCTTCTGTTAAAAACACTCTTAACATTAAAATATTTTTATTTTTTAAAGATGTCGTAGTACTGCACCAGTTATTTGAGATAAATGTTAATGTTATTTGAGATAAATGATGTGGGATAAGAAATCTGGCAGGTATTTTAAAAAGAAAAAGTTGTGTTAACTTGATGGAAACAAAATTATTTATTTAAAAACAAAATTTTTCATAAACATAATTGCTGAAAAGATTTCTATAAAGTAATCGAATTCTGTTGATAATAACAGTCAATGCCATACAAAACTATAGTTACAATACTCTTTATGGCAAAAGAATTTATTATTTCAAAAAGTTTTAAATATTTTCAAACTCAAATTTAAAATAGCCATACTCTTAACGAAAGAACATAATTTTTACATTTCACCGTCTTCCTGTATTTCCTGTATCTTAGAAGCTTTTAATGATTCGAAAAAGCAATGGTAAAATTTGAGAAACAAGTTTACTAAGTGACATCAGATCTACCTTTTTTCCTCCTTGAAATGCACTGTGCATTGTTTTATAGTGAAGGTAGTTTTAGTTTCCCTCGTTGATTGCGTCTTACATTCAGAATGTGAGACTCTGTGTTCAGGAATGAGGTCTTGAAAGATTCTTTTCTACCTGAAAGACTTTTATTTCTGTCCAATAGACCCTTTCCCCTTTTTCATTAACATTGGGATTTTCCCATGCTCTGAAAAGATGTCCTTCCAATTGAAAAAATTTCGTTTTCCATTTCCTTTACAGGGTATTTGGAGATCAGATTTCTCTGGCAGATTTGAGAATTGTTACAGCTTGCCTGTAAAATATAGGGGACCGAAACCTTCACCATTGTGTTCAGCATCAAAAAATAGGTGACCACGTAAAAAAAATCAGATCTGTAGGACCACTCCCTGACCCTAAAATTAACGTTTTCCATAGCAGTGTTAGTAATAATGATAACAATTAACACAGTAATAATAATGATGCTTCGTACATAACAATACTAACAATTGCCAACAGGACGTCATTATTAATACAGTTGACTCGCGATACTCCGGCATTTGACAGTCCGACACGCTCGGTAGTCCGACGCAGGTTGGTTCGAAAACCGACCCGATTGAGGCGGACACGGAGGTGAAATGCACAATGACTTGCGATGAAGTTATATGGGCTGCAAATACTTTGATACATTGGTGTAAGGAGATGGAACTCGACTACGAGAACATTTTAATGTTAAAAGATATTCAAGAAAAAGCCATGACAGACTCTTAAGAGAAGAAACGTAAGAAGAAACAGAAAACGATTACAGATTTTTTTTTAGCCATAAATACATATGTACGTATTTTTATTTTTTATTTTAAGACATAACATTATATTTTACATTATGTACTGTAATTTTATTTTTTTAAGACATAAATACAGAAATAAATTAGTATTACATACATACGTATTCATTTGTGTAAAACTATGCCTAATGAGTTGTTTTTTCTTTATATCCTCAATGGCCGTAAAATATGTACTCAATATGTATTGAACAATATACGTAGTGTAGTACGTACAGTACTGTATAATCATAACTTAAATTTTCTTGCCTTACAAGTCAAAATTCAGTTTTAAAAAATCAACCTTTGGTAATCCGACATTTTTGATTATCCGACACCCCCTCGGTCCCGTAACTGTCGGATTATCGCGAGTCAACTGTAATTACAAACGTATTGTTTCATAAATTCTTAACATATCCAAATGATGCACTAAGCATTGTATTAGCGGTCCCTAGTTTACAGCTTGCCTGTAAAACAAAAAGGAACGGTCTTGCATTCATATGCTCTTGCTTTTAATTATTTTAATTATACAGTTGTGCATATTATTGGGCCGCTTTGCTTTTGACACTGTCTAGAAGCATTGATTACCTTTTTTCTTTTCCATTGAGGATTGTTGGCCTTCATGGAATTATAATGAAACGTGTGGAGCAATACAATTACACCCTCTTTCTTCTTTCGTCATAAGCTGTGAGTTAAGAAATCTCAAACAGAGAATCAGGAAACAAGAAAAATAGAATTATTCCACCAGCAACTCAGTAGTGTTTTTTAATTTGCTGATGACATTCCAGTAAAAGGATGGTTCCTATGTCAGCAGCTGTTGCTTCATTATTAGATTCGGTTTTTAGGTGAAACAGTTGTTTTTAAAATCTATTGATTTCTAATAAGAATTCAGTATTTCAGTTCCTTTTGACATTGCCTTCTGGGAAGAAGACGATGAGTAATGGAAGAAGTAGAAAGTTTCTATGAAAGATATCGTTGTAAAAGGATTCTTTTAAATAAAATACATTTATTAAAATGTATTTTAATAAATTAAAATACATTTACCATACATACATATACACATCGGGAAGCTTTTCAGAGCTCTGTACTAGTTCCCTTGTCAACCTTGTTTTCATTGATGTGGTCATCAAACGACTTTTGTAGTGCGGCCTTTTCAGCCGAATTTGAATTGTTAAATTCAGCATATTTTTGAGCTTAGATCTCATTGGGTTTGTGGAAACTCAAATTAACTGTATTTTGTCTTAGATCTGTTCTCCTTCACATAAGCTTCAGCCTACATGCGCATGACAGATATAATCAAGATTCTCTCTAACTATTCCTTTTCCTATCTGATCGACAGTAATGCGGTTCAATTTTAGGGAAGGAATTAATGTGTTCTCTAATGGAACTCCTTCATTTCCAACATAGAATTTTGTGATTTGTGTATGAGTATGTGTATCTCTTAAATCATGTTCAACAACACCATCTTTGGTGTTTTTATTTACTGCAATCAGAGTAGTGTTAGAAACACATAGGGTGTTCTTTAGAAATAATTTGCAAACTCTCAGTTTCTAACTCCTACGTACAAGTAGCAAACGTTTAATGATGATGTATTCAAAGTTTAATGATGTTCAAGAGTAGGACATTTTAATAGGAATTGGTGTAGCACTGATATTATGTTTCTCTTTTCAATATAAACATTTCTCTTAAAATGTTTTTGTACTGAAATTATACATAGATATCAACTTAGATAATCTGTAGATATCTCAAATTCAACATTTTTTAAGATGGCTTAGTGCTGAACTAGAGCAGCGATATTTGAAATAGCTATTTAATTTAGAGTCTTTCAATTGTTCCTTCTATACTTACGCTATCTATCTAACATGTTACAATCTGTTTTTTTTCTAAACTTTATTATTCCTTTTTATCTATTGAATTTAACCATATAGAACTCTTTTATTATTTTATGTTATTAAATTTTATTTGACATCAATAAAAAGATGTGGGCCCTGTAGCCGAGTGGGTAAGGGCGCTTGGCTGCGGGTTGGAGGTGACGGACCTCGGCGGAGGACGGGAATTTTTCCACGCTTCTTTCTCCTCCAAACGGGTCCTAGGGTCTACCCAGCCCTCTATAGAATGGGTACCGAGTTTCTTTCCCGGTAGTTAAAGGCGGGCGAGCGACGGGCCGACCCCCCGTGCTCAACTTTGTCCCGTAGGTTTCTGATCTCTGGAGCCTACCCTCCAGCAGCATTGCGCGGTCCTCTGGGCCTGATCGCAACTTAAACTTAAACTTTAATCAATAAAAAGATATATGATTCTCTTACTTCTGATTTTTTTTATAAATTCAGCTAGTATCTAATATTTTCATTTATTCTAGTTACTAATAGGTCATTCTTTATTTATTTATTTTAACATTATCTGATATTCCATTCTTTGATATTCTCATCATTTTATCGAATATTAAATCACAATAAGATGACACCAAGAATTTTAGTTTTACAGCCATTCTCTTCAGCTTATTATCTATTTTCTTTCAGAATAATTTTTGTTGACTTTTTCATTATCACGTCAGTTGTGTTGATCAAAGTAAACTGCCATTAGTGTTACTCCATATCTTGCCCAATTGGTATTGCAAAAGATGACGCAAGTTGATTACGCATACACCGACAGTTAACATATTTTTGTGTTAAGCTACTATTCTTGCGAAACTATGCTATTCCTCAGTTGAAAAAATTTTCAAAATTGTTTCTCAGAAAGCTGTGTTTTTTCAGAATTGCTATATCAGTTGAATACAATGTCTTCACTTAGTCAATCAAAGCAAGAGATGTCCACCATCAGTTCTTCTTTATGATAATTGTTATCAAAATATAAACATGTTATTTATAATTACGAGATTCAGTTAAGGTATTCAACATTCGGTAAATCAGTTTATTAAAAAAAATAACCTTCCATTCTTCTGCTTTCGCAGGGAAGTGAGGCTGATTAAATTGTCAGTCTGGATGTTTGTATGGGTTTAAATGTTTCCTTTCTACTGATAAATTTTGAACCCCTGGATGAATCGTCTTGAAATTTGGCTTGCACATCTATGGACGACAGATGATTTTGTATTGTTTTGTTTTTTTTCTGTATGAGTGGGTCCATCTCAAGAAAATAGTCCAGAAGGCAGAGATGCCCCCCCCCCCTAGACCTTATGGTTCACTCCCTCCACATTCTTTTTAATTTTTTTCAACCCTCCCCTCCCCAAAATTGAAATGACAACCAAAAAAAAAAAAACGACTTTTACACTCTATTTGCTTGTTTTTTTGACCCCCCCCCCCAAAAAAAAAATTCAATGGCGCAGTCTGCGCCGTGACTCCCCTGCTTGGGCACCCCTGCAGACGGTGAACCCAAATCCATAGAAACGAATTACAATCTAAACAATGGATTTTTATAAATGTCTTAAACAAAGGTTTTTAATCCGCTTAGTAAAATGTTGGTTTACTTATTTTACTAACCTGTTCCTCAGCCGTGCTGGCGTGGTCGTGCGGTCTCGGCGGCGGCCAGCCGTGGCGACCAGTGCTCCAGTACCTGGGTTCGAATCCCGGCAGTGGCATGGCTGTTTCTTTCTTCTTCTGTGTTTCGTCCAACGCTGTTCAAGGGGTCACAGTGGTGACCTATGTCAGCGGATTCTTCTCACAAATATAATAATAATAACCTGTTCCTCATTTTACATGGGGGTGGGTGAGCCATAGAACTCATTGAAGGAGAAATCTACCCACCTACACTGAGTAACGAACCCGGTTTCTCAACTACACCACTGGACCACGGGGCTCAACTGTTAGCACTTTAAAATTTACAAATTTTAATTTCAGCTCAATTTATTCACGTCGTTTCTGGTAAATTTACTTTTATAGCAGTAACGAAGACCAAATTACAGCTTGCAAAGGTTAACCTAAAGTCTTAATATTTTCCTCCCATCAGTAATTTCTTTTTCTGATGTTTAAACATTTTTCTTTCTGTTATGAAGCTAAATTCCTTTATTTTTATATTGGTTTATTTAATTTTTGTAGAATTGAACTTATAAGTTAGGTAAAAAAACTAACTCCACTTTTCACATAAATATCACTTCTTTAATTTTTCGCATTACCTAGAGTATTTGTCCGTCAGTATATTATAACGGATAGAAAATTAAATTGCATACATTGCTAGGAACATAAATTAACTTTTTTATTGGAAGGCTTGATGCGGGCATTACTGGGAACTGACGGCCCCTCAACTTGAATGGCAAATTAACATCACACGAAAATCGATCTTGGGAATAGTTGCTTTTTAATAGTTGCATCGAAAGAACTTATGCCGTGATTAAACTGCGATGAGACTCCGTAATGACTAATCGTGTGCCATTACAGAGTTCTTTCTTGAGGCTCACATGATAACGTGGCATGCCGGAAAATGTGAGAGTGTGAAGAAACTCTGCATAAGATTTGTTCATCACTTGGATCATCCGACACTACTACATCTGCGCTGTAGTAGATGTGACACTTGTCGGGCAGCTTTCTGATCCCTTGCGTTACACACAGAGGGATATACACATACACAATTGGAAAACTATACAGGGTTTCCCAGGAGGAAAGGTCAAAATTTTGGGAGATGATATCGGCCATTTTAAGCAAAGTTCCTATGAACGAGTGTCCTGCAGAATGGAATCATTGCCAAATCCCAAGATGCAAGGGAACCCACGATGAAGGGGACAATCTTCATCTCAGCGTAATTCCTCCGCAAAGAAGTCGCTGTAGACTCATACTTCACAATCTTGACCTCTCGGGCCTGTGCGAAGGCTTCCAACCGATTATCAAAGGGAACTGTTACATCAACAATCAGGGCGGACTGTTGACGCACCAGTATAAGGCCAGGGCGAAGCCGAGAACTCTCGGCAACAGTTTGGTTGTCGCCAACGACACGGAAACGCAAAGAGGACGCTGTCCTACTCCGGATGGTTTCCAAGATAATTGAAATCTGTCGTTCAATTGTCACTGCTCCTGCTGGCCGTTGTTTTCCTTCTCTTCCACCGCACAGCGTTAAGATATCCAAACCTAACGCCCTTGGATTTCTGTTTATGGGGCTGAATGAAAAGTGAAGTTTACAGACGTAAAGTGAATACATGAGACGAATTGCTTGTTCACATAATAGATGCTTTTGCGAGCATAAAGGAACGCCACGATGAACTCAGGCAAGCAGCACGTCATGTTGTTCTCACAAGAGTTGAGAAATGCATTTGATGTTGGCGGTGGAGTTTTTGAGACTTTATTATAAACTGTAAGAAATGTCTAACTTGGCCAATAAACATTAGAAACAGTACGTGGTTTCTTTTTTTAAATATGTTTTCTTCTGGATGGGGTCAAAGCCTGGTAGGGAAGTGGTTTCCCTTATCACTGTTGCACTATCTGAGCATTTCATTTGGTGAGTGGGTTTGACTGACGAGTTCACAAAAAGGACGAAACGGCCGTTCCAAACTCTCACAGATGAAAGCTCAGATATTTTTCATTTCTGTGTCATTTCTTTATGCTTTTACAGTACGAAATATCTCTTTGCTGTCAGTCGTTTTGAAACTG
This sequence comes from Thereuonema tuberculata, assembly GCA_023159025.1. Classification (NCBI taxonomy): domain Eukaryota; kingdom Metazoa; phylum Arthropoda; class Chilopoda; order Scutigeromorpha; family Scutigeridae; genus Thereuonema; species Thereuonema tuberculata. The sequence goes on along the minus strand of JAFIDM010000179.1, from coordinate 17,524,948 downwards.
TACATTCGAATAGCTCTATCTCAGAAACCCTTCGGAGTAGGATACTCGTTCATATAAATTTTTTGCTTAAAATGACCGATGCTATCACCTCCTTTCCTCCTGGGACACCCTGTACATATGATATAACTCATAAATGACCCATGTTTATACGAATTTCCGCTTCAAATGACACCCAGGAATGGGTGAAACATCGAGAATCACCCTGTAAATAGGTTGAAACACAACGGAATGAAAACAATGCCATATTGAAATAAATGACGAATCTTAACATAATTGGTTAATTGACTAATGACTGTTGAATCTCTAAAAAGAGTGGAATGTCTTTGCGTAAAATAAAATAGGAAAATTATTGATATAAACTATCTGAATTGATAATTTCTATTCATTGGTTTTACTTATAACAGTAGAACACTTTTAATCGAAGGAATTTCTTAGCGAAGAATACATCTTGTAACTGTTTCTATGTACCAAATTATGCATGCCGCATTTATAGATGTAAGTAGTACTGTGTAATCAGGAAAAGCTTTTTTTTTTCAATTCTAATTTCGAAGAAACCTAAATGCAACTCCGATACTCTCAAAATACTATCGATTTTAGCTCCAACTCCACAGCTTCGGATGTAAGCATCTGAAAGTAATATTATGGTTTCATATTATGGTTTTTTTCCAGTTATTTCTTGTAGCCTGATTTCATATCATCTAAAGCAGGATATCTTAATCAGGGTCCGTGGATAGATTTTAGGAGGTCCGAAAAACTGTGCGACTGTGACATCGGGGGATGGGCTGAATGTGATCAACGGATTGCTGTTGGTTGCTGTGGAAACGGAACAGTAGAAATCTGTGAAAGAAGGATTTGTAAACGTGGTTGATGATGTATTAATATAGAGAATATAGATCGAATTGGTGATAAATATAATTAATGCCAAAGAATGTACGCAATTTATCAGCAACATGCAGAAGTGTTTTTGATATGTCATTTAGTGCATTCGACTCCCTGAAATATCATTGAGTGTAAGTGTATCATTAAATGAAAACATAGTGTTTATTAATTGTACATCACTGCTGTGTATTCTTCAAATGGTGGATCTAATAAGATGTAAGTCGACATTAGGTAACACTTAACGAACTTTAAGAACGGTTATCAGTGTGTGCATTAGGACTTAGAACTTCTGAATGAATAATGATATGGATATATTGACATAAAGTCAGTTTGTATCATTGTATATAATTAGAGGATACAAAATTTATTTCTTACATTCAAGATATTTTCTCTACAAAACTAAAGTAAGTCTATCCGAAGATAATCCTAATTCTTTCACGATTATGATGGATACGAGTTTTTTTCTTACACTTATAAAATAGAGCAATATCTTAGCTTTTTTTCACTAAAAAGAATGCAGTTCTAAATCTAAATTACAATTACAATTAAGAATTCTAAATTCTAGCTAGGGAATTTGAATATGGATAAGATATGTTTTCTTGTAATGATGCAATTTAATTTTTAATTAATACTTATATCCTTACAAGGTTCATCGACTTCTAATCCAGCATTTCTGAAAGTGTGGTTGATTGACCCCTTGGATGTCCCAGAGATTCCTCTGATGTCAAAATTATTTTCATAACACATTTCCTCCAATATTTTATACTATAAAAGAAATGAGAGTGAAAGAATCAAATAATGGGTCTTCAATAATTTGTAGGAATACAAAAGGGATTTCGAGATTCCAAAAGTTGGAGAACCGCCTTCAAACGAGTTACACTACGCAACGCAATCCAGAACCCAAGACTTTTTTAACAATTTAACTTTGCTGTTGTTAGCGATCAATAAGATGAAAAATTCTTAAATTTTTCAGTCAATTAAATTTAGTCAATTTTATATATGAAGGGTAAATCGTTTTATTGTAAAAAAGAAGTATTACAGTATATAGTAAAAAAAGAAGTATTACGGCATTTAGTTTATAATCAGTTAAATAGAGATCCCGTTCTTCAGCTTTTCAAAACAAATGTCATTTTTGTTGTCTGTACTTCTTTCAGTTGATTCTGAAATCAAAAGAAAATAAAGGAATAAAAATTTATTTTAAATGATTAAATTTCTAAAAATCTTCTTATAGAGGAAACGGTGGTAATGTGGATCCCCTGCTGCTGCTAAATTATCCCTCTTTTGAAATTTCACTTAATTCAGACTACAGTATCTCAGACCAATAAAATAGAGAATCCCTTGACGTATATTAATCGATTCCAAAGTGGTATATATTTTTTTTTATTATATAAAAACATACGGGGGGGGGATAAATCACATTACCATTTTCCTCTAATGATTCTTACAATTTATTTTTATTTATAGCTATTTTTTTTTTTAGTTGATCATAGTTTAAGTTGATCATAACCTCCCTACCTTTCTTTATCTTCACCAGGTAGGACAGACAGAACCCCTCCCCTCCCCCATGCTGTTAGAATTTATGAAAAAACTCTCCTACATATTTTTTTTAAGAATATAGACAACATTATAAGATTTATCTGAACAGGATGTACCAAAAATATCTCTAGTAATTTTAATGGGAGATAGGAGCATCAATACAAAACCTTTTCCATCTATGATTACATGTCCGCAGACGCCAACCTTCGGTGCTAGAGGGCGCTATTGCCTGGCCACCACGATCTCTAGATTTAACATGTTTTGATTTCTTCCTGTGAGACACTTGAAACACCTCGTGTACGAGACTTCCATTGACTCACATGAAGACTTGACGCAAGAATCGCTGTCTCCGCTGCAACTGTTCGCGAAATGCCTGGAATCTTTCAAAATGTACGTCAATCAGTACTTCAACGTTCTTATCCATGCATTGCTGTTACCAGTCACAACTTTGAACACATCTTTGAATAAAGCGTGTCGTTCACACTTGTTTCCATTCATTTAGTCTAGGTGTTATATCTCCTCTTGCCCATTGCAGCTCCGCTACATAACGCTCTCTAGTACCGAAGGTTGCATCAGCTGAAATACATTCATAAACGAAGAAGATTTGTCGTTCTGTTCCCTATAGTCCATTAAAATTTGTACTGAGAGCTTTGATGTAACTTGTAATGGCATTGTCCTAAAGAGAATGGAATCTTAATTTAAATAACATTTTAATGTCTTTTACAAGGAATAACACTAGGATTTCAAGATATTTTGTCACTAAATCATTTTAATATGTCAATAAATAACTAATAACCCTTATTAGCAATAATTAAATAGGAGAAATGTTAAGATGTTCCGGACTTACTCAGTACCTTCTCAAACATATCCAGGAATTAGCTTCAAAAACTGTTTGAAGCTGATGTTTTGATGCTGAGGCTTTACTGTTTTCTGAAAATATGAAACTATCTATTAATTTCTTTTTAAGAAATTTATAATAATGGTAATCATTATATTCAAGGAGAATAATGGATTTTTGGCATTTACAAAACACCATGTTTGACCATTTTATTTTATTTCACCTTGCAGTTCGAAGTTGGATTGGCAGAGGAGAACCAAATGCTCAATTATTATTTTTCTTACAACATTATATACGCCGACGCACAAATATTAGAAAAATAAAAACATAATAACAAAGAAATAGAACAACTAGTTTCGACACATGTAGTGTCTTTTTTCAAGTTTACGAAATAAAAATTGGGATCTTGGTTATATAGCCAGTCGTGAACTTGAAAAAAGACACTACATGTGTCGAAACTAGTTGTTCTATTTCTTTGTTATTATGTTTTTATTTTTCTAATATTTGTGCGTCGGCGTATATAATGTTGTAAATTTATTAGCGCACGTAAATACTTACTATATTATTTTTCTTTATCACAAATTATTTATTAAATGGTACCATACAGATTTTCAAAAATTGGCACAATCAACTTTATTTTATTTAATCTATTCATTGATTATTCTCCAACTAGCAGCAAACCCTGTCGGACGACAGGCATAAAAAAAATCTGAAAAATCATTTTTTTTATCAACTATCAAATATAAAGTAAATGTAATCTAAATACTGCGCGAACTTGTGAACGAAGCTTCTACGGCAAAAAGGGTTTTGAGTTTCAAAATCAGCGTAAACAACTGAGTAAGTATGCCAAATTTCATTAAAATCGGTGCAGTGGTAACAAAATTATTTTGAACGTCTGTTTTGTTAGAATTTCAGTTGTCTAGGTCATTTCCCAAGAATAAAATTTCATGGAAACAACATGGAATGACACATTGAACTAATATTTCATCCACTTTGAGGACCCTTGATTCAATGGTACCATTGCGAACCCTTGGATCTATCTTAATAGCTTAATTGTATCGAGTCACAGACAGTTAGACAGACCAGACAGACAGATAGACGAACTTAGTCAATTATATAAGTTGATTATACTCATTTTTACACCATTAAATATTTGATCTTCAAATCTGTTCATTACTTTAAATAAAACAAAAAATGTAAATCTAATTTAGTTTTTCAAAATTTACAAAAAAATAATGCCTTAAACTTGACTGAAAGAGTTTTGAATTAAAGTTTGAGCAGAAAAGCTTTACAATTTCTAATAGTATAAGGTACATTGTTTCTGAATACAAGAAACATCTGTGCTTACAATATACAAGGCAAAATGGCAGAGAACTGCAGTCAAGAAGTTCATCCAACCAAAACTGATGTACTTGTGTCTTCGGAGGCTTCTGTCAAGAAATAATATCTGAAATGAAATTGATAAATCATGATTATTAAAAAGAAAATCATTAATATGAAATTTACGATCAAAAGTCAACGTAATTGGGAGTTCATAAGTTGATTTATTAATGTGAGAATTCGAAGTTTTCCTCAAATTGTAAATTTATGAAAGCTCTAATGTGATTTGTTTAGGATTTATTTGCCTTTTAAGTCAACTTAAAAGAAAGTTTCATTAATTTTTTTACACTTTTTTAGCATGCTTTCCTAGGAAAATTAAATTTACTAGCTCATTCAGTCTGTGTGTGTATGTGTGTATGTGTGTGTGTGAGAGAGAGAGAGAGAGAGAGAGAGAGAGAAAGAACGTATCTCCCCAGCCCTAATAACTTTTGAACCACTGGATGCATCATTTTGAAACTTAGTAGTCATAGTAGTCTCTTATCCTTAAATAGATCTACTACAAAAGTTACATAATTTCCATTGAACAAACAAAAATAGCATCCCCAGATCAATGTGTGGGCTCGCCTGCAAAACATTTCTTATGGTGTAGCAAAGGATATGTTCTCTCGGAAAGGTTCATTTAGGACCACCTGGCGTTTCCAGACATGAGTTCATTAGGAATATATTGATCCTTAGTCACGCCTCTACATATGGCTACACCCCAATTTTGCAATACCCTATATATATATATATATATATATATATAAATCCAAAACACAAAACTTGAAGCGGGTCGTCTTCAAATTTCGTAAAGCAAAGATTTCAATCAATCATTTGCAATTTAGAATTCAGAAAGTATAGAATATAAGAATAAAACTTAACTTACATTACTAAACCTATATATTTAATTTTATATTTTATGTTCATACTTTAACTCAATATGGCAGGATTTTTGTTCTTTTCATTTTCTATTATTTTCTTTATAATAATTTAATTTAAAAATATTTATAAAATTAGATAGTTTAGCTGTTATTTTGGGTAGTTTAATTTTTTAATTTTAATTTAGATTCAGTTCTAGATAATTTAGTTAATAGTTAATTCGTGATTTTACAATTAATTTAGTTTTTGCAATTTTTATTAGTTTCTTTTTGATTTAAAATTGGATAATTTAGCTATTAAATTGGGTAGTTTTATTTTAAATTTAGATTTAGATATAGATAATTTGGTTAATTTCAATAAGTAATAGAGACTTGATGCACTCTTTATTACTTCATTTTATACTTACTCAATTAAGTCATTTTTATATTAGTTAATTTGTAATTTAAATTTTAGATATTTAAATTAGATAATTTAGCTGTTATTTTGGGTAGTTTCATTTCTTAATTTTTTATTTTAATTTTAAATTCAGCTTTAATTAACTTAGTTATTAGTTTCTTTTTGAAAATTGTATAATTTAGCTATTATATAGGGTAGTTTTATTTTTAAATTTAGATTTAATATTGATGTTTAGATAAATTTTATATTTTAAATTTAATTTTAAATTTTGAAAGGACAGGGTCTTGATTGTGTTGCGTTTTAGTTTCTAAATTAGTTCCAAATTTCGCCGCTGATGAAGTGGAGACTAATTATATCTCCATGGAAACAGTGATTTGTTTTTTGATCGGCATTTCGTAAGCAGTGATTTGTTTTTTTGATATTGGAATTTTCAAATCACAAATCACTGTCCGGCTCTCCTATGTATATATATATATATATATATATATATATATATATTTTCTGCCTACTACTCCTCCGAAACCATAAGATACATGTAAGATTACTTGGAGTAGGTGTTAAGTCAGATAAAAATAAGCTAAGTTTCAAATTTGATGAAAATCCGTCTAACCCTTTTAATGTGATGCGTTTAGAAACATATAAACAGACAAGAAAAACGAGTGGATTAGGAAGCTTTCATAAGCTCAGTTAATTATTATTTTCTTTATCAAATTATGACGCAGTGGCAGGTGACGCTGGATCAAATGATGAATAGCAGTCTATTTTTGTTCAGATCGTAGTCCAAACAGTCGAAATTAATGGAATTTAATCCTATCTTACTTTTCTATCCGCTTTTAATTCCCCCCTTCCCGTTATAACTGTGTGGAGTTTATCAGGGAAACTGAAATTCAGGTGAAATTCTTTGTGAATTTAATAATTCCCATACGATAAACAATATTACTTACATTTATTACAAGGGTCATTCAAATCAAAAATTAGTCAAAGGACAAAGTAGAATGCTAAGGATGTTTATTGTGGAATTTTCGACACCGAATTTAAATGGCATCACTCTAGTGCAGTGGTCGCCAAACTTATGATGCTTCTGAGCTACCGTACCGTTGTTAAATCCTACTGTGAGCTACCAACCAAAAGAACTACCAACTTTTTTTTAAAAAATCTTACATTTGTTTAAAAATGCCTATAAACTTACATTTCTAGTAAATATGAAATCAGTTTTAAGTAAACTGTACATAACAAAAAGAAATTGAATTGTACATAAAAAAGAAATTCAAGTGTAGTTTGTAATAAATAACAAATGTAAGGACATATTTTTTTATCAGCCTTATTAACTTTAATGAGAAGGATGGAACTCTTTTTTGTCATCAACAACTTTTTTAATGTTGGGAGAGTAGCTAGTGGCTGCCATTCGAATACAACTGTCCAAATGTTCATCAGTGAGTCTGTTTCTGTACTTATCTTTAATAAATTTCATTCTGGAAAACGAAACATCACACAGATATGTAGAGCTGAACATTGCCTTCACTTTGAGACCAACCTGGACCAAAATTGGATATTTTTCTTTAGGAAGAAGAGGCCAAATATTTTCAGAGCTTGAAGAAAGCGATTTTATAGATAAAATCATTTTGAAAATCAATCACTTCCAACTCCACTGCAGCATTGTCTTCTTGAAAATCAAAATGCTCCATGACACAAGTAGAGAACTCTTCAGCATCAATCTCTATAAAAGGCGATTTGACAAACTGTGCAACAATTGAAATCCTTTTGAAATCTTGGAAGATTTTGCTGAATTCACTTCTCATATCTGAAATAATTTCAACGTATTGTTTGCTGTTGTAAGTAGGCGTTGAAGACCGTTGCTTGTCAATGGTTTGTTTCAAGCAGGCAAAGTGTTTATATTCACCTTGGATGATATTTTTTTCCCACAGTTCCAGTTTTTTTGAGAATGATGCAACATCTGAAATTGTCCCGCCAATATCTTTATCCTTATCTTGAAGCTGCAAGTTAAGGATATTTAACTTTCCGGTGATGTCTGAAAGAAAAGCAAAATCCTCCGGGCAAACCGGATCTCCTAGTTCTCGGATGGATTCGCCTCAAAAATTCTACTAATGCAGGAAGCAACTCTTGAAAACGTTGTTGAAAACGTCTACCTCTACTAAGCCAACGAACTTCCGTATGAAGCAGTACATCACCATACCGGCAATGTAGTTCATCAGTCAGTGCTCTGAACATACGTCTCTGAATTGCATGTGCTCTAACTTTATTCACTATTTTTATGACTATTTTCATTACATTGTTCATACTTAAAAACTTTCTACACAGTGACTGCTGGTGTATTACACAAAGGTAAGACAGAAATTTCGACAAGCTGTTGTCTTTACGACACAAGGTTATGAATCCCTTCTCTCTGCCTACCATCGCAGGAGCTCCATCAGTTGCTAATCCCACCAACTTATTTATAGGAATATTTTCAGAGTTGAAAAGATCTTTAACTGCTAAAAATATGTCCTGTCCTTTAGTGCGTCCTGTTAACGGTATAATCTTTACCAGCTCCTCTCTTATTTCGAAATTATCAAAAACCATTCTTGCATAAACGGCCAACTGAGCTGTATCAACTATATCAGTCGATTTGTGAAGTTGCAGGGAGAAATAGTTGCAGCGATCAAAGTCAGTTTTAAGTTGTGAGGTAACGTCAGAACTCATAATCTCAACCCTTCTCATTACTGTATTTGCAGAAAGCTGTACAGATTTAATAGCAGACATTATCTCAGTTTTATTTTTGAAACTATCAAATAATGCATCTGCAGCTTCTAAAAATGCAGTTTTGATTATTTCACCGTCTTCATATGGTTTCTTATTCTGTGCAATAATATTTGAAACTCGGAATGATGCCTGAGTTGCTGCTTTATTCTTGTTTAATGGTTTTAAAAAAGTTGATTGTTGAGCATTAAGTTTAGATTTTAGCTGCCATACCTTTTCTTTCCTTAGAGCAGAATTCAGTGGGAAATCCTTTTCAATCCCTGTGTTTTGAAATGACGATCGACGTTCCCAACTGATACACTTGCAAAGCACAGTAAACACACACATTTGTCCTTAACGTGGGTAAAGAAGTAATCGGTTTCCAATTCCGAATGAAAGTGATAAGTTTTTTGCATTTTGCTTGAAACGCCATCATTAAAACAATGACAGTTGTTGAATTAGAATTAGAACAACAAAAAGTTGTTGTCGTCAGCATCAGCTCAGTGGAGGAATCAAGGTTAGCCAACCGGAGCGTTAACGCGATCTACCGAAAATGTCCCCGCGAGCTACTAGTAGCTCGCGATCGACGGTTTGGCGATCTCTGCTCTAGTGTTACGACGAAGTGACAGGTGGCGCTGCGTTCAGATGTCTGTTGAAGATGTTTAAGTGATATAAACTATCAGACTGCACTCAGAATAAAAGGATTTTATACTGTAATACTTACTGTTTCGAAAATCTGTTCTTCCAGCTTTCAGAATAGAATAGAATTGAAATTTGAATGGATTGAATAGACATGGTAGTTGTCCCGCGTCATCAACAACCAATCATCCTGAATTTGGCCTCGCCAAATTGGCTCGTTTGCCTTCCTGTGGCAATGATGAAACAAAGTTTAAACAAAGATAAAAGAAAAAAAGTGAAACCAAAAAAAAAAAAGGAAAAAAATATAAAATAATAAATAAATAAAAAAACAGGTAAAATAACAAAAAAAATTAAAATGAACTATAGAGATAAAGCGTGACAATAATCCATGTCTGTTCGATTAATTCAAATTTTAATTGTCTTCTAGTCCGATGCCGTAAGACATGCTTTCGAAACTGTAACTGTGTTTGTATTTTGATAGAAATTCTGAGTTCAGTCTGGCTTATATTATCAGTCTGCTTTTGTTAAGGATGTCGTTCAAACAGCCATGATTGAAGGAATGAAGTTGAACAGCGAGCGGTTATCAGGTGTCGACAATACAGAAATCAATCACGGCATGAGGAAAGTGTAGCAAAAAATGTAAAGTGTTTCACGTGTTTAAGAATAGAGTAAGCGGTACTGAGAGAGGCGGTGATCACTGACTTCAGATTCGAGGTCAGGTCAAGCACACCATGCGATCAGCGGTGCTTCCGTAGCGGAATTTGACAGTCTCATTCGGGAAGACAGACGAATCACTGTAAAAGCACTTGCCGACAAAGTTGAAATAAGTGTTGGGAGTGTGTACACCATTATCAAGGATCCTCTGCATTACCGGAAGATTCGCCACAGTAGGTGCCACACAACTTGGATTCTGAGCAGGAACACATTCGCATGGGTCTTTCCTTGGAACATTTGCTCCGATATCAAAAGGAAGGTCACTGTTTCATTGACAGAATCATTGAGGGAGATGAAACGTTTCTTGCTAAGAAGCCCTTCGGCTCTTTTTCATTTCAATGACCCTATGTATGCGATAGATTATGCAAGTTATTTTAGATGCTTGTCCTAGAATTTTATTTATGCAAAGTTAATGGTATACTTGGAATTATGCACCAATAAAGTTAGGGTACATAGTAAAAGATAAAATACTCGGAACAAAAAAAGTTTAATACCACTGCACTAGAGTTTATGATAGTTTCAGACATTTTTGTGTTTTCTCTTTTATTATTAAGGAACGGTGACAGGTAATTTAAAAGGGGACACATGATTTGTGGGAATTTTAATCTCCATTTACTAAATTTTGTCAAAATTAGTGAATCCTCCAGTTTACAGAGGTCAGTTTACAGCAGTGCTTAAATTTCTAAAGAATTTGAAATAGTATAAATTGTGTTACCGGAAGAGACTCCACGAAGCAGTATAATGACACAATAGGTGATGAGAACATCTGAATGGCCAATCCAGACACAAAACCAGAAACGAGGGCATTGTTTGCCTTATTTCTTAAATGAAATCTCCTCAGAATGCAGCTCACACACTATAAGAAAATCATAGAAAATCAATAATTAAAGAGAATTTCTTAAAATATCATAAATTCTTTCGAGACAAAAAAAACGCGAGAACTTAACATAGATAAAATGTATTTTTCTACACAGTTAATAAAGGATATTAAAGTTTAATCTGCTTATACCAATTAATTTCTTGGAAAATTTAATGATTGTTGTTTCATATCTGTTAAATTCAAGGTTAACAAATGCCATTTTGGATTTTGAACTGCTTTTCAAAATTTGGCATCAATTTGTAATTTGTAATTTTAAGCAATTGATTAATGAATCCTAATAGAGGATTATCTTTATTAAATTTTTCCTTCAGTTTTGATAGCTATAAGCTCGTTCTCACTGATTATTTATCTAATTTGTCAAAATTTCCCTTCATTGATCAACGGATTTGGCTGAAGCATTTCATTCAAAAAAAGAAAAGCCTTAATTACGTATCATTTCTACAATAGATTATCTGTAATATAAAAGTGAAATTTGTGGGTATATTGTAAGTATGTGTTTATCTCTGAGAAATATTTATCATACTTTCCAACATGCTGCAAACTTCAAATTTGGCATCGGGATAGGTTCCATACTGCAGACAATATAAAAGTTACAAAAAATAACTTTTTTTGTTGTTGTGTGGTTTTTTTTTTTTTTTTTGACCATCAACTGTCTGTCGGCAATAAGAAAAACGCTTCCTGATTTTGACACTAGATGGCAGGAGGTGGCGCTTCGCTACAGGCCAATGAAGCCATACTTTCGCAAAGGTTAGGCATATCTCGAAAACGGCTTGAGCTAGAAGCACGAAATGTGACATGAGAGTTCTTTGTCAAAATCAAAAACATTCGTCTTGTTCGAATTTTCGTTGCTGGTGTCCTACGGGTCTAAACGAGGGGGGAGGGGGGGGGTCAACTTTCTTGAAAGCGCCACATAGGCACCTGGAGGCAAAAACTAGAAGTATGGGGTGGTAAACTGGAGGGCGGTCAGAAAATGGGCAAACATTGCTGAAAGATTCTTCTATAGTGTTTTCTTCTTTAGTGTTATAGATATAGATTTGTAATGATTACATGAGTTTTTTTGAACTGAGGAATGTTTGAAGTGATAAGCGTGTAAGAGGAGAAAGGTGTGGTAAGTCTTGTATTCTTCGATCTTCATATTAATTTCATATACAGGAATCTCGAGTTACAAAATTCAAATATAGCATTACTCTGTACCTATCATGTGATTGTTGTACCAAATGGAAAAGTATCGAAGTGATCTCACAATTTCAATTTGTTTCTCAACCATATCACTGTTACCTGTATGAAGAACGGGCATTCTGCTGTTCATATATAAAAACAAAATTATTCAAAAATACCTTGTTATTGATACTTTTGCATTGAAAGAAGTACGATTTTTTTTTTAATTCATGGAATATTCCTTCTCAATTTGATCTTGCTTACTGATTGTATTTTATTATATTACAGATGTTATATTATGAATATTCTATTGGGTTAGTTAAAGAAATGTCCGCTTTTAAGGTGCTGTTGTGTAAACCATTACAAGACAAAATGGACTCATCCAAGTTGTAGGACACACTGTTGCCACTTAGCTGGTATACATACTGCGTCTACTGTTGATGCACAGGGTAACCATAGTCTTTCAATGTAAAGCCTAGACAAAGGAAAAGTGAGAGTGGTTTCTTTTATATATTGAAACTTGATTCTATAGCGAAGTGGCTAAAAACATTAATGCAGCGTTTGGGGAAGGTAACGCTAAAGAATGTTGATGGTTTCGAAATTCCGCAAAGGGGATTCTATAATAGAAAATCAACTCGTTGTCATCATCGACTTTCGAATAAAATTTATTTTATAATAATTTATAAGTTCACCGAATTGCTTACCAGTACTCCGATTGAAATAGAGAATTATAAATTTTATTATAATAATTTATAAGTATTTCAAACAAATTATAATATTAATAAACAAATTATTAATAATCTAAAACATTATCAATAACTGGTACCGTATATATTGTAATTAAGTACTTAGTAATTAAAAACATATTATTAAAATAATAATATACAAAAATGTACAAAATATATAACATGACTTATATGAATATAAGTTATTTTTTTAAATATGGCATTTATTTACAAAACGTTATTTATTCATTCTAATTAATAATAAATATTTTATATCCATAAAATATTAATCTTAATATTATTTTAAATATAAATATTAAATCAAAATTTGGTTGTTTAAATTAAATAAAAAATATATTATAGTATACACATTCATTTTTGTTTATTGAACAAAATTCTATTTAGAATATATAACTAATGTATACTTGAAAATTATCAAATAAACTCAGTTAAATTAAAATTAATAAAGTAACATTAAAATAACAGAAACACTTCATTTAATTTAGTGAATAAAATTCAGCCAAGATTTCACATGATATAATTAATGTAACTGTTACAGTACTTACGTTGTAAATTACAGTTGTATATCCAAGGAAATACCCTATCTGAACATTTCTTGGCTTCATTACGATGTCCAGAACTGGTAAGGATTTTGTTTCAAAAATCTTCGGAAATTCTCCAATCAAAGAATACGCCATATTTAATCCATATCCAATTGCGAAAGATCTCACAAAATTCTTAAAAGAACAAAGACACTTTTATTTGTTAGTTTGTTTGTTTGTTTTCATCCATTTCACTATTGAAATTACTTTATAACATTTCCAAATATAAATAGTAATATTTTAAAGTTTGTAAATTATTGTATTAAAACTTTGTAAATTGAATTGATTAAAATTTTTTTGTAATCTTTAGATATATTACAATCTGTTTTTTTCGAAATTGTAAAATCTACAAGAAAAGATCGGAAAAATTAGAAAATAAAAATAAGGTTTTATTGTAAGTTTTGATTCTTTTCGATTTTATTATTCTTTCTTAAAAATTAAAAAGAAAACATTTAAAAAAATTGTGTATATGATTTTTTTCTATACAAAAAAAAAATTTGACAAGCATACACAAGGAATACTATTGGGATTATTCAATAGTAGTAGATTATTAAGCAAGCCAGGAGCTACTTATGGTACAAGGTGCAGCAATGTTATACGAGTAGAAAGAACTACTCTACGTAGGAGAGACCAATAGGACTTTAAAAATCCGTCTTGAAGCAGCCGTTAAGAAGGATAACCTTCAGTATTCTAGGAGCAACGTATTGCTGAAGGACTGGACATTCTCTTAACATCACCGAGCCTATTCTATATATTGTTATCAGTGAGTTTTATGAATCGGCTATTATAATACTCCAACGAAGCTACAACCAGGAATTATCAGTGACCAACGTTTTGAATATGGCATTTAGTATTTTAAGATAAGAAAAATTACGTACTTTATGACACTTAACAACAGACTTTAGATAGCGAACATATTTCGTCACCAGAAGACGTAGATTATCTTATTTCCGGGCTTGTCACGAAGATGAATCATGGAAGTTTCCTGTATAATGAATCCCGCGTCAATGGGGATTCGAAACGTTGTGTAAGTTTAAGTTTATATATATTTGCTTTTATTCGTATACAAGTGCTTTTATAGTCAGAGTTTTAGGATATTGCTTCAACTGCACTTAAAGATCCTTATAGCACAGAAAGATTGTTATACAGGTTGCCTCAGAAGGAAAGGTCAATATTCTAAGAGGTTATAGTATTTAAGCGACAGTTCTTTTTGAAGTAGCAGACGATCGCCCGTAGTTTTGTTCCTTTGCAGTTTACTCACTGTCTCAACATCTTTCTTCCATCCACTTTTACCAGGTGGTAGTGCCAACTTCATTTACTGGAGGTACTCATCCGTCTTAGCAACAAAAGATCTGAGTTTCAGACTCAGAAGATCCGGCTCAGGTTAAGTTGATCATTAACTAATCTTAAGGATTACTCTCGTCTCTTATTTAATATTTAATTTTCAAACTCAGAATTTTTGTTGCTAAGATGTACGAGTACTCCATTATATGAAGCAGGAACCACCATCTGCAAAAGTGGATGCAAGAAAGATGTCGAGATGGTAAGTAAACTGCTACAGGAGGTCATGCCAAAGCTATATCACGGCAATGAAGCAAAACTACAGGAAATTGTCTTTTACTTCAAGAAGAACTGTCACTTGAACCTGGATGAGAAAGAGCTGGAGACTATCATTAAGAATGGTGTTGAAAAAGGAATGTTCGAGATTGTAATGTTGACCTTTCTCTGAAAAGAAGTTTATATGAACATGTTTATATCAGAATTATTGAAAAGAAAGAGATATTATGCTGTTTCCAATATTTATTCTTCAAGTGACAAGTTTCTTACACTCAATAATAAATTTTCAAAAATTTCACTTTCAACATCAATACCCTTGCTTCGTTCAAATATGCTTTAGATAGTGAGGCAACGACAAGAGGAAAGAACAATACTGTGCATTAAATTCAAAATACTCTAAATTCAAATAGCTTTATCTCGGAAACAGTTTCAAATAGAACAGGGGTTCATATAAACTTTTTTTATTTTAAAAAAAAACTTCCGATACTACGACCTCCCAGAACATTTTTTCTTTTTTTTTTATTTATTTCCTTAAACTGATTAATATTTCAGTCCTGTTAGGAACCATTAGTTCCTATCAACAGGTGCTGTTTTATTACAGTGATAAATATTGAATAATTTTTAAAAAAAAAACATTATTGTATTTCTTTATAAAACATTTCTTTGTTTACACTTTTTTGTATTTTGTTTTTGCCAAATGGTGTTGATTTTGTTTTAGACTTTTTCTTTTTTTTTTTCTTTTTTTCTGTCGTATTAACTTTTGTTGATAGATATTATGGACTTTTACATGCTTTTGAGTTCCATTTTACAAATGATTGTAAATCTGAAAAAACACTAAACTATAAACTACTTATAGCTATAGAGGTGAGATAAGTATAAAAAATATATAAACATTCAACAGATAGCTATATACAATACATTCAAATTCATTGCAGACGTTTTGCTGTCACATACAGACATGTAAAACATGTAAAACAATTGTCTCATATACTATAACTAAAAAACGAAACAAACAAAAGGAAAAATATATATATATATATATATAATGAGCAAATGTAGAAACATACAAATACTTAAATGATCATATAGATCTTATTATGCTTCTTCTAATTTTTTTTCTTTTAATTTTGTTAAATTTTCATAGATTCTACATCTCTTTCCTCCTGGGAATCCTGTATTAATAATGTTTTTTGTTTGTCACATAAGTAAAATTGGTGAAACCAATTATATTTTTCCCTGCTGAATTCAAATATGCTGTTAAGTTGTTGTTGGTGTTTTTGTTTTGTTTTTTATCATTACGGTACTGTCCATTTCCATTGCTACCTCAAATCTGCAATCTATAATTTACTTTAATATATTTTTCTATATCTAAATGGTTCGTATGTGAAAACTATCCGTCTTATTGCAGTGATCGTGTCTCAGCATCTTTTACAGAAGAAATACGTAGGAATTTGAAAATCATGAAACTATTAATACTAAGAGTAAATTGCTCTTACTTGAATTAATCTTGTGTGATGAGACTGAATTTATAGATAAGTTATAGACATTCATGTTTTTTTTGTAAAAGTGAAAACAGAATACTGCAAATCTAAGTCATAGTTTTCGAATGTGGACTATTTTGTTAGCGGTATTACACAAGATCACAATTCTTGCAAACTTCCTCGTAAAATATGTCTTAGAACAAAGAAAAAAAAAGGTGATGATCCTCACGAACGTTAAGAAAAAGTTTAGAGAGAAAAAATCTTAATTAAGCAAAAAAACGTTTTCTTTCAAAATAAGGCGTTTTCTTTCAAGTAATAATAATACATAGCATTAAATTAATTAAAAAACTTAGCTTTAGCCTCTTAATAAATTAGGTAGAGTAATATACAATGAAGTTTCTTCTTAAAATTCCTTTCTTTTTTCACAATATTTCATTTTCTTCAATATAAAACTTCTTCAGGTCAAATTGAGGACAAGAAAACGTTCTTCTTCCTCCAGAAGTTCGTTATTTTACATTTAAAAATTAGTAATACTTCCTATATAACAATATATGGACTTTCCGTCCGTGTTTACAATTGAATGAAACACGTTCCAACAATATATGTAGGCTATACCGTCCGTGTTTACAATTCAATACAATACGTTCCAACAATATATGTAGGCTATACCGTCCGTGTTTACAATTCAATACAATACGTTCCAACAATATATGTAGACTATACCGTCCGTGTTTACAATACTAGAAAGTTTTCTTGTTCTCAATTTAACCTGAAGAAGTTTTCTATTGAAGAAAACGAAATATTGTGAATAAAGAAAGGAATTTTAAGAAGAATTGAAGACACCGGTGCAAAAAGGAGGCAGCTCCATATATTGACGATTTTTCGTTTTTAATCGCTACACGTTTATAGAAAGGCGCTCCATCGATTGGTGAAAAAACGAGGCAGCTCCGTTAACTCATAAGGGAAATACAATGGATATATATATGCCTCCTGATTGGATTCGGTGCAAAAAGGGGACACCTCCGGAGCACCTCTGCTAAAAAATACATGCCGCAAATTTGTAGTGGTTCCAGTTTCCCAAGAAATGATTTTGAACTTCAGTGGTCATTTCAACGGTCATTTTAAAAAGTGCGTATCAAACCAAAGAAGGCAAAAATTTGATATATCTTCTTATCGTGTTATGGAGTACACAGCAAAAGGCGTGGAATGCAGCAGTTCGGCCAGTGCCTTAGTTAAGGACTTGTTTACCCTTCAGAAACGTGGCGTAACGTTGACTTTACCTACTTCTACATTATTGTTCTACTCTGGACCGTTTCCACTTAAGCGCCCCAAATATCTAGATGTGAAAGAACTTGCAACAAAATTTGTGCCTTCTGACTGTATGTGGTTTTATGACCGGCTGAAGTGTCAAGGAGAAGAAGAATCTACTCAGCCAGAAGAAGATAGCTTTACAGATGATTAGTTTGTGCTTATTTATTACTTTTGATAACATTTTGTTAATAAATCGCATTGAAATTTTTTTTTTAACTCTCCGGTGCAAAAAGGGGGCAGCTCCAACGTTTTCTTTTTGATATTGTTATCTAACCAAATTTCCAAAAAGCGTATTTTGTGTGGATATTATGTATTAAGTACTAGATTTTAACCCTACATATGAATCATACATATAAATTCAAAGAATTCGTGGTTAAACAGTTTTTTGCTTCTCCTGAAAAATTTGCTGAAATGGAGCTGCCTCCTTTTTGCACCGGTGTCTTCAATTAATCATGATTGAATAAGATTATCGTTTTGGAAACTAGATAGAGTAATCTTCTTACCAGTGCAACATTAGAAGTGCAGCTGTACTTGTGTTTGCAAAATCTGTGTTTTGGTCCTTTCTTCAACATTCGATTAGCGTAGATTTCATACAGGATGGGTTGATCAGGAAGCCTCAGCAATCTCAGTAAATAACAAAGGAACTGGTTACTGGAATCATCAAATACAACTTGCCTTGGTTGCATAATTACATCCTCTGTTTTAATTCCAAACAGGAATCTGCGAGATCAAAATAAAAGAATTACAAATTGAAAAAGAATAGTAAAAGTAAAATTATAGATGTATTAATTTTTATGGAAATGATTTATGTATAATTAATTTTAGATTATTCAATAAAAGACAAAAAACGTTCATGATTGTGTGGATTGGAATGCAATTATCCATAATATCTCATAATATCCATAATATTCTTAATATCCCAAGAAATAAAATAGATATTAAGAAAAATACGAATCTGTGAAACAAAGGAATTTATAAATATATAACAACTGTAAAAGCTGTATTAAAATGGTGTTAGTAGATGTAATATAAAACTTGTAAATTGGCCAAAATTAGTTGGCAGAAGATGGTCATAAAAATTGAAATAAAAGGCCAACACACTTAACTAGTTTTTTAAAAAACATTTCACACATTAAAAATACAGGAACTACCGGTTTCGCTTCCATGACGAGGCTTTGATGAGTGACAATAATTACAGAACATGAAAGATCTTACATTTTCCTACATCCGCGAATACGTGGATGGGATCTAAATCAACACCTCTTAAAACACATACTTTTAAAGACTTTTAATATTTTAAAAGTTTGAAAATATGACGCGGAGAATTTTATTTTATTAATTTAAAGCTACAGAAAAATAATACTTTAGATTTTTAGTAATAAAAGAAATATAATTACAAAAACAAATTCTTTAGAATTTATTGTGTTCAATGAATTATTGTTCACATATGATCGGTGTTTTCATGCCTAAAAGTAAATCTGGGGGCACGGCAGTGCCCCCGCCAAGACGAGCCGAAGGCAGGAAGGGCACTACGTACCTTTACTGGAAGTGTTTCGTCGTATTTTCGAACCCTCATAGCTTCGGCCTCGATAATACTAGAGAGCTCAAATTTTCAGGATAAGATACAGTAAGCAGACTAATGAAATACGCTAAGTTTCATTTATTTAGCTTTTATACTTTGGATTTTATTAATACCTAAAATACGTCGATTTCGTCAATGACTCACTCATGATCATCAAAACCTCTAGGGTACTTCCTGAAGTCCTAGAAAGCTGAAATTTGGTATGCAGGCTAGGATTAGCACACAAACAACAAAAAAATTAAGAAATCCGTAACTTTCACCTTCCAACCCCTCAAAAGGGGTGGGTCTGGTTATGTATTATCGAACCCTCATAGCTTCGGCCTGGATAATACTAGAGAGCTCAAATTTTCAGGATAAGATGCAGTTACCATACTAATGAAATACGCTAAGTTTCATTTATCTAGCTTTTATACTTTGGATTTTATTAAGATCTGAAATGCGTCGTACCCTCAATGCTTCGGCCTAAATAATACTGTAATAATGTGATTTCTTACAAAAGTGCAAACAGCTTGTATATACAAGTTGACCAATAGAAAAACAGAAAAGTAGGGTATTGAAAAAAAATCCATTTTTTAAATAATCTTAAAACTAAATTTAGTTGTAATAGATAATCCCACCCAAAACATTTCATGTAAAATAAGTTGCCAAGACTCACATGCTCATAACGCTTTCACTGTTAAAAAGTTATCAGATCTCATCTTACAAAAAGAAATGAAATCCCACCCAAAACATTTCATGTAAAATAAGGGGTTGCCAAGACTCGCATGCTCATAACGCTTTCACTGTTAAAAAGTTATCAGATCTCATCCTACAAAAAGAAATGAAATCCCACCCAAAACACTTCGTGTAAAATAAGTTGCCAAGACTCACATGCTCATAATGCTTTCACTGTTAAAAAGATATGAGATCTCATGTAGAGCCAAGCCCCTAACTCTACGAGGCCTAACTCTACAAGCCCTAACTCTAAAAACCTTATATCTTGGTCAAAAAGTATGGCTTGGCCGTTTCATGGAACTATTTCATCTCACCCAAAACATTTCATGTAAAATACGTTGCCAAGATGCTCATAACGCTTTCACTGTTAAAAAGTTATCAGATTTCATATAGTGCCAAGCCCCTCACTATACATGCCTAACTCTAAAAACCCTAATATCTTGGTCAAAAAGTGTGCCTTGGCATACTCCATATCCTTTACATAACTCCATGGGATTGTCTGTGTGACAGCCACGAAACGGCCAAGGCATACTTTTTGACCAAGATATAGGGTTTTTAGAGTTAGGGCTTGTAGAGTTAGGCCTCGTAGAGTTAGGGGCTTGGCTCTACATGAGATCTCATATCTTTTTAACAGTGAAAGCATTATGAGCATGTGAGTCTTGGCAACTTATTTTACACGAAGTGTTTTGGGTGGGATTATTTATTGTGATAAACTATTGCTTTTTTGAAAAGAAAAAAAATCATTGAAATAGATAGCATATTTATACAATAAAAGCATATAATTTATTAATTGGTGATATTTAAGAAATAAAGGAAAAATTGAACTGAGAAGTTCTGCCATAGGTTTTATAGCCTAGAATTCGCCGACGACTTCGGAGACGTGTAGCGCTCGTTATAAACAAAGATTGGTCATCCATCCCGTTCAAGTGGTGCCATCCCAACCTACGTCACAGTTGAAAGACCCCGTTGCTAGAGTTTTAGCATTGCCACAGTTAGTCAAGCCGATTTTACTGTGGTTTTTCTTTAAGAAAAAGATCAAAAAAAAAAATAATAAAAATTATCAGAATCCATTTGTAAGACTTCAAGAAAGCCCAACTTAGGGTTTTTTCCCCCTTATTTTTGGGAATTTTAGGCGAAATATTAAAATAAAAAAAACTTTTATTTTTCCATATCTGTGAGTTTCGGACTGCCATAGGTCACATTTTATACCCGATGTCAAAAGTTTCTGATTGCTCAAAAGCCCCTCTCCAATAGCCTCTGATTGGTCAAAAGCCACTCTCCAATAGCTTCTGATTGGTCAAAA
>JAFIDM010000179.1:17484645-17503012 GCA_023159025.1 Thereuonema tuberculata | reverse complement strand
CCCGAACAACCCCTGAAGGACTAAAATTATCGCGTGGTACCGTTACAATATATATATATATATATATATATATATATATATTTGTTGTTAGGTTCCATCAAGTCGTCTACGACTTCTGGTGACCTCATGCACTAAGGCTCTCCAAACAGATCTATCATTTGCTGCATATCGTAGTTGTTGCAAAGAATTCCCGGTAGCTTCCTTTATATCTTCCAACCATCTTCTTCGCTGTCTTCCTCTTCTTCTCTTCCCCTCTACCTTCCCAAGCATGATTATCTTTTCAATGGAATTATCCGCTCTCATAATGTGGCCAAAATAAGATAGTTTTTGCCTTAAAATCAATGCTTCCAACGAATAGATTGGTTGAATCTGATCTAAAACCCATTTGTTAGTCTTCCTTGCAGTCCATGGTACTCTCAGAAGTCGTCTCCAGCACCAGAGTTCAAAGGAGTCGATTTTCTTTCTTTCCCTCTTTCGCATTGTCCAACTCTCACAACCGTACATCATCACGGGAAAAACCATTGCTTTCACAATCCTAATCTTGGTAGATTTAGAGATGTCTCTGTCTTTCATTATTTTCTCCAGGTTCGACATTGCTCGCCGGCCCAACAAGATTCTTTTCCCTATATCTTCTGTGCATCCTCCATCCTCATCCAGTCTTGATCCCAGAAAATCAAAGTGTGAGACTTTCTCTATCACCTCATCTCCGATTTTTAGCACTCCTATTTTTCCTGTTGTCATGATCTTCGTTTTCTTAATGTTCAATCTAAGTTCAAATTTTAAGCTTTCATCTTTTACAATGCCTAGAAGAAATTCTATGTCTTTTTCATTTTCTGCCAACAGGCTGGTATCATCTGCATATCTTAAGTTGTTAATCTTAATTCCTCCAATCTTCACACCAGCCCTTGATTCCTCTAGTCCCGCTCTTCTCATAATGTGTTCGCTGTACAGGTTGAACAAGTATGGTGAGAGGATGCATCCCTGTCTCACTCCCTTTCCAATGTTAAACCACTCTGTATCACCAGACTCAGATATATATATATATATATCGAAAGGCCAAACTCGAATGATGCATAATTTCGAGTTTAGCGATGCAAAGGGTTTTTTTAAATTTCAGATAGCTGTCCGGCTTAGCTATATATATATATTTATGCTTCTTTGTTTATTTATTTGTTTTCGTTGGTCGGAAAGGAGAATTGGCAAACTGTATGGGAAATTGCCCTACCCTGTGTAGTGATACGGTATATACTTATAGAAAGATCTCCTTACATAGAACATATGTTATTATTACGACTCGTCTCCATTATTAGTCCGTTCGGAGTTATATACGTCTAGGTATTACTTATCTCGTTGACATCTTACTTCCCGGATGTATTAATTAATTATCATTTAATACTTATTTTCAGTAACAGTAAACATTATTTCCATTTATTACAGGTAAATATTTATTATTTACTTGAAATAAATGATAATATTAATTATTAATTACGTATAATACTTATTAACAGTGTGATTGATTGATTGTGGTGAATGTAGGTGGCAGGGAGGCCAAGCACCCACAGCCAAGCACCCCCCGCCTGTAGGTGGTTGGTTTCCCTGCCACCCACATTCACCACAATCAATCACTCAAACGTCATATCTAGAACTATATAACTCCGAACGGACTAATAATTGAGACAAGTCATAATAATAAAAAATTATGTTCTATTGATGGAGATCTTTTCTTTCCTTACGTATATATCTTATCGCTATACAGTGGTTGGGCAGATCTGCCCATTCTCCTTTGAGACAAATAGAAGTAACACACAGCTGATTTTTTGCTCGGGTCGCCACTGCTACCATGCCACTTCGGGATTCGATCCCAAGTATAAGCCTAGTGGCAGATTGCCAAATTGATCTTGAATATAATTACGAGGGTGAGTCAAATGAAAACCTTAAAAATGTAATTAAAAATCGAAAATTCGCGCCATTGTTCTATAAGTTGGCAGGAGTGTTACCAAAGCTTTCAAGAATGCCCGACAGGTGGCAGAATACTGGAAAGAGGCGAAACACTGCCACATGACCAGTGCAAAATGGCGGCTCCGCTTGCGACATGCACCAAGGAAGAACAGCGGTCTATTATACGTTTTCTGAGCAGTGAAGGTGTCAAACCTATTGAAGTCCATCGGCGAATGAAGATCCAGTATGGTGAAGATGTTTATCACTGCAACAAGTGTATGAGGGGAGTAGGGAGTTCACGAATGAGGTGACTTCTGTGGCAGACGCTCCGCGCCCGGGTCAGGCATACCGTTTTGTGACACCAGAGTCTACTGCAGCTGTTGAAGCCAGTGTAATCGAAAATCGCCGTATGAGCATAGATAAAATAGCCACAAATCTGAACATTAGTCATGGCTCAGCACATTACACCATTCATGACGTGCTTAAGTTTCACAAAGTGTCCGCAAGATGGGTGCCACGGCAGCTCACTGAAGAACTGACAGTGCGACGCGTCGATGCCTGTGAAGAACTTTTGCGGTGCTTTGAAGCAGAAGGTGATGACTTCCTTGCGAGAATCGGTACAAGGGACGAAACCTGGGTACACTACCACCAACCCGAAACAAAGAGAGCTAGCAAGGAATGGCGCCATTCCTCATCTCCGAAATCCAAGAAGTTCCGGACGCAGCCATCGGCAGGAAAGGTTATGCTGACTCTCTTTTGGGATGAACCAGGCGTTATTTTGGAACACTACACGCCTAGGGGAGACACCATCACTAGTGCGTCATATTCCAATATATTACAACATCATCTTCGGCATGCAATCAGATCAAAGCGACGTGGACGTCTGACTACTGGTGTCTTTTTGCAACAGGACAATGCGCGGCTGCATACTGCTCGTGCAACAGTTGCAACCATAAATGACCTTCACTTTGTGACTCTTCCACATCCTCCATACTCACCAGATCTCGCCCCAAGTGATTATCACATGTTTGAACCACTCAAAGAGGCGATGGGAGGAAAGAAATTTCGGTCCGATGAAGAGGTACAACAGGTGGTGCAGGAGTGGCTGCGCACGCGATCAAAAGATTTTTTTTCCAGAGGAATCCGTGCACTACCTACGCGCTGGAGGAAGTGTGTTGAATGTCATGGAGACTATGTCGAAAAATGATACACTTGTGTTCCACTTTTGTTCAATAAATTAAATTTTAAAAAAATATTTAAGGTTTTCAGTTGATTCTCCATCGTAATATTATCAAAATGACTGAGATAGTTTCAGAACCACCTTAGTTATTATTGCGCATTAAAATATAGCTTTTATCATAGTTTCTTTGAAAACTAATTCATAACAAAGTCGAAATCAAAATAAAATTCTTTTAATTCGACTTACATTAAATTGTAAAAATATAAAACGAATTGCATATGTGTGTCCCTAAAATCTTTTGAACTGCTAAATCGATCTTCATGAAATTTGACATACATATTTACGAACGATGAATTTTATTTTTTTTCCTCGAGAAATTAGAGCCTCAAGGTAATAAAAAAAATCCCTTAGAAATATTCCGTATCTTAGTAATTGCGTATTAATCCATTTAATAACTCCAGCGACTTTCATCTGCGGATGCGTTGAAATTAATTTGATTTTAAACAACTTGAAGGAATAATGCGTCATTTAATTATTTTTGATATATTTTTTCGATTATTAAATTACGTACATAATAAAGAAGGTTAACGTGCATCGGACTCCATATATAATACTTCTTCATCTTTTTATTCGCAATATTTCGCAAAAACTGAGATCGTTTTGCTTTCTCAAGCCTATCTTATTTTTGAATATTTCTACAATAAGTCTACATTTAATAGCAAAGATCAGAAATGATACAGTTATGTTTCCATTGTTACAATTTTAACAACAATGATACAGTGAGTTATGATTCAATTAATTCTTTCTATTATTACTGATAACAATTTAATTTCTTTCTATTATTACTGATAACAATTTAATTTCTTTCTATTATTACTGATAACAATTTAGATTTAATTTAGCAATGATACATTATTGAAATCTGTACTCTTTTCCCTTAATCATATCTTGAAAATAGGACAGGGTATTATGATTTACTATATAACCCCTGTCCTTATTAATACATGTAAAAGTTTGAATAGTACAGGCTTCAATAATGTATCTTGTGTGTTTGTCTGTTATACGAAACAATATGCTAACAATCGGGTCAGGACAATGCTTTTCTGTGATACAGTGCCCTGCCCAGTCGGAAATAAGTGGATGGTTATTTCTGTAGGCGGCGGTATGCTCCTCAACTCGTTCCATCAACATTCTTCCTGTGTTTCCGAAATATACTTTTCCGCATGAGCGGCATTTTAATTTGTACACCGTCCCCATGATTCTTCCTTCCTTTGTCTCTGTGATTATACCCTCCACTGTTTCTTTGTAAATATTATGTTGTATTATCGAATTTATGCTGTTTCCTTTCTTGTAGAGTATTTGAATTTCGTTCTTTTTACATATTTCTTGTATACTTTTGTTAATTCTAATATTATTAGGGAGTTTCAGAAACTTTGTGTTTTTTCTTTCTTCTTTCTCTTTTATTTTGTCTTTTCCCTTACTAAAATCTTTAAAGATGTTGTCAATGAAATAATGAGGATATTCATTAATTTTTAATGTTCTTCGAAAATTATTCATTTTTTCTGTCCTTTTATCTTCATCTATAGTATTCATGGTTATACGGTCCAAGGTGTTTTTAATCACTGCTCTCTTTATTCTAATGTTGTGTGCAGATTTGTAATTGATGAATTGTTTGCTTTTAAAAGGTTTTTCATAATTTTCGTATGTTATTCCAGTTTCGTTATTCATGAGTGTTAAATCTAGATAGTTAATTTTCTTTTCCAGTTCTTCTTGTTTGGTGAATTTGATGTAGTTGTTGGCTGAATTTATCTTATTAAAGAAGTTTTGGAATTGTCTTGCTGTCCCTCTCCATATAATTAGTATGTCGTCGACATATCTGTAATAATTGAATCTGTTCTTGGTCCAAGTTCGTATATGTTTCTTTTCAAAATCTTCCATAAATATATTGCATAGTAGATTTGTGCATTTTTATAGATTTTCTTCTCTTTTTATATTATATTAATGCACGTTAAACCTTCTTTATTATTAACTTTTCGACTTTTCGTTAGGTCTTATGCCTTTATTAAATGCCTTTCGAGCTCAGCGCAAAGCTGACCGAGGTTATTTTCCTGTACTGGTTACAGCGTTTTTTCTTTTGTTGTTTGCTTTCAACCGGATCCCACTTCCGAGAGCGGGAGACGGGATCAAAGGCATTCACGCATTCGGAGCTCAATCATCGAAGCTAAATCTGGCTGATGAGTCCTAATAAGGACGGAACAGCTGTCCCAGATTGCTATCGATGATGGCTCAATTCCTGAAAAGCAAACAATTCTAACGAATTTGTGCATTTTTATAGATTTTCTTCCCTTTTTTTAAATTACATATAGGTATAATTAAAAGAATTTTAGGAGGCATTTCCTTTTTGGTTATCGTCACTTTAGAAATGAACAAAAATACACAATTTAATGAACGTAGACTTCAAATTCCTTTAAGAACTTCTCGGTTGGATGTTCGTTAAGCAATCAGCAATTCATTTAACTTTCCTGTGTTATAACGGAGCACTTTGAGTATCAATTTAAAGTTTTTGTTGCCTACTTTGAAGTTATATAACATTTAAATTCATTTTATCAAAAGATGTAATGTACACTACACATTCGAAGCTATCCAAACCAAAATTGGCAGCTCAAAAATTAGAACCAGGATTACTTTTTTGTCAAATTTAATTTCGATTCAATCATATTTATCAGATCTATGCTGAGTACTCGATTAATTATTGCTAACGGCGAATTAGGAATAAGACTAAAGAAAATCTAGATTATTTATTTTCGGTTTCAGTAATTAACAGCGCTGTAATCAAAGACAATGCATAAACGACTGGATGTCCACTTAATCGGCCACAACCGGATTCTCTGCTTCAACATATTAAACATCAAATATCAAACATGTCAATTCACAAATTAGAATTACTACATTTCAATTAAATACATTAATAAATCAGTTAAAATAAACAAAAAAGAAGGAAAATATTGTACCTTAGTAATGTAGAAATTTCTCTGGGAGCTTGGCGGAATCTAAATAATAAAAAATAAACTATATTAAAGTTTTTGTGTAAACAAACAATGGTTTTCAATAATTTCTTAACAATGTATATAAATACGTTTAGAAATCCTCGTGATGTAATTCAAATTGATCGAACATATGCAACTGAAATAAGTTAGGACTTAACTATTCTATATAATATTATTATATTTTCTTTTTATATAATATATATATTATAGCTTAAAATAAACGTAGGATTTACATATCTCATTTATACTGCATTTAAAAAAAGTATGGAATAACATTTAGGTTTTCAGTTCTTTCAGGAACTTTGTTTTCTTATCTAAAATTAATTAATTAATAGTTTTTTAATTAATGTTGGCGTAAATCAGCAGAACATTGCTTGCTGTGTATTAATGGCGTTAGTTGCTGCTACCAACAAACTTTGACATGTATGGAAATAAACACATCACTTACTCATGCCTGGAAGTTCATTTGATAGCAATTATTCAAAATATCAGTAAAACTAAGCAATTGATAATTAAAAAAGAAAGCTTTTATTTGAATTTACAGTAATACTATATTAAGAGGAATTGGAATTATAAAGTACGTCGCATTATTTTTATATTCGTTCACGAACAATTTAAAACAGTTCAGTTTTTCAACAATAGTTGACGATATGAGGCATGATTAATCCATACTAATTTCCACGCTCCTTTTATAAACTTTCGTGAAGTCGTTCTTAGCTATAGTTATTGGGATCCATTGTTCTGCACAATAGTGCTACATAGCAAACTGGTGTCGACCATTGAACCTAAATCATTCTTGTGGATAATAGCGCCACATATGCACCTGGTGTAAACAATGGGAACTACACAAATATTGCTGTGCAACAATTGGAACTAAAGTATTATTGTGCATAATAGAGCCATGAAGCAACCTCGTGGCGACAATTCGAACTAAGCTACTGTTGTGCTTAGTAGCATATGCATCTGGTGGCAAGAATGGTAACTACACAAATATTGTTGTGCATAATAGCATCACATATGCACCTGATGGCGACAATGGAAACTACACAAATATTGTTGTTGAACAATTGGAACTAAAACATTGTTGTGCATAATAGCGCATAGATTAATCTGGTGGCGACAATTCGAACTAAAATATTGTTGTACGTAACAGCAACGGGGTTTTCGGGATAGATACAGATTTGTAATGATCAGATGATTTTTTTTTTATGAATTGGGGAAGATTTGAAGTGATAGGGTTATGACGTTACAAAATTCGGACAACTTGGAATTGTGGTATACACGGGAGGGTGATGAGTGGATAGCATGGTTGAAGAATACTTCTACGGGGTTTTCGGGTAGATATAAATTTGTAATGAGATCAGAGTTGTCTTTTGAGTTGTTGTTTTTTTTTTTTGTTTTTTTTTTGTACCAACCAGGAAAGTTCCAAGTGATCTCGCAATTGCTATTTCTTTGTCATCCACATTAGGACATTTGTTTTTTTGTAACCTGAGCGAAGAACTGGTCTTCCTTCTAGTAAAACACAAAGCTTTACTAGCTGAAGCTTTATATTTTAAAGGATATAAATTACATAATTTATTTTAGATGCTTACCTTACCTCCCAGGATTTTATTTATGTTTAAGTAATTCCATACTTTGACCTTGGCGAAACATAGTGAAATTAAGTTATATCTGAGGGTTCGCAAGCAAAAGATTGAATACCACTAGTATTGAATATAGTAGTTTGTGAAGAAAGAGCAGCGTGTAGTAAAGGAATGGAGTAGAGATGGGATTGCGAGTAATTATAGGTTAATCCTTTTAACTCTTTTATTAATTGTATTTCATTGCTTCCCTTTTATTTCATATTTTAGAAATACATTTTTTTGTGGATTTTTAATTTATTTTTGAGAAAACAGTTTTTTTTCCTTGAAACATGCATTTAAAAGTTCTCTTAAATTAGTAATAAAATATTTTCAGTTGTTTAAATAAAAAATTTTCTTAATCATTTTTTTTTTCTTTGCCCTATTATCTTTCGATATAAGAGCTGCTGATAGGTTATTATTAAAATCATTAAGAGAGTAACATTTAAAAAGTCAAATATTGAAGTTAGTCATAGGGGAATCCAACCCTACATGCCTTGCATTTATCGGAATGACACTTAACAAAAATATTAAGCTTCTGTTCTAGTTTTACTGAACAAAATTAATGTATTTATTTTCAAAGGTCAATACCCTTCGTAGGTTACTATCGCAATGACAGATGGTTACAGATAAGTGATGTGAAGAATGTTATAACTTTAAAAATTCTTATCTGAGCTAAATTTAGAATAAATATGTAAATAAGTACAGTTAAATGAACAAAATGAAATATTTATCTTTAAATATTTTTATTCTGGTGGGGGGGGGCGTCCATTAATTACCGGAGGTGTTTTTTAAAAAATTTCGACCCCCTTTACCCTTGGTGAGATTTGGTAAGATGTGGTGGGACTCCCCTCCCCCTCACGTGAGATTTCCCCTATAATTTTTAAATAATTAAATTTATTTGATATGTTCATGCATTTTGCTTCGAACCACTAAAGCGTTACTGATGTCTTCTATGAAATATATTTTTTCTATGAAAGAAGAGAGAAAAATGATACTACGCTTGTGATGTACTATAACCAATTTAATTAAATTTAGCAAAAGTAAAAAAAATTGGCAGCGACACCACCTTCCCTAATTCTTCACTCACTCCACGGCATTCATGTACTTCCTCTATTGTAATGATTGGCCACATGCCGTCCATATCTATTGGTAGTATATCTACATCCTCCTCGTGCAGCCATTCCAGCCTATCGTCCACGGCGCACAGCAGCTCCTCAGCCCGACTGAAATGTGACACTTGCGCAGGGTTTATTTCAAATCGTGGAATCCCGGGCATAGACAATATTACAAAATGTTATAATCTGTTTAATATATATATATTCTCTGAATTAAAAAGTTGATGTGAGATTTTCGTTGACCCCCCCCCCCCTCCCTTTAAATGAGATTTGGTGAAATTTTGCAGGACCCCCTCCCCATTTTGAGCTCACGTAGTAAATGGACCCCGCCTTGAATGTATGGACGTTGAATATAAATTTGAATGATGCCCGTGTTCGGAGAAGCGCGTGGAAAATCGTAGAATCATGACGAAGGAAGTCAAATGAGCAGACCACGCTTCGTATGCATGGTTCTGATTATAATTGGAAAGAATTGAAAGATGGGATCATCAAAAGAGAGGGAGACGCTTGTGCTTTACCACGTATTTCTTTTACCTGAATTTTACCTTTGCAGTTACAAAAATATGCTGATCCGAATAAGTTTTACATATTTTTTTTTTTTTAACTCAAAAACTTTTTAACGAAAAAAATGACTTACGTATTGGAATAGCAAAATATGGCCATTGAAATACAGAAGCAAAATACTTGTAGCTAGACAAAAAAAAAGAAAATGTAAAAATTAATGTACTAAAATACAATTTACATATATTTTTTAGAAATTATATATAATAACGATGTACTTTTTTATTCTCTTCTTTAGTTGATATATCTGAAAAGTTATCCTGAAAGAATATGTAATGCCATGTGTACGTAATCACTTTTCTCTAAAAGGTATGAGTCGATTGGAAAAAAGTTTGATTTTTGTTGCAAAAGGTCCTGAACAGGTTCTTTTTCAAGATTGAATTTGTATCATAGTTTACAAAAGCTATGTAAATATATGAATTTTAAATCAAAATGCATAACCAAGACTAGTATATCAGTTTTTAGCTAAAAGCGCTGTATGTTAAGAAATTAACAATTCATTAGGCTGGTTTTTCCTTTTTTCATTTTATAAATAACAGTAATAACATAACCATAATAATTAATCATAATTCTTCTGGTTATTTTTTCTTTACAATTAAAAGAAAGTGCCTGAAAGCGTGAAGGCCAAGGTTTCAATGTTGTTTTTGTTGAAGTTATTTTTTATTTAAAAATAGCCTACCTTGTATAAGCACGAACTAGGTGTGAATTAGACATGTGAATTAGACATGGTTCATGTCTAATTCACACCTAGTTCGTGCTTATACAAGGTAGGCTATTTTTAATTTCAATTCAGCACGGTTCTCAGTAAATATTTTTTATTTGTTAACTAGCTGTACCCGGCATGCGTTGCAATGCCACTCAAAGAAAGAAAGGGCTCATGAGAAGGGGCCGTAAATATAAGGTCCCAGTGTCGATCGGGGGTGGGACACATTGGCCCCTGTGTTGCCATCCTCACCCAAATGTGGTGGACCTGTCCCCCGTAGGAGAGTGAAGTTTTCCCTGTTTGCAATAGACTTGGGGGGGGGGGGACGAGAAAGGGCCCTAAATATAAGGTCCCGGTGTTGGTCGGGGGTGGGACACTTAGGCCCTTGTGTCGCATCCCCCCCACCCAAGCGTGGTGTCCCTGCCCCCATAGGATAGTGAAGTTTTCCCTTTTTGCAATTGACTTGGGGGGGGGGGCCGAGAAAGGGCCCTAAATATAAGGTCCTGATGTCGATCGGGGGTGGGACACTTAGGCCCTTGTGTCGCATCCCCCCACCCAAGTGTGGTGTCCCTGCCACCCATAGGAAAGCGAATTTTTCCTTATTTGCAATTGACTTGGGGGGCCCGAGAAGGGGCCCTAAATATAAGGTCCCGGTGCCGGTCGGGGGTGGGACACTTCAGCCTTTGTGCTGGCTTCCTCCCACCCAAGTGTGGTGTCCCTGCCCCAAATAGGAGAGCGAATTTTTCCCTTTACACAATATTTGTGTAGTTCTTATTTTGACCACCAGATGGATATTGGGTTTGTCAGGGCTTTTACCCCTTTTCAACCCCTTTGGGGGGGGGGTCCGGGTTCTAAGGTAGCCTATCTTTTCCGCAGTGTCCTAAAGAGTAATTCTGCAAAGTTTGGTCCAGATAGGTCAAAGGGCCTAGGAGCGTATAAAGGACAAAGGGACATAGAGACAAAGAAACAAAGAAAGAAAGAAAGATACATTCATTTTTATATATATATAGAAGATTGGTTTTTAATGCTGTTTTTGTTGAAGTTATTTTTCATTGTTATTTGGTTTTCGTGGGATTCCACTAACGCGAGCCATAACCATTCACGCCGTTCTGAATGTACCATCGAGGGTAAATCTGATCATGGGTTCTAATAACAGCTATCCCAGATTCCCGTCAATGATAAGCTCAGGGCGTGAAAGGTTCTTTATTTGCACCTTTTTTCGTTTTGGAAAAGAAGTCAAGCTAGCAAAACTATTTGCCAATTGCCAGATAAGCAGAAAAGAAGAAAAGGTAGTTTTATGGTTTTGTCATTTCCACAAAGCACTATTTCTTGTGGATTAGTTTTAGTGTGGATTCGAACATGGATAATTTCTACTATTTGTTTTCAAAAGATATTGTAATTTAAAATTAAATGTAGATTTTTTGTCTTTTCTGGTTTTTGCAACTTTAAAAACAAAAGAAGGAAATCTTAAGAACAACATTTTAAGTAAAGTAGGTTTTAAGTTCTTTTAAGAACTTGTTTTGTTTTTTTTCCAGTAATTTTATACTTACTTGATAATGAACTCCTTCATGGACGAGTCCTTTTGCTTTTAAAATTAATAATACGACATCAAGATTCTAAAATAATTAATAATAAAAACTCTATAAATGCTTAATAAACACTTGATACAGTATTTCCTTTATTTATTTTAAGCTTAAGATTCATAAAAATATTTATTACATAAACAATAATGTTTTGATTTGTAATTTTCAGTTAAACTACTCCTTAATTTTACAAGATTAAAAAAATGAAAATATATTTTTAGGATTTTTCAAGATCTTGCTTGTTTTAAATGTGAAATTGAAATTAATTTTTATATAAGTCTATTGTTAAGTTTTCTCATAATTCTACTCCTGATATAAAGTATTGAAGGATAATTACATTTTTCCTCTTAGAATTCTCGTCATTTTTCTTTTTGTTTCGTTTATTACAAAAGTATTTCTAGTCCTTCTGAATTGCTTCTTATTTCAGTTTAACTCTAGTTAATATTACAGTAGAGCCCCGATTATCCGCAGAATTGGGTGACAAGGGTACCGCGGATAGTAAAACTCGCGGATAACCCGAAAAAAGACTAAAAATGAGGTGTAAACACGAAAAAAAAATATTTCAGCATAAAAACTACGTTTTATTAAACAAAAAACATAATATGCAAAACGTTTAAAATATATACAGTACAGCAGAAACCTTTCTGCAGAGCAAGAGCCTGCCACTCATCCACAAATTCCGAGAAGGCTTATGGGTCATTCCATGTGAAATCAACCAAAAAAATAATAATTTTGGACCTTGACCCCTCAGAAATTGAGGATTTTTTGCACACTGATAATATCTATAGAGAGTATAAAAAATGCAAATTTTCAGATTTTTTGGGCTAACAGTTTTTTCTCAAAAACTCAAAAATGCTTGATTTTGGCGGTGTTTTGAAATTTTCAAAACACTGTAACTCAAGAACCGTTCAACCTACAGAGCTGAAATTGGTTTCATTTTGTTCAGTTTTTAATGGCCTTTAATTTGATATACAACAAAAGTATCTTAATGTCAAATTAAATATTTTTTAGATTTTCAAAAACTGGTTTTTAAAAAATCTTAAAAACACCCCTTTTGATTTTTTTTAAAAAATGTATGTTATTTGTATTGTTAATACCTATTTTTGTGCCAAATTTCATAATGGGACAGCCAGGGGATCATGTGGAATTAAAATTTGAAGTGTCATAGTCCATGAAAAACATGAGAATGCGACTAGCAACCACAGTAAGTTCTTATCGTTCGTTGCGTGTCGAACTTTAAATCAAATATAGTTGATGAAAGACAATCGTTCTGAGTATATCTATAGTTTGTGTATGATCAGTAAACCTACATGCTTTCATCTATGTAATATAATTAAATTAAATAAATCAAGCAAATTATATAAATAAATTTTAAATTAATAATAATAATATTTTTTTTTTTATTATGATTCTAAATACAAAAGTTACAGTCCCGTTAGGAATGACAAATTCCTATCAACAGGTTCTGAATATAGGTATACTACAAATGTTTAATTAATTTTGAATACATTGTTAAAAAATATCAAAAGACTATGTATTGTTTTTTCAAGTGATTTTTGTCAAGTAGACCGCTAGGTGATAATTTTCTAGAATTTTTAATTAGACAGTTACATAATTTAAAAGTTAAAATAATTTTCTGATTTAACTCGATATATAATTATTACATATGTATATTAAAGTTACCTATGTTTAGCTTATTTTTGTAGAGTACAGTAAGAACTAGTAACAAAATATTAAGGACATTGGAAGTAAATTGAACAAAATACTGAAATGAGATATTACAAACAGGATTTACAATTACAAAGAAAACAATTGAAACAAAAGAAATTCATAATAATAATAATAATAATAATAATAATAATGACAGCATATATTTAGTTTATAGCCATGGAGGTTCCACTGCTCTTCTTATACAACTTCCAAGTCACCTCCGTTATGAGACCTGCGATGTTCATTCTGACTACTCTCAACTGATGATCGCCTAATAAGTATGAAACAGGCTTGTCTTGAGATATCAGATGAACATTGGTCTCAAATTTTAATCTGTCAACATTTAGAATGTTAATAGGAAAAAAAATCAAATTACTGAAAAAATAACTCCATACAATTGGTTAAAAATCTTTCAAATCAATAAATTGAAGTATAATTTTGGAGTAAGATTGGAAAACTATATAAAATATAAATTATTCAGTCAAAGTAATTGGGAAAAATATAATTCTGAAACAGTAAAAAGTATTAAAAATGTTAGAACTTTATTAACCGCTGATGTGATTGATGGAATATTCCTCTAAATTCATGCTGTTGTTGTTATTACTATTATTATTAATTTGAAATTTATTTTTATAATTTGTTAATATAATTGTAAATTATATTTTGATTTATTTAATTTAATTATATTACATAGATGAAACCATGTAGGTTTACTGATCATACACAAACTATAGATATACTCAGAACGATTGTCTTTCATCAACTATATTTGATTTAAAGTTCGACACGCAACGAACGATAAGAACTTACCGTGGTTGCTAGTCGCATTCTCATGTTTTTCATGGACTATGACACTTCAAATGTTATTTCCATATGATCCCCTGGCTGTCCTATTATGAAATTTGGCACAAAAATAGGTATTAACAATACAAATAACATATATTTTTTTAAAAAAATCAAAAGGGGTGTTTTTGAGATTTTTTAAAAACCAGTTTTTGAAAATTTAAAAAAAATTTAATTTAAAATTAAGATACTTTTGTTGTATATCAAATTAAAGGCCATTAAAAACTGAACAAAATGAAATCAATTTCAGCTCTGTAGGTTGAACGGTTCTTGAGTTACAGTGTTTTGAAAATTTCAAAACAACGCCAAAATCAAGCATTTTTGAGTTTTTGAGAAAAAACTGTTAGCCCAAAAAATCTGAAAATTTGCATTTTTTATACTCTCTATAGATATTATCAGCGTGCAAAAAATCATCAATTTCTGAGGGGTCAAGGTTCAAACCATTGGTTGATTTGATATGGAATGACCCTTATAGGATCACGATGCACAATAAACTTGTCAGTCATTTTCGACCTTCGCACTGTAGGGCCTATTGTACTTTCCCTGTTGTTGTCTTGGATAAAAATTGGTTTTTTTGAGGTTCGTAATTTAAAAAAAATTTTCGCGGCACTCGCGGATAATCGGGGGTTTACTGCAGTTAATCGTGTCTCTTTAGTTTTCCT
Organism: Thereuonema tuberculata; assembly: GCA_023159025.1. Classification (NCBI taxonomy): domain Eukaryota; kingdom Metazoa; phylum Arthropoda; class Chilopoda; order Scutigeromorpha; family Scutigeridae; genus Thereuonema; species Thereuonema tuberculata. Next base: position 17,488,048 of record JAFIDM010000179.1, on the reverse strand, counting down.
TATAATATTGGCAGCCTTTATAAGGAAATAAATAATCCAGTATCCATATTACTGGAGCCATCAGTGTTCCGTATTACTAGAGCCTTCAATGTTCCATGTTACTGAAGGCATCAATGTTCCATAATACTGGAGCCTTCAATGTTCGATATTACTGGCAGACTTCAGTAAGATAACATTTTAACTACTTACATATTACTGTAGTTATCAGTGTTCCATTTTACTGGAGCATTCAATGTTCCATATTACTGAGACCTTGAGTGTTCCATATTATTTGAGCCTTCAGTGTTCGATATTACTGACAGGCTCTAGTGTTCCATATTAACAATAGCATTTTACCTACTTACATATTTACTGGAGCCATCAGTGTTCGATATTATTGGCAGGCTGTAGTATTCCATATTAACAATAGCATTTTACCTACTTACATATTACTGGAGCCATCATGTGTTCCATATTACTGAAGCCATCAATGTTCTACATTACTGGAGCCTTCAGAGTTCGATATTACTGGCAGGCTGTAGTATTCCATATTAACAATAGCATTTTAACTATTTACATATTGCTGGTGCCATCATATCTTCCATATTACTGAAGCCATCAATGTTCCACATTCTGGAGCCTTCAGTGTTCGATATTACTAGCAGGCTTTAGTATTCCATATTAACAATAGCATTTTAACTACTTTCGTATTATCAGAACACATCGCTTCCTTGTTCTCTGCTTGGTGTTCAGAATTTTTTAGGTGAATTTTAGCAGATTTATTTGAACCTCTATTAGCTGAAATAATCTTTATATATAGGAACTCGGATATAATTATTTATTAAGTACAGTAATGGAAGTATTATTTATTAAGTACATGCTAGCCATTATGTGTTGATTAACCATACAGCGATCGGGAGGAGAGATCATTTAAAAGGAATAGAAGGGGTGTAGACCAAATAATCGTATTCATGTTTTAATGTGGATTATAATATCGTAAGATGGAAGCGTCAACGTGAGTTCAAAACGGTTACAGAGAAAAGAAGTAAATTAGATAACGTACGGAGCACAAATGAAATCATAAATAATAAAACCAGCTCATATTTCTAGAATTTCTAAGTGAAATATTACTATAATGAAATCTTAAATTTTTACTTACCACAAATGCCAAGTATTTCAGTAAAATAAACAACCTAAAAAAAGTAACAATTAAGTAATTTTTTATTTTATTTTGTTTTTGTTTTTTTAGTTAAAAAATTTTAGAACCCAAGTTTTAGTACTTTTACTTTTTCGGCAAATTCTATTCTTAAGAATTTAACTATTTGTTCTTTTTCTGTTCTTTTTATTCACAAGCAGATCTCGCCAGGTCGATTTTGCGGAATTGAATGGAAATTTTCTGGAAGTCTACAATCACAATTAGATGACCTTTCGTTTCGGCTTCAGTTTCGTAGGTCCTTGTTTTCAGGAAACGACGATTCATAGTTGAAGTAAGCACAGCCAAGCGACCCCCTGTATAATTTGTGATCATTCATTTAGTATATCTAGATTCCCAGATATACTAAATTCAACACCATTCGACTGTGAGAACTTACCAGCGACCATCTTGAACCGAAAATGGCCACATTGGGTTCATTACTTCTCAGCTGAGTCGATTCAATATAGATAGATCCCAATTTTCTCCATTTATCACTATTCTCCTGACAAGATCAATGGACGCCTAAACTGGAAGTAAGATTTTACCCCAAACCTTGAGGCCACGGGGAATCTAACTTGGTGTGACTCACGTTCTGACTACCTTTTTGAAGTAACGATTTATACACAAACAAGTTCCGCGCGCATTTAAAGACACAGAAATCATAATAGCTCCTATTGGGAATTAAAATAAAAAAAAGGGCCCGGTTTCCGAGCAGACGATTACGAGTTCGAATCCATTGTGGTTTCTGCTTTTTGTTTTTTTTTTCATTTTAGAAAATGAAATCACTTATTTATTTGTATACGACAGCATCGTTAAAGAATGATTAGAATACATTTCCATAGTTAAAATGATTCCAGATATACACAATAAAACATTAAATAAATAAATGATTCATCTGTTGCAATTAAAAAAAAAAGAAAACATTAATAGAGCTTGTCCCCTTAAGGACTATATTTTTGTCAAAATACAAGGTTTTCATAATTAAAGTTCACAGTTTGAAAGGCTAACTGGAAACCCAATCAGCGGAACGACTTCGTATTTTAAATAAGGACGTCCGTGGCGATGGAATTTTGTTTATCTCAAAAAAAATTACTTACGAAGTTGGCCGCTAAGGCAATTCTACGGTGCTGCAATACTGTAGTGGATACACATGATTCGTTGTCAACAGCGTCAGTGTCTGTTTGCAGCAGTTTTCATGCAGGATAGTGTTCCACCTCACATCACCACCCCTACCAAGCGGTTGCTTCGGGTTACTTTTACCGACGACAGAATCATCATCCTCTATTTTCGAACCACGTGGCTCTGATCTCAACCCCTGCGACTTTTGGCCATGGGATCATCTCAAAGACCTTGTCTTTCGTGAACACCTAGCCAACTTATAGGACCTGAAGACCAGCGTTACGAGTGATACTCTATTTCCTGTGGCTGAGCATGCGATGTTGCGATTTCAGTTCGTTGCGGTACCGAGGGAAAGAATTTCGAACATGTCCGTGTGTACCTTACAACGAATCAAGTGTATCCACAACAATATTGCGGCGCCGTAAATCGTTCTAGCGGCCACCTTCTGAAGTATTTTTTTTTTTTTTTTGCGCCAAACAAAATTACGTCTTCGGACGTCCTTATGTCAAATACGAAGTCGTTCTGCTAATTGGTTCTCTAGTTACAGCCCTTCGAAATGTAACCTTTAATTATGAATACTTTGTATTTAAAATTGGCTTAAGACTAAATTTTGTAAGAGTTTTATAGTATTGAAAATCTTTTAGATATTTTCTCGGATAAAGGACTTATGGAACAGAATGTGTATATCTTCTACTTTATGTATTGATTTGCTAGAAAAATTAGCAGTGAATTCCACACCACCGATCTAGCGAGATCACCTCGTCGTTTGTAATTTATATCTACAGTACTGCAAATACAACAATTAAATAAATGTTCTGTTACAGTACTAATTATCAGGCGATAAACACCATGAGATAATATTTTGTTTTTAAACTTCGTTTGATAAAAAAACAAACGATATGATATGATTTTTCGAAATGAGTTATTATTGTGATTAAAATAATAACAATAAAAAATGGATAAAAATACCTAGCAAACAAAGTAAATTAAAAAATTAATTACAAAGCCAACGCACTTACAAAATTAATAAAATACAAGATATAATAAAAGCATTAAAGCTTAAAATTGATGATAATTTCGATAGCGTATAAGCTATCATCTTCGGATCAA
>JAFIDM010000179.1:17464576-17484635 GCA_023159025.1 Thereuonema tuberculata | reverse complement strand
TAATTAATTTTTTAAAATATATGTACGCACGTTAAACTTTATTTCGAACAAAGTAAATTATTTTTAGGATTACAGAGAATATTGAAAACATTAAATTAGACGCTTCTACTTTAAAAATATTAGTACAGTACTTTAAAAAAAATACTTATTATTTTAGCTAAGGTAAGCCAAAATTATTAAAATTGTTTTCATGTTTTTCGCGACATCCTTGTTTTTCTTTTGTTTTTGACTTTATTAACAATGATAGTAAATGTAAATTACGACTAATCCGAACTATTATTATAAAAGCGAAAATCTGTAAGTTTGTTGTTTGTTTGTTTTTTTGTCATTCAATCATGCCTCAACGGCGCACGGATCGGAATGGAAGTTTGCATGCAGGTAGTCTAGAACATGGAGTACGACGAAGGCTACTATTCATCCCGGTCGATCAAGTAGTTCCCGTGGGATGAATGAAAAACATCCCAAAACGAACCAAAATAAAAATAACTTCCCAAACTATCCATAGATGGCGCTGCGCAGTTTTCAATAAGTGCATTTAAAACATTCCAAAAAAAAAATATTCATCAAAGGAATATTAATAAAATAATTTTGGCTGTAAGCTGTACATTATAGAATTTACAATTTCTCAACTTAAAATGTAGGTTACCAAAAATTAGTTTTTAATTGGGCTTCCAAAAACGCATAACAGATGTTTCTGCTTTTTTCTTGGATTTTCTTTAGATGTAATAAAAAAAAGCCTCGTTACAGATTAAAACTTGCACGTGGAGCGAAAAAATGATAGGCTTCTAATTATACCAAAGTTGTAGTCTAAGTTGTTGAAGCTAATCGAAGCTTAATCCCGAGAAAGACTCCTAGTCCTCACTGACAGGGAATTAGATTCCCTGCGATACTACGATTAAGCTGTACGTTAAAAGAAAATAAATAAATAAATAAAAAATAAGTACTTTTCAGTTGATAAAGATCAATAAATGGGATCAATTTCTTACTTGGGAACATCGCGGAACAACTATTTCAAGCTCATTGCCAATCTTTAGCCAAGAAAAATCTTGAGTAAGATCTTTTCAGTTCTTAGAAGAAATAAATTTTTCTTCGTAAGATTAAGACTTTGATACAGAAATCTCATAGTGTAGTTTATGAAAGTAAGAAACTAAATTTCTCATTAAAAGAAACAAGAACGTACATAAATAAACAAAACAAAACAAAAATTCACTGAGCTATTTTTGGTAATTGTACTGGAAATTGGAGGCAGTACTATTTTGAGTTTTATTGAACTCTCATCAGTCCGATCCGTCCAGTATACCTAGCTCAGTGAAATGGGACAATATAGAAAACGGACAAACATACAAAACAATGACCCCTCTCAATCAAAATCCATCAAAACTAAATTAAGAATAAAAGGGGTGAATAATTAATCCCCGCTAGCATTCAGCTTAACATGTTAAAGATTAATTCGTAAGGACTAATTCCATACTGTCTCCGATTCCCAGTACAAATACCAAAAATTCCTAAGTGAATTTTTGTTTTGTTTTCTTTAGTTCTGTGCGTTCTTTTTTCTTTTAATGTAAAATGTTCTAAACTTACGTTAAATTTCATTTGTAAACTAAATTTCTTTTCAAAAAGAATATGAAGGACTTTTACTCATTTGTGTAATTTCTCAAACGAAAACAGTCCTAAATCAAATTTTATAATAAAGCTGTTATCAATGGCTTTGTAGCATCTGGAATGTTTTGCTTGCAATGCTATTATTATTAATCAGTGAATGCTTATCTCTTTATCTTTATTTCATGATTTTTAATTATATGATGGAATTTCTAATTTGTTTCTGCCAATCGTAGGACAGGAAATTTTAAAATAATTAAAAATTGAAGGCGGAAGGATATGTGATATATTTAAGTCACTTGTCTTTAGGAGAAAAAAAAAGCGGAATGACTTGTAGGTCTTTTCACAAGTAGTTCATAATATTTTAATTTTTATTTATGACAATTAAAAAAGTTAAACTTTTTGTGCATTGGGAAGCAGTGTAGGTATATAGGAGAGACGGGCCAATTGTTATGTAGGAGAGTTGTTCATGCACTACCTTGGCGTAACTCTGATTACAACTAGTTGACTGCTGGGCATGTCTAAAATTCTTCTCATGTGTTGGATATTCATAATCCCATAGTTTTATGTTTTGAGGTCAATGACTTTCTCCAAAAATGTAAGGAGAGCCCTTGTTTATTCCCAATGCAAGCCTCTGTCACAACGACATAGTTTCAGTCAAAGCAATATATAATTATAGTTTTCTCAGGAAAGACAGGAATAAATAGTTTTGTACTTGTTTTTGTTTGTTTTTTTGTTTTGTTTTTTGTAGGTATTGCATACCGTATTGTTAGCATTTTGTTCCTCTATAAGTCCTCGCGGTGCTCAGAGTGATGTCGAAGGATGCTTCTTCCAGCGATTGGTCCATGTGGCTCCCACGTCAGCCGCTTCTTCATTCATTATTCTATTTTACATCTTCTGTCTGTATTTAAACCCCCGAATTTCTATATTGTGATTTCTGAGGAGGCCTTGCGGGAAAGGCAAAACAGTAAGTTTACAAATAGTTTTATTCTTTTAGTCGTGTGTTTTGCCTTTTCTTTATTTTGAATTACAAAGTTAAGCAATTTGGTAAAAACAAGGCTAAAATAACTGGAATATTATTAAGATTACAATAATCACAAAAGAAAGAAAAATACCTTCTGGAATCCAGCACTAATCCAGATAAAAGTACTGGAATACAATCCAACAGAAAACTTACAAAATAAGAGTTCATTCGGCCAGCTTTATTTCTGAAATTAGGAAATTTTGTTATTGAATAAAATAGATATCATTTTAATGCTTTTTTGTACTTCAATTACAAACTATGCAATTAGAGGCACAACTATGCACTATTTTTATTTTGAAAATTTGAAAGCGACAAATTGGAATTATTATAGGTTAAAGTTCTCATATTTCTTTTATAGATCCCTCCTTCTACAGCCGCTACCATTAAATTCCATTCCAAAAGAGGAATTAATAGTAAAAAACTCCAAAGACTCGATTCAAAAAATAGCACATCTATTTAATAATAATAAGAAATTTCATATGTATTCCCTAGATATAAATGACATGTATACCAACATTCCAGTGGATGAGACATTGTCCATAGTAGAAAGTATGGCATTTAAGAATAAAGAATGGCTCATGAAACAAAAATTGGATAATAATGAACTAATGAATACAATTGAATTAATCACTAAGAACGCATATTTCAAACATAGAGATAAAATATATCAACAGGTAAAAGGATTCCCAATGGGATCTCCATTATCAGGAACCTTGTGTGATATATTTTTGAATTTTTGGGAGTGCAAATTACTAAAGAAGACAAAATATAAACTTGAGTATTATAGATACGCAGACGATATCTTAATAATCTGGTACGGGACCGATAGACAATTTGACAAGTTTTTCTCAGAAATTAACAAAATTACTGATGAAATCAAATTTAAGGTAGAAAAGGAAGTGGACAATAGTCTAAATTTTTTGGATATATGTTTAACTAGAAATGAGAATAAGATAATTATGAAACATTATATAAAAAAATACAAAAGTGAACATATACTAAATTATGGATCAGGACATGGTATAAACATAAAAAGAAACATAATTGAGAACTATATGACGTCAACACGAGTAGTGAAGATGAATTCAATATAGAAATTATAAATATGAAAAGGATCCTTAGTAAAAACGGTTATCAGGAGAAATTCATAAATAAAACTATAAAGAAATACCACACATTGAAAATTAAAGAGTTAACAACAAATAACAATAGAAGATATTTCATACCATACTTAAACAAAAATAGTCTGACTTTAAAAGAAATTTGCAAAAGTTTTGGTTTCAATGTTGGATTTGAATATAACAACAAACTGAAAAACATTTTATGTTGCAAATTGAATAATAGTGTTAAGAAACATGAAATGGGTATAATTTACAAAATAGAATGCAAGAATTGCGATTTATTCTATTTGGGCGAGAGTAAAAGAACAGTGAAGGAACGAATGACGGAACATGGTTCCAGCATTAGGAACAAGTACATTGAAAAATCAGAAGTGGCAGAACATTGTGTGAACAGAAATCATTGCATTAACAACGAGATACAAATTTTATATATTGAAATAGACACCAAAGATAATAAGAAAGATAATAGGAAGTATGTTTATCCGGAACACAAAAAGAAAAAATATGAATAGGAATGATGGTATTGAAATAGAGAAATATTTCATAAGATTAGCTAAAAGTTTTGTAGATAAAATGTCCACAAAATTTAATAATAAGGTTACAATCAAGGAACTAAATTGTAAAGCTATATCATGTCGAAGATTGTAAGTAAATGATATTGTTAATATTTTCTCGAGGAATTTAATTGTTCTTCAACTTATTGTTATTTTTTAGGCTTGAAAAAGAAAAGACGTAATCTTTTTGAAAATTTGCTTTTTAGTATTAAATGTAGTTTTTTTACATTTAAATTTGTGATGATGGAAAAATTATTATAGGTTATTATTATTTAGGATCTGTTATTTACCGTGTATAAATTGAAAAATAAAAAACGAAATACAGAAATTACACATTTCATTCATGCCTTGAATTATCGTCAACCGGGAATCTGGGATAGCTGTTTCGTCCTTATTTAGGACTCATCAACCAGATTTAGCCGTATTGACGATCAACTTGAAAGGACGAAGCAGATGTTCCAAATTCCAGGTTGACGATAACTCAAATATTGAATGAAATGTGCAATTTCTTTATTTCTTTTTTCATTTTTCAATTAAATAACGTTAACTTTCCCGTATTAAGTTAACATTAGGGCCAGTTGGGCCTTATCTTGTTTTGTCCATTTTTTAAATACCTCTGCGAGCATTAGCTGCCGAAGGTTTTAATATGATTACACATTATTTTATTATTGTTTTTTTATTTTTGTGGAGTTCTACTCTCGGGAACTCAATAATATAATGATACATATACATTATTATTAATACAATTGTTTACATTATATAATTATTAATACAATTAATTCAGTTTGTATGAATATATAAATGGTTGCCGAGATAGAGCTATTTGAAAGTACAGTATTTTCAATTTGGCCCGCATTATTGTCCTTCCCTCCCACCCTAACGCGCACTCACCTGAAACAGTGAAACTCATCTGAAATCCTACACGAATTGCAAAGTGCATTGATGTTGACGGTGAAATTTTTGAAAATTCATTGAAAGCCGTAATAAATTTTTCACTTGAACAATAAATATTAGAAATTAAATGTGTTGTAACTATTTGTTAAATATAAAACGTAATGTCAAAAAAAAAAAAAAACTTACCGAATTAGACCTAAGGAAATCATCTTAAAAAATACAGCAAACGCTGGCCATAGCGTTGCGTTCGCAGATCTTCTCAGCCACACATACATCAGAACTTTCCATGGCGTTTGTTTTTTCAGTCTCAGCATGATATGAAACTAGAAAAATAAAAGCATATTAATACTTAAGACATCATAAGTTTTTCAACAAAAAAAGATAATCGACAAGATTAAAAATAGACAAACAAACCTATGACATCTTTATTTTTGATCAAAAAACAACAACGCCTCAATACCCAGGTAGTATTTCCCAAAATTTGGAAACAACTGTTTTAAAAAAGCAATTAGAAATAAACGTCAATTCTCCTTCAAGGATCTTTTCAAATTATCGGATGTTATTGTAATTAGCAATGTGAAATAGTTACAATATAAAAACAATAATAATAATAACAAAAACGCTTTTTAATGAGCATCCAAAGTCTTAATATTTTCCTTGAGGATTTTTCTTCTTTGTTTACCCCTTTGTCTGTTTCTTTCTTTGTAAGCTCATCACTTTAAAACTGCTAGATCGATTTTCATCAAATGTTGTTTGCTTCTTTGTAGTCCAACTGAAAAGTAAGTAGTCTACAATTATTTTTGTCTACATTTTCCCACCGCCATCCTCAAATTGGTCTGCCCCACCTCAGGCACGGCATGTTTCTATTGTTCAATAGATAGTTAAGATAAATGTATTTTATAAGTGTTAATATAAAAAAGTATAGTATACATCACCTATATTATACACTCTGAGACAAAAAAAATCAAGGCATTCCCTTTAGATATGTGATTCATATTGTGAACACATTCTGCATCAGTATACCATCATTAATGCCTCGCAGACCTTAGAAGGAATTGCAGGACTTTTGAGAGAGAGCGCATCGTGGGACGGCGAGAAGTCGGTTGGTCATGCAGACGAATCACCCGCCATCCGCATCGTTAAAGGTGATGCCGGAATCGACGTTCGTTAGGGCATTCATTCTCGTCCCCAAGGCTCCCCTCTGCCCAAAAGAATCACTATTAAAGACAATCGGTTTGTTGTGAAGCAATCCATAACTGTTCCGACAGCTTTTTATGTCTCTCATACCATTTGTTATTGGATATGAAATTCATTATTCATTATTGACTTTGGTACAAATCAGATTCGTAGGTGAAGACAGTAAGAATAATTATTAAAATATCAATTAAACTTCATCACAGAATGTAAACAATAGCTTCAACTGGTAATTTTAGTCTATTCATAATTATTGTCAGAAAGGTAAATCCATTCCAACACACGATAGTCAATCTGTCTCACGGGAAGTTTGATCCGTCTTGTTTGTTTGTTATTAAACATCGGAAAACCAGCTTTCATTTTGTAAACATTATAGTTTTCAAAATTATAACTATTTTGATTAACAGTTGAAAATTTTTTTTACAATAAAATAAAAAAAAAATATAGTGGTCCATATATTAATCACTACTTTCTTTCAGCACAAATCGAAGTGGAGGTCTGATATCCGTGGTCGGACAGTACTCGCCTTCCAACAAGGTGTTGCTTTATCTCACTATACTTATCATCGTGAAATAATTCCGGCTGAAGCTTATTCTATTATCAAACATACCGCATACAATACCATCACTCCTACCCAGCCCTCTGTAGAAAGGGTACCGGGTTTCTTTCCCGGGAGTTAAAGGCGGGCGGGCGGACGGGCGTCGGGCTGACCTCCCGACCTCATCCTAGTCCCGTTGGTCATAAAACGCCGAGAGCCTTACCTCCTGCGAGCCCTTGGGCCTGCTTAGGCCTGTTGTGGGGACCCTTTAGTGCCATTGCCATATTTTGGGTTACCAAAATATTAATTTGAGGTACCAAAATAAACTGTTTTGTATCATCACATTTTTTTTCCCTGTTGTTCCAGCATGGTATCTAGATGCCATAAATAATGCTGCCAAGACAGGAAATGGCTCAGAAAATACTAAATTAATTATTTGAAATTTGGTCGGGTGATAGACATTTGACATGCACATTGCGGATGTTACCAGTATTTGACAAACACACAAATTTTAAGCAACTGGTGAGTACATAAAAAATGAACAAATATCTAATAATTGTAATTAATATTGTATGGCATTGATCAGATTCTAATACAATGAGCAAAATTTTCATGTCAAAATTTTGAAAACAACCGGCAATTCAAGTCAAGCGGCCATCTTGGTTCGGACGTTACAAGCATTTGGCACATGGTTTTCATCAAAAAACAGGTTTCACAAATATAGTTAAAAAGGTGCTTTCTACAGCAAAACCTTCTTTAGAGCTTAAACATCTTAATAAATACTAAAAACGAATTTAAATTTGGATTAGTGATTGTTTTACAGAAGCCGATCTCTGAATGTCGGACGTTACAGATTTTGACAAAAAAGAAATTTTCCGTTTCAACATAGACTTAAATTAAGAATTGTAGCACCTTCTGAAGCTACGAAATTTGCACAACTAGATAAAACAATAGACAGCCCCATAAGCCTACTTTTGATCATTAAACAATGCAAAAAGTACAGTATAAGATTGATAGTTTCGGACGTTATATTTTGACATACACAAAACTCAATTCAAGTCGGATTTTTGAAAGGAAGATGTGCGTTTTTGCAGTCGGTCAGATATCTCCCTTTGATGGGAATTGTTGGAACTAACTTCAAACTTGATTTTACAATTTATTCCGTATCAAAAGCGCTAGTAGAAGTGGAGCTATACTAATTCAATGACAGCGTTGTTATCTCAGTTAACATTGCGGCTGTCAAAATTAAGCACTTTTTGTTAGTTTTATATTTAAAATTAGTCACATAAACCATTTTATTATGGTTTTTATTGCTTTTCTTGTTTATTTGAATATTTTAAGACTAGGTAATACACGGTTTTTTTTTGTTTAGGTTGTAATAATGAAACTTGAGACTTTTAAAAAACCCAGTTTCTAAACTTCCCAGAATACGGCAATGACACTTTAACCTTTAATACCATAACTATCAGTCGATAACCGAAACTTTGATTTTAACCCTTTTTAACCTCCCTTAACTTCCCTTTCTTTAAGGTGCAGTTCTTACCTTTTAATATTCATCATCACCTTTTTCATGTTGTTGGCGACGATTGTTTTATTTGCCTTAAAGTGAAAATTTAATAAGTTAATTTTACTTGAAATATTAAATAATGAAAAAAAAAAATCATAGTGTTGTCTATCACTCAAATTGAATTTCAATCAAAATTTGTGTGTATCTATTAACTAATTATTAATCATTTGAAAATATTTTGAGATTATTTAATAAATATCTGGCGTTTACTTGAAGGTATGGTCTACCAGTTTCCTAATTCTTTACTAATTTCTTCGCAATTTCTCAATGTTGCAATTGAGAATATTTCATAATCCATTTCACCTTCAGCTTCAGCAATATTAATCATAAGAGCAATAATACTGTGATTCAGAAGGGAATATAATTTTGTGCTAAAGCATAAATTTAAGTGAGACCCATAAATTAATAGGTCTACCGGGAGCCTAACCTCCCGCGCCCCCAAAGGCCGGTGTCGGCCTAGAGTGGGTACTTTAACTATTTTTTTTAACTTTAAAAATAATATTAAAAAAAAAGAAATACATTACTTAAAGAAAAATAAAAAAACATTAGGAAATAATAAAAAAAAGTTAGGAAAACAAGAAAAACAAAAAACAAATAAAATAAAAAATCAACGCGGACTTTGGAGAAAAAAAATTAAGAGGAAAAAAAAAATCGGTAGATAAAAGGATTTGAATCAACAACATTCAGCATATGAGTTCGTGAACTTACCGATTACGCTACAGCTGACAACGAAAACCAGATGGTTGCATTTCTAACATTTAAGCTAATAGCGGAAATCCAATGAAAACAATGCCAAATATCTCGAACATTAGGAGCCGTTGGCCCCTAAAAATACCCTATTCCCATACGTTTTGGACCTCTGAACACGATGGTGAAATACGTTTGTCAATCCGACCTTCCGTTCGGGAGTATTTAGGGGTGGACAGACATGGACGATAGGACAAAATCAATAATACCGATCTTGGTCGCCATCACATTAGCTCCCAAATAGGTCGCTAATAAAAATCAATTTTTGTGGACATGACTACAAATATTTTATTTTAAGAGTTTGTTAAGTTCTTTAATCCTTTTTTCCATAAACCGTTATTTTCAAACATTTCCTTTAAAAAAAAATCAAAACTCTATCAAAAACTCTTCATTTATTTTTCAGAATACAGCGTCTTCTAACATAGAAAATTTCCTTTCCTGAAAAATTAATTAAACTAATTGACCCGTGCGAATAATTCGCAACAAAAAACCAACTTTGAGAAATAATAAATAAATCCAACAGCTATCGTGCATGTTAGTTAAACACATTGTCAACAGATGGCGTCTTCTCCATTTTTATAAAAAGGTTAACCCGTGTGAATAACTCGCAGGGTATCTTGATCAGTCATAAAAAAACGCGTACCAACTGTTCCAACTGTTTTAGCGTGATGCTCTTACAACAGACAAGCACAAAGAATAGAAGAGTTCAAATAGAATAAACTTCGCACATTCAATCAATAAAAAATACTTGTAATGTAGTTTAAATATTACTTGAATTGTCAGTAAACAAGTTAAATATTCTCAATTTTTCCACAAAAGATGAAAGAACATAAATTTCAGCAGCTCGTGATCAAATTCCAATTTTCATCATCCCATGATAGCATTCCACCATCCATTGAAAAACGTGAAGATGAGAGCATAACTACTGCTAAAGTACTCGAAAAGTTCTTGAAATATTGAAGAAATTCTTCAATAGCGTGAAACAGCTGTTCCAGGATGTCACTTGTAAATAATTTGGTCTCACCCATTGTTATTATTAATAATTCAAATGCGTAGTTTGAATTTTTATGCTTTAAAAAAATTCATTGAGGGCCTGCGCACTGCTGGCACTTGAATTTTCCACTAATTTTTCATTGTTGAGTTTTTCATTGTGTATTTTTTCCTTTGAGGCACCACTGCGCGTCGATGTATCATTCATACCAGCCTCAGTACGGATACTTCCAGGATGTCACTTGCAAATAATTTTGTCTCACTCATTATTATTATTTGAAAAGTTTTTGAAATATTGAAGAAATTTTGGTTGTATAAAATCATTGAATAGATTCATTTCCTTTCAAGGAACATTACTTGGAAGCAATTCTTTCAAGATATCCGATATGTAGACGTCAGACCAGAAAGCATAGAAAGAGATTGTTTCCAATTGGATAAGGTTATCTGTTTCCAGAAGTATTTTAAAAAGGTCCATCAATAAAGTAAAGCCTATCTTCTGCTCTTCATCACCGTTGGAAGAGATAAGTGTCATATTTTTCAACCATCAACCAAATTTGGAAGCCACCAAAAGAGAGTTTCTGCATCTGCGGATGTCATTACTGGAAAAAACACCGTGTGGAGGAGTTTTTAAAGGAGACAGAACCCCAAAGAACAGGAAAGTGGAATGCATACAACCACGACTCACAAGTAAAAGCCGCATTTCTACGGTCAGTGATTCCTAGACAAGACAATATCTGCACAAGGATTGATGTAGGAAGGTTATTCCACTCATAATTCTTGAAAATATTAGATGCCATCATCATAAATTGAAGCAAAGGAGGTATTGTATCCTTCACACGGTGTTTTTTCCCATGGATGCTAGAATGCTATCAAGAGATGATGAAATTTGGAATTTGATCACGAGTTGCTCAAATTTATGTTCTTTCGTATTTTGTGGAAAAATTGAGATAGACACAATGAGGAACATCATTGAACTAAGAATTCAAAGAGGTATTGATTTGAAGTTAACTATTCATTTACATCGCAGTAATAGCTTAAGAATTGCGATTTCTGTAGATTCTGTATTGTAAACACAGTCGGTTTATGTATTGTTTGTAAGTCACGGGTGCCCACGCCGGGGAGTCACGGCGCAGACTGCGCCATTGAAATTTTTGGTAGGGGGGGGGGGGGTTCAAAAAAAGCAAATAGAGTGTAAAAGTGGGTTTTTTTTTTTTTTTTTGGTTGTCATTTCAAAAAATTAAGAGCGTAAAAGTCGTTTTTTTTGGTTATCATTTCAATTTTGGGGAGGGGGGGTTGAAAAAAATTAAGTGTAAACATCGTTTTTTTTTTTTGGTTGTCATTTCAATTTTTGGGGGGGGGGTGAAAAAAATTTTAATATGGAGGGGGGGTGAGCCATAAGGTCTAGGGGGGCGGGCACCTCTGCGTAGATGTTATATTGTAAACATTTTTTGAAATGTATGATAACGAATTCATTTGAGGAAGAAGAAAGAGATTTCTAGTCCTCAGTTATTCAATCTGAAGAAGTTTCCTGTTAAAGAAAATGAAATATCGTGATTGTGATTAAAGAAGGCATTAGAAGTATTGTGTATCCCATGATTAAAGAAAGAATATAGATTTAGGAACTACTTATAATGTACTTACAGCATTTAGTCCAGCAGATACCAAAAACGTACTCTTGAATACATTTAGAAAAGCTAAAACTATATTTTCGAAACAAATATCTTCTGAAATGTTAATGGGCAAAAGCGAAGGAGCAACTTCGGGTTTGCTTATGACAGCCATTATTACTGTGCTAAAGATTGTCACCAATTCTGCAAGTTTCTTAATAATGTAATTTATAAGAAATTGGGAAATCTTAAGGTCAAGGTGTAGAAATGATGTTCTGCATGACAATGTAGATGTTTGTCAAATCAATGTAGAAGATGTTGTAATTTAATATGATTTGTAAGACAAGAAGTGGTAATTATATCGTGATTAATTTTTTAATAATTATGCTATTATCAAGAAAGCAATATATTTAGTAATGCTCTCTAACAGATCTATTGAAGATGTTAATGAGAATTATTTTTAGCATTGATAAATGTCTTAGGGTAGGTTCTTTAAAAAAAGACGAAAAATTGAGTTGAAAACAACGAGACAAAAAAAAAACGAAACTTACAATAACTCCTAAATACATGTAGATATTATTGATATAAAATTTTAGGTTTTTAATTTTAATGTTAGTAATAGTTTACTCTTTCTTAAGAATATTATAAATATTTTATTACTAAAAAATATTTTACTTTTTTTTTAACAAAATACAACTAAATATTTAAGTCTATTCAAAACATTTTTTTTTTAACAAATGGTGATTGTGTTATATTGTCTAATTAGATTATTTTTAAGAATACTTCTGTTAAAGAATAAAGTAGGGTCTCCTTTTGCGACAGTTCAGTTTTATTAGCGACGCATGAGTGTTATTGCGTTTGTCGTGTCCATATCTGCCCCCCCCCCCTAACAACTCCCGAACAGAAGGTCGGATCGGCAAATGGACTTCACCATCGTGTTTAGAGGCCCAAACGCCGTAGGAATAGTGTATTTATTTCTATCTATCCAGATAGAGTCGACTGTTTCTTTCCGCAAACAAATAGTCGACTGTGCCTCAAACTGTTATAGATATGGTCGAATTAAAGTATCGATTATATAATAGAGTCTCTAAACTAAAGATTATCCAAATTGCAAGTCGATCGCGTGAGTAGTTGTCCAGGAACAAAATTCCCAAACTTCAGCTCTGACGCATCACCCCCGAACCCCCTGAAGTGAAGTTTAGGTAAAGTTTGGGAATTTTTTGCTCCAGACGTTCAATGTCCGCGTGAGTTTTAATGGGTCACCCTTAATTTTATGCTTTAGCACGTTTTTTTTTTTTTTTTTTTTTTTACTTGTTACAACTCTTGTCAAGTCTGACCGAGGTTTCCCATATAGTGGTACCTAACTGCCGCACTCAAACGTACCTTCTTTACTTAGTGCACTTCCAGCTTCGTCTTTTTTCTTTATTTTTTGAGATGAGAAAAGACGCGACGGTTTTTTAATGGTGAGGAAGAATGCACCCCGTTCTACAACAAAGACCTTTTTTTATGTTTACCCAGTGGTGATGAAGATATGCTGTTCTATTGGTTGTTTCCTGCGAAGATGACAGCACGATAATATGGTTTACTTTGCATTGGCTAAATTCGCTATTGATGTTAGGACATTCATTGATTTTTCACTTTGAAAAAGACCGAAAAAAGAGGCCGAAACATGTAGTGATTGTAATAATTTTAATATTATTGTTTATTTTAATACAAGATTTCTTGAAAGTTATGTTTGCATTGCTTAATTTATCCACATGAAATTGTAAAACTTAGCTTATTCAGTCAATTACATCTAGCAACTATAGTGCTTCCAGCGTAACGTTGACTATTGGCACCAGATGGCGTCCTGGCAGAATTAGAGTCGATTTTATATTCAATTCTTTAATGCAGGAAAGCTTACATTTAGCGGAATTTCTTTGAAAAATAACTGATTTAGCTTCATGTTTACTTAAATATTCATTTTCTTCTTCCAATTTTTATTATTTATGATTAAATATCAGTTATATTGACACAATTTGCGGTCTTTATTTCTATTTAGTTATTGTACGTTGATGATGTGAAAACTATTGAATAACATTACGGCAAGCACGGTAAACAGATAGCGGCAAACAGACGGCACCGATGCTAATCCTATCGCTGTGACAGCATACGTTTATTCCGTGAGGCAGTAATACTCTCTTCTCCGATTTCTCCTTCTCAAAATATGATTTTACCTTAACTTCTGTTGTTTGACTTCGTAAAGCTTTAAGGTCTTGTCCTAACTTGGCCGCCATGATGGAAACCGGAAGACGAACAAAAGTTACGGATGAATTTAAAAAAGCTACCACACTTACTAAAAACTTTTTAATTTTTAATTTCTTTAAAGCTAAAAAATCTTTAAAAAAACATGTAATAGAGGAAACTAGACCTAGGTTTCAAACTGTTCTTTCATCAGTGAAGTAAGTGTGGTAGCTTTTTTAAATTCATCCGTAACTTTTATCAGTACGGCCAAAGATGAACCTCCCAGAATGCAACGCAGATGATAGATTTTCCTTTCCTGGCCTGTCGGTCACATTCAAATGTAAGAGAAAATGGCGGTCGTTGATTCACATTCAACATTTCGACGAGGAAAAGGTCTCAAAAATCAAGTAGGAAAATTATTCTTAACATTGCTCGTCAATTTCAAGAAGATGTATGTGAGGTTTTTGATATTTCCTATTTTTGATAATTGAGATTGATATTTTCTGCGGAGCTTACGGCATTGATACTGGAGAAATTAGTCAATGATAATGTGTTTGCGGGTCCAACTTTCGCCGCGACGATAATAACTATATTCATACGCGTTAAATTTTATCCTCAAGAACAATAGTTCCTGAAATGATTAATTGATAGTCAACCTTGGTCAGAGTCGAAGTAAGGACGGGAGGCCTATGGGTTTATGTTCAACTATTGTCGTGTAGTGAAGACTGAACATACAGCGCTGCGGAATCCATTTTGAGACCAAGATAATCGTGCTCTGATAAGTTGGATCGTACTAAAGTTTAAAGAAGTGAGCCAAGCAACTTTAATGAGTGATTTGGGGCGGGGGGAGGGGCAGGGGTCTCATTTTTTTTGGAGTTGGAGGGGGTTTAGATGAAAATAAATGTGCCTTTGTTTTAATTTGGACCGTCATTAAGCTAGTTCCGGAATTTTATGGAAATCTGTCCAGCTGTTTTAGCATTATGAATGTACAAACAGATAAACAGACTAATGGATATACAAAGTGGAAAAATGTTCAACGGGAATAGTAAGACTTGGCATTCTAAGGTACATTTATGCTTTTTAATAAACCGCCAAAAAAGCGAATATATCCTTGTTGCTTGTATTGCTTTAGTTCAGATGTAAGTGAACTTAAAAACACTCATCACAGCAACGAATCATTTTCAAAAAAATGTTTATTGCTTTTGAGATAACATTTTCCATTTTTTTTTTAATACTATCACTACCTTGTTTTTCATTTCCTCAAAGTTTGAATGTTCCCCTGTTCTTTCATTTTCATTTTCCCTTCCTTTTATCTTATCAGATAAAATAACTTAAATAGAATTGTAGATTATACTTCGCCATTTTGCGATTCGCCATAAAGGACTTCAGATCACAGCCGTCGTAAGGTCCGACAACGTTTTTTTAAAACAACATCTGTAAGTATTTTGTTTTCAGATTGCCTCAATTATTCTTTCAAAAAGACATGCGTAATCTCAGCATTAGCTGTAATAGAAGACATTAATTCAGATTTTTCCTGTTTTATTTACATAGAAGATTTCCAGAAATTTATTTCTTTTCCCCTTCCTTAAGTATTTAAATGATTAAATTCTGCATTTCAATATATTGCCAAGATCATTGTATTTAGGTAAGTTGAATTAAAAGATTGAATTAATGCTGAACTTTTTTACAGGATCATAGATTTTTTTTTATGTAATTCTCGCCTATGTTTGTTGTTATGGCCGTGAATCCCCGTTGCTGTTCACACGACTACAGAAGTCAAGAAGGGGGGAAACATCCAGGGAAGAAGATCTCTCCAGATATCAAGCTAGGGAGAAAAAGAAACATACATCTGTTACTCGAAAATCAAATTTAGATGCTAACAGGGCATTACCATTTTGCCCAGTCACTGACCAGAGTACTCGAACACAGTTCAGCTATTTGTAAGAATCTTGTAATACTCTTAAGGTGTCGTAAGAAAAATAGAATACAAAAAAAGAATTAAGGAGTTTTTCTTTAAAATGTAAGCAGAATTGAGCTTGCAAGATCGAGATTTTAGTTTCAATATTAGTAAAGTTTTCACACTGCTGTATTTTCTTACAAATGCATCCCTACATCCACAAAGAAATTCCCTGTATAATCATAAAAGAAAAATATTAGTAAGAATATTTGGGAAGGAAAGATGGTGATTGTTTGGTTGATTGAGGTTTATAGCTGAATAAGTTCTATAATAGAGTAGCAGCAATTGCTACACTGTTCCAAGAAGGTTGGAAAAAAGGAAATCGGAATAATAATAATAACGAAGAAACATGCTTCAAAATAATAACATTGAAGAGATAGATAGATAGATAGATAGATAGATAGATAGATAGATAGATAGATAAACAATGATTATCATGTTCAAGCAATTTACTATAAATTTTATTGTGGAGTAATAATTTCTGAATTTTACATAATTATAATAAATAAAGTTTCAAATCTAGGGTTTCTTATTATTATTATTATTATTATTATTATTATTGTTGTTGTTGTTGTTGTTGTTGTTGTTGTTGATATTTATCTATTTATATTATTATTTATTACTATTTATTAGAGTCTAAATTTTAATTTACTTTAATATTTTAACGTTACAGAATTTCTTAATGTTATTTCCTTAACATTATTTCCCCATTAAGCAATATTATTATTTTTAAGTTATTAAAAAGCATTATAAAGTAACGTTTATAAAAAGCTTTATATTTCTTCATCATTGAAGCTTTATGTTTATTCTAAACTAGCATTGCGATAAAAAAAAAAACGTTTCAAGGTTACTAATTAAGTATCGAAAAATGTGATAAGGTTGATGTTGGGATGGAAAGTAATTTATAAAATTGATAAAGTAAGTAATGGCGTCACAAGATAGTATAAGTTTGACAAAAACAAAATTTTTGTGTGGATCATACCATTTTTTAGAGGTACTTGTGAAAAATAATTAAACTACTTTCAACAAGTAGATTTTTAAATAAATAATAAAAAGAAATACTTATTTAATTACATTCCTCATTTCTGATAAAAGGCAGATGACAAATCTAATTTTTGATGATTTTCATGATAAAAAAAATTATAAACAAATTAAGATCTAGAAACATTCTGATGTTAATATTCCTGCTATATTGTCTTTTCATTTTATAAATGTGTAATGCACAGTGAATTTGCTAAGCGCTTACGTTATAAGGCATTGAAATATGCAGAAAATGTAGTGTGAGGCTGGTGGGAGATAGTTCTCACGTTGCTGGAACACGCCTTACTTTTTAGCGGCCCCTAGGTTACAGCTTGCCTGTAAAACATAGGAAACCGCTCTTGCTTTTATGCTTGTTGGATGTCACACTCTGTAGTGGCCAAACGGTTAGAGATATTCGAATGAAACCTTCACCATTGTGCTCAGCATCAAAAAGTAGGTAACCACTTCCAAAAAAATCAGACCTCTAGGACCACTCCCTGACCGGATGTGGGGGGGGGGTCAAAAGTCGGTGCTTCAATGCGTTTTTCTTTTATATCTCAGCAACCGTTTGTCTGGCAAAAACGTGACCACCACCAATATGTTCAGGAGGGTCGATATTGGGGGACGTCTATCACCGTTTTCCTCTTTATCGGAAGCGACTATATTTGTAAGCGTCCATTAGGTTCATTGTAAAAGCTGGTTAAGTTCACTCTACTATTGTTTATAAAATTGCGCATATTAAGGGGTCGTTTTGCTTTTGATACTGTCTAAAAGCATTAATTATCTTGTAAAGTTATCCTATCAGAACGGTGAAAATGATGCTGCAGCTCTTCGCGAGTACAACGCCGGAAATCATTGCTGACACCATGTGCATTGCGACACATGGTTCCTCGAATTTGAAGAGACGGGTAGCTTCCCAGTCCGAGCAGAAGAGGGCGTAAAGATAGGCTACTTAAAATGGCCGAAGACGTTGCAACGGTTGGCGTTGAGTGATCACTGAGAATGTTGCAGATACAAGTAGTGCTCGTCCCATAGTAAAGCATTTAGATGTACCGTACACAACAGTATGAGATGTTTGCTAAAAACATTGTATAATTATCACTATAAGCTCACCCACCTTCCAGGGTTGAAACGGTTGCTTTGACGTTCCTGGCACGCATAGAGGTGAATGAGGTTTGACCTGGAATATCTTATGGAGTGATGAAGCTATTTCCATGTTTGTGGGACAGTGAATATGCAAAACAGCCATATCTTGGCTACAGAGAATCCTCATCAGTTTGAAGAGATTCCACTATATTCACCGAAAGTATGAAAAGGGTTTACGGCCACATTTCTGATTGGCCCATTTTTCTTTGAGAAATTCCATCCAATCAGACCTGTGACCTGTACGGTGAAAGCAATTCGTTATCGGGACATGTTGAACAGTTTCCTCATCGCACCTCCAGCAAAGAGGATTCCTCAACATTACAAAATTTTTGCAAGATGGAGCACCTTCCCACTTAGCATGTCTTGTTCAACAGTTGCTGCGACAACATTTCATAGAGGATAGAATCATAAGTCGCTCATTCCCAACAAGATGGCACCACCTTCACCAGATCTTAAACCATGTGATTTTTCGTTTTGGGTTTACCTCAAAAGCAAGGTTTACCGGGGCAAAGTTCTTCACATGGCAGATTTGAAGGACATAAGCGTAATCACATGCGAAGCATCTCTACAGATCAAGTGCGTGTTGCTGTCGAACATGCTGTCAATCGGTATCAACTCTGGCTCCTGCAGAACGGACAACACATTGAACATTGCCTCTAACTACCCTTGACAGCTCCCCATAGCCAGAGTCAGCTCTCGGTGCTTTTAACCACTTTTACATAATGTAGGGAATGAATAAAAAATCATTGTTACACCGTTTATGGTTTCTTCCCGTTCACACAATTACAGTTCATATTTAATTGGTACTCTCAGGCAGCGCCATATTTCCCCCGTCGGCCATTTTTTGAACTATTTTTTTCTTATTGCAGAAATTTTTTTCCTACGATCTGGAATGTATACAGTGCAAGTCTGACGTTTGCTTCGCCCACTGGTTCTCTCTGCAATGTACTCTGCATTGGGATACTTTCATTTGAATCACCTTGTACATGTTTTTCCTATTCTTATTCGTTATAATTTTCAAAGAAAGTCTGTATGACAGTAAGTTATCATAAATATGTTTTAATTTAAATTCATTTTTTTTCATGCTCATAGAATGCATTTAGAACTTTTTTCAAAATTCCATTCAGGCTTTGTGCAAATGTGTGTGTATGTGAATTATGTATATTATTTAAAATCTTGTGTGCACGATAACTTAATAATTATATATTGATTTACATCTAACGTCATCCTTTATTGTTCTCATTGTTTAAATGTAATGCAGATCCTTTCCACATAAAATACTATTCAGTTTATTTTTTTTAATTACAGAAAACCAACCTACAGCCTAATATCTAGATCTGCTGCCCACAATTTATATCATAAAATACGTACCCTTTGGTAATCTAGAAAAATGTAATCCATAATAATTCAAACCCATAATAATATTGATTTATTACTTTTATTATTAATAATAATAATCCATTATTAATCCATTTTGAATTAGATTTTAACTTCCAGTGAGAAAAAAAATGTAAAAAAATTTTTAAAGAATTTCCAACAGCTTTCAAATTTAATTTTTTTCCCCAGTTGATTTCAACTTTCCCATTATTTTTGTTTCCAAAAGATTTCGAATTTTCCATTTTTTTTTTTTTTAATTGATTTTCAAATTTTCTATTTTTCCCCCAAATTCATATCAAAATCCCATTACTTTTTCTTTTCTAATTGATTTTGAATTTTCCATTATTTTTTTCCCCTATTAATTTCAAATTTTTTCTCTTATTGTTTTTTTCCCGACTGATTTTTTTCAGAATTATCCATTTTTGAAGAGCAAAATTTTCATTTGTGGCGTACGAAATTTCCATTTGTGACGTATAAAATTTCCTTTTGTGACGTATAAAA
>JAFIDM010000179.1:17453911-17464566 GCA_023159025.1 Thereuonema tuberculata | reverse complement strand
TTTCCATTTGCGAGATATAAAATTTCCATTTGTGACGTATAAAATTTTCATTTGTGACGTATAAAATTTTCATTTGTGACATATAAAATTTCCATTTATGAGGTATAAAATTTCCATTTGTGACGTATAAAATTCCCATTTGTGACGTATAAAATTTCCATTTTTGTCGTTTAAATTTTTACCGCAAATATCACAACTATAAATATACATCCGCTTTTGACTCGTATTTATAATATTAGTTAAGTAGTTACCGACTTCCTGTACATTTTGAAACCGTCAGAGGCTATAGCAAGTAATTACTAATTTGTAAGACGTTGTTACCTGAAATAGAATTTAGGTATTACTGTTCGCCCGAATAAAAAGAGGTATGATAATTTTCAAACTTGACTTACTCATTTAATGAAGGGTTAGGAATGTATGACAGTTCAGTAATACATGCAAACTTTTCGTTCGAATGTACTTCATAATCGTTAAATATAAAATTTGAAATCACTTTACGATTTGGGATAATAAACACTGCTCCTTTGAATAATTGAAAGAATAATACACACATCAACATAAATTTAACATTTAAAAATTTAATTGTATTATCGAGACTTACTTAAATTTTGATATTCTTTGTACAATATCATATTGTGTGTTCGTTTCATTGCACTCTGTATCGAAGAATGGAATTTTAAGAGAATATATATATAAAAAAAAACTCATCAAAAATCTAAAAACTAATAACGAACTACAAACGAACTACAAACTCCATGGCGATATTTCGTCCTTTTTACAGGACTTTAACGAGCCATTTTTCTTCTAAACTAAAACAATAATATCACAACTCAAGAATCATCAAAAATCTATTTCAAACATTACAGCTTAATCTTGTTATACAGACCTACGTAGCTTTGATATTTGATAATATAATTTATAACTGTTTTTTTATTAATGTTAGCCAAAAGTTAATCAAAAAATAATGAACTGGAGGAAGTTATTTCAGAATCACTATATGAAACTTAAAATAAATATGAAAGTTACAGAATAATTTTTAAATTTAAAATTAGCATTATTGCGATGTACGGAAAATTTAAAACATGTATGTACTCCCAAATTATTATGAACGCTTTACACGCTCTTGAAAACTTGCCAGAAACAGGAGAGTGGCTCGAAAATCTCCCACTTGCCCGAAAGATCTGCCACTTGCTCTAAATAAAATAAGTTTTAAATTCAGGCAAATATTAGAAGCAAGTCGACACCAGCGCTCATGGCAGCGATACAGTTTATTTAAAAACTTCACGCTGAAATCTGGATATTCTTTGCTCATGGTTTCAATCCATGGCTTTATTCACCACATTCTGTTCCTCCGGAATCTTTTTTTTTTTTTTTTTTCCATTTTCTTTATCTCTGCTGTGAAATGAGATGAGAATTAATAGCAAAACAACTCTGCGAAATCAACTTTTTTTTGTCGCCTTGCCGACAAGTATTGTTAATCTCGATCTGAACGAGAGCAAAACGTGATTGCCGTTCACACGTGTAAAGCATCGCTTTTCAGCCAAGGTGAAACTGGCAAACGGCATATTTTCGAGCGATGTTTGAGGCAATTTGTAGAGAGCGTGTAATGCAGCCATTAGGGCTAGGTAGCTTAGGTATAAAACTTCAGGAATAAATGAAAATTAAAAGAAACGAGATAAATTAATGCTTTTAGACAGTGTCAAAAGCAAAGCGACCCCATAATATGCACAATTTTATAAACAAAATGTGTTCAGAAGGGTCGATATTGGGGGGACGTCTATCGCCCTTTTCCTCTTTATCGCAAGCGACCACTTTTGCCCCCCCCCCCCCCCCCAATATCCGGTCAGGGAGTGGTCCTAGATGTATGATTTTTTGGACGTGGTCACCTACTTTTTGATGCTGAACACAATGGTGAAGGTTTCATTCTAATATCTCTAACCGTTTGGCCACTACAGAGTGTGACATCCAGCAAGCATAAAAGCAAGAGCAGTCAACTATGTTTTACAGGCAAGCTGTAACCTAGGGGCCGCTAAAAAGAGGCTTACAATAGTTGCTTTACTGTTTACTTTACAAATAAGTAGTTTTTAAAAGTGGATTTGCATCAAAAGTAAGAAATTACAGGAGATGAACTGTAGCTGAAAACGAACTGTCTGTTACATTTTCTTTTTAATTATTTTCTATTTTGAATTTGCTTATACAGCAAGTAAATTTTAATTTAAAGTAAATTCAGTAAAAAGATCTTACAGATAGCTTCATTTTAAATTAGAAAAAAATCACGGCTTATCACAGATAAGGATGACTCATAATTAAATATTAAATTAATTTCAGTTGCTATTACAGTATTAATGAATTACACAAGCTATCAGGCAGCCTTCGAATATATCAAAACTATTTTGTTTTCTTTATTTTTTTTTATTTTGTTCTGGTAATTTAAGAGTTACAGGATGTAATTAATAATGTAGTTTTTCCAAATTGTTATATAGTACTTCCTTTTCTTAAAATTGTCGATACTTCAAGATAATAATTGAGCTGTAGGTTAGTGAAATTGGAAATAATACAAAAAATCTTAAATATTTTTAAAAAAAAAAAAAACTCATTACAAAAGTACAAAATGTTAAAAAAATTAGTAAAAAGTTAAGAAAACAACAATATTTTCAATAAAAATTTTAGAAAGTAAATGAAACTTTCTAATATTTAAATAAAAAAAAAAACACACACACATTAAAAAATGCACATTAATTGCATTTTTTCACATCAAGAATTACTAAAAAAAAATTATAAGTTATTCGACGTGATTCTTAGGAAAAAAAGTAGGAAAGAATTTCAGTAAACAACAAAGCTGAATCACACAAAATCTCACCGTATTCCATGAACATGTTTGTCCTCTGTTTATACATTACGTTAAAACGTCTGGACAGATTTTCTTTACATTTGGTACGTAGGTGGGTTTTGGTCTAACTTCAAACGTGGGCCCAGTTGCTTTGGCCTCCACCACCAATCCCCTGCAACTAACCCCCGAAACCCCACGCTTCAACGGCTAGACGATTTCGGTACAATTTGAAATGATATTTATTTCTGATCGTTTATTTTCGTCTCCCAACCCCTTCCTCTTGTCTTCGAAATATGGTCCCTAGAGCATGCTTATCCCCCACTAAGCGCTGGATACCTAGTTCTAAAGAGTTTTAATAATTTCTTTAAGATTAAATCGACAATTGTAGGTCTTCCAAGGAACAGGGAAGTAGTTGTTTAATTGATATTTCCAATCCACCCATTTTTCGAGAAATTTATTGTTTTCTTTGGTGTTTGTTGATAAGAACTGATTAGATTGGATATGGTTACCTAGCAATGCTTATTGATAACTGCTCGAATGAATTAAAGGCAGTGTTTATTTAATTATGTTTACAAAATAATCTATAAAATATTCTACAGCGAGATTCAAAATTCCCTGTACAAAATCTACAGATAGGTCAGGAATACAAAAACAAATAGAGATGGTGTTTTCACATGTTTGTGCCATTATGAATACGATGGAACGTATGTCTGAAAACACCATCTGTGCTAGAAGGCACACTACAGTCAGTGCGGGGAATAATGATTCTCCCAGAATGCAACACAGCTTATAGATTGAGCTCTCCTGGCCGACCGCTAACATTGAAAGAGAAGAGAAGCGACGATGTTAGCGGTCGGCCAGGAGATGTTAGCGGTCGGCCAGGAGAGCTCAATCTATAAGCTGTGTTGCATTCTGGGAGAATCATTATTCCCCGCACTGACTTTAACAACTAAGTTCCAGAAATAAATGACAACAAGTAAGGTAGACAACATGTTTATTAATTCTGTGGCAGGTGTGCGCGTCAAACGTTGACGAACACAAAATGCCTGTTTCCGTCGAATGATTCAGTTTCGTACAATCTCTGGTGCAAACGCGCAAACGTTGGAAGATTGGGCACACGTCTGTTGGGAACCGTTCACGATACAATCGTTATCTTCGTTCGCTGCTCTATAGGTTAGGTGCATATCTGCCCTATTTGTGAAGCGATACATCCTACTCGTTTAAAGTGAATGTGTGAAATGACGATGGCTCACACTGCCCAACTGATGTGCTGTCAAACAGCGCCCTCTAGCGCATTGGGTAGTGTTTGAGGACCTACGATCCACTATGAATACGGTTTGTTTTTATATTCATGATCTACGTTTCAAAATTTAAAGGGAATTTTGAATCACCTCTATATGCAGATAAGCATTTGAAGATCATATGACAATTATTGTTGGGAAACAGGATTCATATTAAGAATAAAAAATAATAATAATAATAACACAACAGGACAGAAGCAGACAATTGGATAGTCTGACCTACCAAATATTTGGTTTTATCTATAATTTAAATTTTCAGCTTTTCCAGATAATAATTAGGAAACTTTTCATAACAAATGCAATGATGACTTTTTCCTGAAATCCTGAATGAGAAGCTTACTTTAATTATCATCTGTCTGTCTAAAGTTTATTTTGAAACTATGTGAGTACAGGATCAAATTGTTGCAAATATTTTCTACTAATGGTTTTAGCATAACTTCAGGGATGTTAAAAATTAAAGCTTTACAATTCCGCAATGTCTATTGTAACTATTAGGGTATTATTGTCTTATGATATTTACATCAATTGCAGGTATATCTCTAAGTTACAATCAATGTTAGAATCAACAATTTCAACGAAATATCAATATAATTGAATGACAAATTAATACTCCTGCCAGTAAGCATAAAAGGCAAATAGCACAGAAGATTTCCTGATATAGAGCCTGTCTTTTGTTTTGTTTTTAAGGTCAAAATCATCAATCTTCTAGTCTATTATCAAGTACACTGAATGGATATTGCTCGGTTTCATGGTACGTGTAAAGCAGCTTGAAGACATGAAAGTAAACCATTTTAAGCTCAATCTAATCAGCTTTTCAGTTACTTCAAGTAGTCTAATCGCAATATCCTGGTGGCAATTATTGCAAATGACCAAAGGCCAAAATTGAATTTGCATCAGAAAATGTTACTAGATCCGTCTCGGGAACTGACGTTAATGTTAAAATATTATCAAAATAATCTCACTATCTCATTTTTAATCAAAATGTTAAAGTTCCATCAAGATGACCGATAAGAGGACAAACATAATCAATAAGATAAAAGAATTCTGCAAAATAATTATTTCAGCAAATTTTTAAATATTGCAACTCGTGATTGTAGATTATCAAGTATTTTTGCTTTCTTATTGCTGTATGAAAAAAATGTATAAATACGACATTTTACAAAGTTATTTTTATACATTTTACATTCAAATATTGAAACGGGTTTTTTTTTTAACAGAAGGTTACGATACCGATCTTTAAAGCGATCTAGAATCTTTTTAGTTTATCCCATTGTACTTTGTGTCTGCAATGCATTTAGTACAATAAAAACTTACGAAAATGGCGTAGTTATCGTGAATAAAACATATATGATACAAACTTCAAATTCATGTATAAAAATTAAATTAAAACGAAAAGATCCCTCATACGCTGGGAGTTGGAGGTATAGGCTTCCAAAGATTCTCGACCATTGGAATAAAATGGCGTCGGATCCTTTACAACAAAAAAAAAGAAAACAATGTTACTTTAAAAACAAATACAAGATACATTAAAATTATTAATTAACCTGTAAATATGCATATAAATTTATACGTTAAATTTATTATTTAAAAATATATGAAATTTAATGTTAACTTAGTGAAAAAAAATAATTTTTGTAACATAAATCTTAATATATAAAATTATAAAAATATAGGTTATAAAATAATTACAAAGTCATAACTCACCTAAAAAAGGAAAAATATTATTTTAAAAAATAAAATAGAATATATATTAAAATACTATTAAATGTAATTAATTACGAATTTAATGAATATTATTCAATAGGTTTTTGTTCCTGCATGGCCGAGCGGTCTAGACGGCGGTCTGCCATGTGGCTGTTGTGTTGGAACCTGGGTTCGAATCCCGGCATGGGCATGGCTGTTTCTTTCTTTTTCTGTGTTTCGTCCGTTCCTCCCCTGGGACTTACTATCTCAGGGTTATTTCTGGACGAGATGTGAAATCTAGTCCCCCTTCTTGAATTTCCTAGCCTCACCATGACGTTGGCAGATAGGGCTAGCCCGTGGTCCATAGTTGGCCAAAGTCGATGAAAGGAAGGAAATAGGTTTTTAAGACTGAATATTAAAAAAAGGATTATTAGAATTAAAGTAAAGGATTTTTAAAATGATGTCGTTAAATTAAAATAGTTAATGACATTATTTGCTCCTAATCACAAGTTCAAGATATATCTAGCTAAATTTTATTATTATAAATTTAATTGTCTAGTTATCCTGATTTGGCATTACGCCAGCTGACCTTGACTTGATTTATTTTGAAATTACTTAACTAATTTTTTTTTTGTTATCATTTTTTTATTATTTTTTTTTAAGTAATTATCTAGTTTTTGTCATTCCAATAATAAATCGTTACTTGATCTTACTTTTATATGTTTTACGAATACGATTTGTTAATAATAATATGGAATTTTACTGACATTTAAGTTGTGTATTTAAAAGAACTAGAAAAAGAAAAATATAATTTTAATATAAGTAGATCTCACAAGTTCTGCTCCAGTTTTTCCTAAATACTTTCTGCTGTTCTATTTCGCAGACTATAGATATATCCTACAGATATATAATATATCGGGTGATTCATAAAGTACTGGAAAGTACTGGTGGTTTTCACCGCCCCATATCTTTTAAACTACTGCTCATAAAAATTTTAAACTTTTTATATAAAATCGTCAAACATATAAGAGTTATATTTTCATGTTATTATTTATTCATTATTATTGAAATTCATTTTATTTGCGGTCAAACACCCCCAATATATCGAAATTATTATCCAAAAAATTATTCGACTGTCTCCCAAAAAAGTCATTTGACAGATTGCATTTTCAAAAAATATAGTTTTTTTTTTTTTTTTAATTAAACAAAGGAATTATTAGCAAAACTGTTTAGATTAAATTTTCCTAATTAGGTTTCTGTATCATTTGAATATTGGATCCAGACTTTTAGAGTCTAAACAACATGACAACAGTTATTTAAATGTACGATATATTGGGGGTGTTTGAACGCAAATAAAATGAATTTCAATAATAATGAATAAATAATAACATGAAAATATAACTCTTATATGTTTGGCGATTTTATATAAAAAGTTTAAGATTTTTATGAGCAGTAGTTTAAAAGATATGGGGCGGTGAAAACCACCAGTACTTTCCAGTACTTTAAGAATCCCCCGGTATATATTTTTCATTTAGTCTCCGTGATTTTCATCACAGTGTTTCATCAAAGTTTTTCATCTTCACAGTGATTTTCATCAATGATTTGCTGCTGTCACGAGTGATTTGAATCATCTTCAAATATAGTGCTTTTGAGGTTATATTCACTTAAGGCTAAATCAGAACTATAGGATAAGTCTAATGACAGAGGTTATTCAATGTAGGGTTTTTGAAAAGATTAGTACCGCATTACTCTATGTCGCTCTGCAGAAGATTTCAAATGACTTCATTCAAGAATTGTCCTTCGTTTTCCCTCATAATCTATATTACTAAAAAATTTTATTTCTCTGTCTGTCTGTCCGGTGCAATTTCCTTTGAGAATGGAAAATAGAAATAATTTTTAGAATTTTAAAGTCCACGACAGCAATCGAACCTGCAACCTTCTGATCTGAAGTCAGACGTCTTATCCAATAGGCCACGGGGACTAATTAGGTTGCAAAATGAGTTTTCCCTGGAAATCTTGTTTGTGTTAGTGAGGAGCAGCGTGAGAGGTTTCACCAAGACATAAAGGATATAGAAAGGCGATATAAAAGAGATAGAACGTAAATATGATGGCTGATTACTATTGGTTATTAAAAGAGATGAGCCGGAAATATTCGCTAAGAAGCGATCATTTCAAGAGACCAAAGCAACAACAGAAACACTGATAATGTTGATGTGCAAATGCTTTGGTTTCATCTAATTATTGTTACTTTGCAAGACATGTTCCAAAGGTGTGAGGTTATGAACATCTGTTATTCTTTTATTACATTATGAAAAATTGGTACGTGATAGGGAAAAAGTAAATGCATATTCAGATTCAGCACAGTCGAATCAGCGATATTCACCTACTTCAACAAAAATCCCAGACAAAAAGCTTAAATTTATAAACCTAGTGTAAGACTTCTGCTTTCGTCCTGTGGCCTTCTCTTTTTTCTCGCACCAAAACCTCAATTACAACATAGTGTTCACAATTGAAAGCCTTACTTCGAATGAATGTAATTCATCAATCACTTGCGAAAAAAAAAATGAGTAAAAACTAAACGAAAAGATATTCTATTCAGATTAACACAAGCTGTACAAATTCTCTAATTTCTGAAAATAGTAAATTTTCATTATTGATTTAAATCTGATTAATTCGTGCAATGAGTTAAACACCTAATATTCATTGTTTAAGACAATAAGTTATTAATTGAAACAAGATTGAAATCTATTGTTTAGGATTTCAATGCTTATTTATGAGAATTTTTGTCGCCTTTTAACATTAATTTTAGGCTTCTAAAAAACGCCTTATATCCCCGGTTTGTCTGTCTTTCTGTGGACACATATCCAACACTGCTTCGCAACGGCTTCTGTTAGCTCAGTTGGTTAGAGCGTCGTGCTAATAATGCGAAGGTCCTGGGTTCGATCCCTTCATGGGCAATTCTTATTCTTCATTGTTTTCTATCCATTTTAAATCTTTTCACAGTTTCTCAACTTATGACATTATGAGATGTTGGTTATGTAATCCTTTAGAATTGGGATTTTGATAACTACTTTATTTTCTCTAAAATTAGTATCACGGTTTTTAAAGTAGATACTTAGGAAACGACTGTTTTAGGATTTCTTGAATGTTGTAGGTGGCCTGTTAGCTCAGTTGCTAATAACGCGAAGCTCCTGTGTTCGATCCCCTCATGGGCAATTCTTATTCTTCATTTTTTTCTCCCCATTTTAAATCTTTTCACAGTTTCTCAACTTAAGTTGTTTTTTTTTTAATCATTATTGGAATTCACTGTATTAATAAGGTTTGATTAAGAATGACGATTATTCCATATGAATAGGGGTGGGTAAGATAGCTTGAGGTCGCAAAGAGACTCGCCCGCGCATTTTCTAGACCACCCCGGCGCAATCTATTCTAAAGTAAAGGTGACTTAGAAGCCGTTGCGCACTGTGATTGGTTTACTAATCGCTATCCATACCTTGTTTGTAAGTGTAAGGATCGCATACACTTTCCAAGCTGAGTGGGATTCTGGATCAATTCCTGTAATCACAGATGAGTCTGTTTGGTATACGGATGGATCCAAGACTGTCAATGGCTCCGGAGCAGGTGTGTATTGCCTAACTGACGGGTATGGTTTTTCTTATAGCCTGGGTAATCTCACAACTGTCTTTCAAGCAGAAATCTTTGCAATTCTTGCAATTCTTGCTGGCATCTGTTTGGACAGAAACATCAGGAATAAGAATATTTATATTTTTACTGATAGCCAGGCAGCACTGAATGCTCTGAGTGCCACAATACGTCTAAGATCGTCTTTGATTGCCTCAAAACTCTGTCTTTGCTGGCACAGTTCAATAAGGTTCGTGTTTTCTGGGTGCCAGGACACAGTGGACATGAGGGCAATGAGAAAGCCGATTCCTTCGCTAAGAAAGTCTCGGAGATGACCTTTATAGGTCCGGAACCTGTTATTGGATTATCGAGTAACATGATTAGGAAGATGAAATCCATAATTGAATCAGAAAAGGCAATTCTAGTCAAGTGCTGCTGCTTTATTTTCATTTTCTACTTATTTACTTCACGTTAAATTTATTACTATGATTAGGAAGATCTTTCTTAAGAAAATGATAGCTTTACAG
Source organism: Thereuonema tuberculata (assembly GCA_023159025.1). Classification (NCBI taxonomy): domain Eukaryota; kingdom Metazoa; phylum Arthropoda; class Chilopoda; order Scutigeromorpha; family Scutigeridae; genus Thereuonema; species Thereuonema tuberculata. Next base: position 17,454,604 of record JAFIDM010000179.1, on the reverse strand, counting down.
CTCAAACTATGGCACAGGCTTGAGGGTCAAAGACAAGCCAAGATGCTAATACAAGGACCAAACAATAAACGTTCCTCCGAGCTTTTAATGTTACGTAAAAATGAACTTGGTATTGTTATTGGTTTACTTACTGGATATTGTCGTCTTAGCAAGAATTTAAGGCTTTTAAAGCTTAAAAGACGACTCTGTTTGTAGAAGTTGTCATTCGGAAGATGAGACTTGTGTGTCTGTGGATCAAAGGAATAAGCCAGCACACCTGATTAAATTAAACTAAATTTAATAACTGAATAAAAATAAAAAATATAGTACAACCCGGTTTCGGTTACAATCTACCATCTTCAAGTATCTTTTTTTGAAGTTCTGAACCATTTTTTGATACGTGGAAGAGTTCAAAATCACCGGGTTGCCACCCTTATCTGACTGCAGGAACACTAAGTCGCTTCGCCCGCGTAAGGTTCGGAGCGCTGCCATTTCAAGGGGGTTCAGTAGCCTGCGTGAAGTTTCTTGAGAAAAACCATTAATAGCATTGCCAATTTTACATCTTAATTTTGTTGCTTCTGTTTTTTGGGGTATATAACTGATCACAGTCTCAAGTTCAGCAATTATTTTGAATGGTTGTGGTTTAGTCGGGAGATTGTATTTAAATCCCAAAGCATTCAAAGCCATGAACGGAATAAATGTGCCGCTTAAGTT
>JAFIDM010000179.1:17430756-17448911 GCA_023159025.1 Thereuonema tuberculata | reverse complement strand
AGAAAAAAACCTATCCACCAACATAGACTGATACGGTAAACCTTACCCAATTAAAAGTAGGTTAAAAAAAACAGAAATCCAGGAGTAAAGGATGTATTTACAGGGTGTCCAATAAAATACTTTTAAAAATAAAAATATGAGCTTTTTAATGATCCTCATGTAAGAGCCGAGGTTTTTGTTTTTACGTCAGAAGTTTTTTCTTTGTTCCGTATTATCATCAAAAAGTATTTTAAATTCGTATTTATTTGACTTTTTTTTTGGAAAGTGAGGCTTATAAATCAGTCCATGTGTCTGTGAGTGCTTTCTCCTAATGAACCCCCTTGAAGTAGCGTCGTCACAACCTACGTCACAGCTTAAAGAGCCTGTTGCTAGGATCCGTTGCTATGGTTTTAGCATTGAAATTAGTTACGACCAAGCGGGTGTTTACCTTGGTTTTTCTTTGAGAAAAGTTCCAAAATAAAAAATTATCAGAACGCATTATTAATACTTTAAGAAAGCCATCTTAAGTTTTTTTCCTCATAGTTTTGTTAATTTTTAGAGAAATATTAAGCCAAAAAAACATTTGTGGGAGGATTGTATATGAATATAATTGTCATTGAGGTTCCACACAATAAATTTTCTAAACGGCATTTTAATTTATTTACTTGCCTGTACTGGTTTAGCAGAGCATATTAAGTCTTTAAGAGTAAGGAGAAAATAAAAGCAAAACTGATTTAAACTTAACTTGTTTTATACTCATTAAACAAATACAAGATGTGAAACAGTTGTTTCAAATAGTCTATGAATCACTGAAAGTTCTTTACTTTAAAACTTAAAGTTCCTTTAAATCTTTCTTAACATCAACTGTTCAATAAACAACGTTGATAAATGGCTATTTTCATCTAGTGTGATAATCACTAAAGTTTATCTTAATGTATAAACTCATTAACACATAGAATTTTCTTATGTCTCATATGTCTTTTAACTTGTATGAGATGGCTATAAACAATGTTCACTGTATGTGCTATAATATTACTTAATTATATGAATGTTTAAGTAAACTTGATTTCTCCAATCCTTTCTTGACTAAACATTCTAGTATTATTGTCTTTACCAAAACACTCTAAACAGTTTATAATCATAACTTGAATATTTCAATCAAATAATCTTTGACCTCGTTGAAATAATCTTTAATATAAACTTCTTTCTAATAAACACAAATGTTCCTGTATAAATACTTAAATCCTTTCAACTTTACAGTTCTTTAACTTTAGTTGATTCAGTCCAACATTTGTAATAAGTCGATTTCCCTTGACTTCAATAAATCCTAGCATTAATGGTTTTGCTTGAAATAAATAACTTTACTATTTCTTTAATCAACGAACAAATGTTTATGTGTTGGTAATGTTTAATCTTTAATGTTCATTAGTATATGTTCCGCTTTGTCCTAAACTCCATTTTCTTGTGTTCGAAATTCTAACGTTGGCTCCATTTCCAAATTCTCGATGGGTGAAGTAAAATAGAAATTCTACTTACAAAAGTTCAGCAACAATCCATCAATTCCTGTCAAACGTCGAAGATAATACCTTAGCATAATTCCACTTTGGGTCTGCCAGTCCTCATTTGCGAGATTCATCTTTGGGCCTAACCGTTTATTAAGAATTAATTTAACTTTACCATTAATCCTTACTTATTTAATTCTCAAGGCCGTCCGCCTTTTACTGAACACAATATGAGTTTAAAATCAAAACTAATTTATAGCACAATCGGAAGGAACTCATCCGATTCCCATTTTAAAACCTTAGCATCATTGCTATTTCGGTTTTCATCGTAACGCCATTTTTTCGATCCTCTAGGATTTACCATTAACAATTGAATGTCCGCGTTCATGCTGTGTTCAACACATCCATTGTTCTCACGTGCTTACACACAACAAAAGAACATACTCTTAACTTTCGGTTTTAATGAAAATAAAAAATATAAATATTTCAAAGCCTTGATGTTAGTTTTAATTTAATTTTATCAGGGATTAAAAATTGAATTTCTCACAACATTTATGCATATTTTTGAGGTTCGGACTTCCATAGATCACCTTGCACCCGATGTTGATAGCTTCTGATTGGTTCACTCAAAAACTAATCTCCAATAGCAACGAACCGACCTGACTAACATTTCAGAAGTAGGATCGTTGAAGAATAAATAACTTTATTATTGTTGGCGAATACAACATTATTTTATTCTTCTACAATCCTACTTCTGAAATTAGTTTCAGTACCTCAGATAAGAACTTTGTTATTGGTGAGTGGCTTTTGAGTGAACCAATCAGAAGTTCTCGACATCGGATGCAAGTGATCCATGGCAGTCCGATCCTCAAAAATATGCATAGATACGTTTTTTCCCTCCTAAAATTCATAAAAATAAGGGAAAAAAGATCCCTAAGATGGCCTTTCTGGAAGTCTTAATAACGCGTTCTGATATTTTTTTAATTATCAAGATAAAAAAACCAAGATAAACACCTGCTTGATCGTAACTTATTTCAATGCTAAAATCCCAGCAACCGAGCCTAGCAACAACCTCGTTGAACTGTGACGTAGGTTGTGACGACATCACTTCAATGGTCCATAACTTTGGAATGCACTTCTTGAAATTTTGCCCCCGTAATTACACTTTTGAATTTTTGAACCTTGTCGAAAAAGTAGCGAGCGAAACATTACAAAAATTCTCATTTAAAGAATTAAAACCGAAACGATTAATGCATTTTAATCCTGTCTATAATCCATTAATTTCTTCGTGCTCTAATTAAAATTAATTGAATTTAAGCAATTTAAGAAAGTAACACGCACTTAACTTTTTCAGAAAATGAAAAGGTTTTACTGTTTATATTCAGTAGATATTATTATTTAAAAATAGACTTGACTTTTCTGTAATTGTTCTATTGCAATTTTAACACGGTAAAAGTCTGATGAATGATTTGAAAGTTTTAAATTTTTAATTATAGTGTAATGAATTAACTATAACTATACACTTCAGGATTATGAAAAATGTTATTCCAGAAATCCAAAGCAATATTTTTTTTTATAGGGCGTAGGGCCGTGGGCACACCCCACGTGAGTTTTTATCCTCTGGATTTCTCGCTCTAACCCTACAAAGGTCAGAAATGGTGAAATTGTTGTTTTCCATTTTAAATTTTCACAATTCTTCATTGCCTTAGACGGAGGAGGAAGAGAAAGAGAAGGAAGAAGACAAAACATAGGAAAGAAAATAAACGTCCATGCCGACACCGGGATTCCAACACAGGTCCCGGCATATCAGCCTCATGGGAGACCGCTGTCTAATTCATTAGACCACGCCGGCACGGCTGAAATCCAAAGCAATATTTTGATAATCGATCTTAAGAATGGTACACTGCTCTCCAAGAGTTAGTAGGAAGCTCGATTAGATATGTTATTCCGTCCTACATAGATTTATCCCTCTTTGACCTCCTTGGCACCAGCCTAGAGCTGGTCCAAGCAGATGTGCAAATTGTGCGCTGCACAGAGACGCCATAGATGCGGGCGTCATATTAAGTTTTAAAAATCAATTGGTACTGAATCTAAGAAAAAAAAATAGTCATACCTATTCCAAACTTCCCGTCTCTTCTTAACCACGCTCCTGTTTGTCAATTAAAATAAACAGCAAATAAAATTGTTAATGGAAAGGGCGGCAAAACAGTTTTTTGCACAAAGGCACCGTACAGGTCAACGGCGGTCATGTATCAGTCATTCCAGAAATAGTGAAATACCAGCATTCTGTAGGTATTCTTTCTGCTTCGGTAAAATCTTTGGGTATTTTCGTATTGAAACATGCTCTGACTGCTGCAACTTAGACGGCTTCGACCACTTCAAATTACCATGTGTTTTTACATGCCTGTTCGAGATTCGAAATTAAGACAAACTGAGCCAAAAAAAAAAACAGAAGTGAACTGATAAATTTGGAGGATGTTACCGAATACGTAATGTAAGATATTACCAAACATTCATTCATTTCATAGGCAATGAGATCCACTGGTATAGGCTACTAAACCCCTTGAGGATATGGAAGGGAGTCTAGGTCTCGTCTACTTCTCGTCTTACACGGAATTCTAATCTAAACTCCAACAACTGCTGGAAGAAAAGGCGTGTCTACACTGCCTTACGACATATCATTGAAATCAGATAACAATTGATACAACAACAACAAAAAAATATGTATAAAAGATGATTTTTGTTTTGACGTAACGATAATGTTAGTTCCAATGTCCATCATGCAGTGGTTTGCTGATACAAATGCGTTAAAGATGATTTTCACAGAAATGCAGATCCGGATGGCGTAAAATATTGCGTCCACTTTGCGTCAGGAACTGTAACATTTCTGACGTTCATTCGATAACCTCAAAGATAACAAGAAGGTCCCGAAAGAACTTAAAGTCTACTTTCAATAGAATGCTATTCCTCAAAATTTCTTTATTATTTTTTTCTTTTATTTATTTATTATTTTTTTAAAAAAGAAGTAATTAAATACTCCTTAATTATAAAAAGTTTTAACGTACGCGGGTGAATCTACGGAAAACCTGCAATTCGTGTCACAGAGCAATAAATTGAAAATGATTGAAAATATTTGTCATTTTTCAATATCACACATTGAAGTACAAAATATACAATCGTTTAGTATAATTTTTTTTTTTAATTTTATGGAATTTCCAAAAAAAAAAGTTGTCCACAGAAGGTGATTCTTCACTTCCGTGGACTGTCACAAGCTACAGTTGGATAGCTTCTAAAGATCCAAACTGCTTTATTTTTTAATATTTTTCAAATAATATATATATTGTGAAATCAGAAAATACATAAATTTAACATAATACTGAGTGAAATTTTTTTTCGAATTATCAGTAAAATTTTTTTGCATCCTCAAGTCTTGTCACAAGGTTTAGCCATCACTTTTGTGGACACTCGTAAACTTTCTAAAAAATCCACCCGATGTGCTAGTTGTCTTCCATTTCACGGTGATTTTGGATTGGGAAGTGATTTTATTCGTCTGAGTCGCACATTTGTTAGGAAAATATTACCTTTTTATTCATTTTTCGTAATTTGCACAGCTCATCCCATCACTTATGTGGTCTTGTTTAGAACCTAATTTTTCTATGGAAAAATGATTATTTCTAGGCATGATAATTGAAATATAGTAAACTTGATTTTCTGAATGACACGTGTTCCTAACCTCAAAATGAAGAGCACAAGGGTCAAGAAACATAAGTATTCGTACTTCTGTGGACATCACTTCCGTGGACATTTGGGGTCCATGGAAGTGAGAATCATCAACAATAGCGGATACTATGTTTTCACGAAGACTTGTCTTTCACTTCCAGTCTTTGTTAAATGCCAATAAGGATATTTATAATTATATAATATATATAATATAATATATGATATACGTAATTCTATATTTACATTTTTATAGACGTTTAAAATTGACAGTCTGATTTATTTTTATTGTACATGATTTCCTCATTTGATAAAAAGTTCTTTTAATTCATAAATTATAGTCTTCTATTTATTTATTTCATAGTTTTTCCCACGTAAATTCACTATTTCGAATATAATTTATATTAAAATTCGACATCGTTATTAACACAAGTCACTTCTGTGAACATAGCCTACCATCACTTTTTTTTTTTTTTTTTAAATAATCAAAATGCGTTGACCTGAACCACATATATCATGAATGTAAGAACGTCAAAAGCAATCATCTAAATTTTTTTGAAAAGGAAATCTTTTAATTTAAAATCTCAAAAATTTTGACTGAAATTGCAGGTTTTCTGTATATTCACCCACTTGTGCATTATTCATAAAAATTGAAATAAAAAAGGCAACACACTTGACTAGTTTTAAAAAACATTTAACACATTAAAAATACAGGAATACGACCGGTTTCGCTTCCATGATGAGGCGTGGACTAGTGAGTCACTCATCAATGCCTCATCACGGAGGCGAAACCAGTCGTGTTCCTGTATTTTTAATGTGTTGGCCTTTTTATTTCAAATTTTACTCATTAATTATTTAAATTATTTTAAAGCCAATTAATTGTAGTCATGTCAAACCATGTGCAAAACCTCTTACGAAGAAAATTAAATCTTATTTTTAAATATAATTTATTGTTCGTTTCTAACGGGAATTTTTGTCGCCTTCTCGCGCTACTTTCTCTACAAAGACCCACTTGGAAAAGATTTCAAATGTAAAAATTATGTTGTTTCTAAGCCTTAAATGTGCATACTAAGTTTAAGTTTCAAGATGATCATTAAATGGTTCAAAAGTTCGAGAGTTACTGCCACCTATACACAGACTGGATGATCTGATAAGCCACACTTTTTTAGGAAAGCAGGCTAAAAAAAGAAGAAATATTCATTGGATATCTAATTGAAATATATAATAGTGTATTGAAGTATTTTGAAAAATATTGAAATCGATGCAACATATTGAAGGTTTCAAATTCTCCTAAAAAAAGGCTCAAGGTGACTGATACGAAATATTGAGAACAATTTTCAGGAGTAGTGGAATTCTGAATCACATCCTCATATTTTAAACTTTGATGTTCAATGTCTTTTAAACGAAATTTGCATCGTTTCTGTCTGAAATAGCAACAAATACATCTAAATATAAGAATGGGAAAAAATTTTTAACTTTTAATTTTATCGTATTAGTTAAATTACCTTCAAAACTAATAATTCTAAATACATAAGTGTAACAAAATTGCTCAATTATTAAACCTATTTGTCTCCCAGTTATATTATAACATATGCCAATATTGAAGTGGTATACATGAATCACTTTTAAGCTTTAAACCTGAAATTCAGTTTTCTTTGGACAGACTACAGGCTAGTCCTTTAATAGTGTTTTTAGCGACATATTTAGGAGCTATTGTGATAGCGATCAAAAATCGATAGCTATTGCGTTTCTCCTTCCGTTCGTCCACCTCTAACAACTCCCGAACGGAAGGTAAACGGATTTCATCATCCGTTTTTTAGAATATTTTTAGGGGCCAACGCCCCCCAATGTTCAAGATATAAAAACCCTTCGGTTTTTTTTTCTTGTTTTCCTGCTTTTTTTTTATTTTTAAAAAGCGGGAAATCCAAGGCAGCACCTGAATAATTTAAATTGCCTCTCTTGTTCAATTATAGGGAATAAGTTGGGAACGGCCGTTTCGTCCTTCATCGGACTCTTCAGCCCAACCCCGCCTTCTCCGATAAAAGAACCAAAGAGGCAAGATCATAAGTGAGGGTCACCGTCACATCGGCCAGTGACCTCTCAAAAGCAAGAAAGGCAAGAAATTAATTGTGGTGCCAATTTCAGCTGAAGACTCAACTTATGGGTTGGGCTGAAGAGTCCGATTAAGGACGAAACGGCCGTTCCCAACTTCTTCCCCATAATCGAACAAGAGAGGCAATTTCAATTATTCAGATGCTGCCTTTGATTTCTCGCTTTTTAAGCATTTTTCACAGCACGTAAAATGATTTGATTTAGCTTTTGCTTTTGTTTGGTATTCCGATTTGGAATTTCTTTTTCTTAGTTTATTTCCTTTTTGCCTGCTGAACTTAGGAAAAGGTTTTTGGTGGTGCTGAGTTGGCACCACAATTAATTTCTTGCCTTGGTCAAAGAAAACATAACTGAAATGGGAAAAAAAAAAAAAAAAAACAAACGCACTCACACGGGCATTGCCACTTTCTCAGTCACGTTATGTGAAACAAACGTTTTTTAAAAACAAGTAGTTAGTCTAAACATTTTGGAAATATTCAAATTTTCCAAATCTCCTCTTTGGATGCAATTTCAGTCGAAATCAATTGTGGGATCAGTCTAATCATCATCAAAGTTTCAGCTTACTACAATAAGTAGTTCTTGGGTTTAAGATTGTGGATTTCTAAAGTATAGTACATTGGTTATTTTTGTTTTCTGGCTTCGTAGATATACACCTACTCCTTCGAACCTAAACTTCAGCCTCTGTAATAAATAGTTTTAAATTTACTTAAATCACAGATGGGCAGACGGACTTAAAATTGAAAGGCTGAGTGCAACAGTGGTCTAACCCTCTCCGAGGTCGAAATAGAGTTAACTATGCCATCTGTTATCATTAACCTTGAGCTATGTATTAGAACTGATTTACGCTTAATAGAAACATTTTTCGTGATTTTACAGCATTGTTATTTTTTGTTCTCAAAATAATAGTAACAATTTCTAGTGCAACCATGGTCTAACCCAATTCTATCAATCAGAACAGGCATATCAAGCCACGTGCACAAACAACCATTGTCATTTTAAACATTCACTGTCAGAACTAGAGAGTTACAGATCAGTAAATGTCACTAAGGGAAAACCACGCAAAGAGAAACACACTCTTGATCTTGCACAAATTGAGCTTCCTGTAAAACACAAATCTCCAAGGCCAATCAAAGCCAGTAAACTTAAAGATATCAAAGAGCTTCTAAAATATGTACCACCCATACATCATGGTTTCTTCAATGATCCCTCTGTTGCTGATCAGGAAGGACATGGCCATGAAGATGATTTCTTTGATTTACCTGATTATATATAATTCAGCGATTTTCAACCTGAGGGGCACGCCCCCCAAGGGGGGGCGTGATAAAACTAAAGGGGGGGGGGCGCGAGTATATCGAGAAAAAATCTTATTAAAAAACTAGGTTTGGAGGTTTTTTTTTTTTTGGTTGAACAGATAGGTTTGGAGGTTTTTTTTTTTTGGTTGAACAGAAAGGTTTGGAGGTTTTTTTTTTGGTTATAAGGGGTGCGCGATGAGAATTGTGATTGAAAATTAGGTCGCAATTACTAAAAGGTTGAGAAACACTGATATAATCACAATGAAGTTTATTTTTGTTTCTAAATCATATTTCTTAAATATTCTAATATAGACGTGAAGTTGGTGACTTTGATAAACCTGGTTACATTCAAACACATGATTTTTTATTACTTCTATTTTCATTAATTTCCTATTATATGTCATGATATTTTTAGTGGCTGTAATACTAGTGTAGTAAATAAAAGTATATTTCTGTAAGTTTCAAGGATTGTTAATATTTTGTTCTGAAATGGAAAATGATTTTTTGAAATTCATTGTTAAAGTTGTATGCAACAGTGGTCCAACCCCCCATTCTGTGATGTTTCAAGTACCAGAATTTAATTAATTTCAGCCTTTTCAATTCATCTTAAGACATTTTGTCTTATATGACTAAGATTAATAAGGTTCAGAGTAAGTACTGATACAAATAAAATGAATGTAACAGAAACACATGAAAAACAGGCTTATGTCAACTTTGCAATACAATATCTCAGTTCTTTAAAAAAGAGGGTTAGACCACTGTTGCGCTCAACCTTTCAATTGTAGTCTGATGCTTATTCTTTATGTCTTTCTTGTTTACTATACATAATTAGAGGTTTATAGAGTTTACATCAAACAAAAACTTATTAAAAAAATTCTTTGTTAACTATATTAAATAAATAAATGAATAAATAAATAAATAAATAAATAAATAAATAAATAAATAAATAAATAAAACCAGGAAATGAAAATTTCCATTAGATAATTAATTTCATTAGATAGTAAGGGGAAAATCTGATATCAGTAGGATAGATAATGAAACCGTCTAAAAGATAAAAAAATATTGGCTTAATAAAAAATATTAAGTTACACTTGAAGCGCTGTAACTAATATCTTTAAGCTACAACTGAATATTTATATCAGATGTTGGCGGATGGAGATTTTATTATTAGTTCTTTATTTTCAAATTCGAGGTGCTCTTTCCAATCAAGGTCTCAGTATTTCTTCTACGTAAGTCCTCAAGTTTCTCAAATGTTGAATTATACAATAACTAGACGGGTACCGGAACCCTTGCATGTATAGCATTAAAAAAAGAAACCCTTTATTTATTTAGCAAATTATTATGGAGATCGGAGAATACACGACTTCCCAGCTCGTTGTGGGCTTCTCCGCTTAACTCAGGTGTATTGCGTGTTGGCACTCACACGGGGGATGCAGCAAAAACACTTCATTTTTGCATGTATCTTGCAAACGCAGAAACGTTTGTTAATGACTGATACACCGTTCGATAGAACTTTCAAATACCAACATTTTCTCAATATAATGTTCTCTTCCAACTCTTATACTTTTCGTTTAAAATTGAGAAAAAGTCAAAATTTGACCCTTTAAAAGGCGCCATCTTGGAAACCAAAAACTTTTTTCGAAAGATTTTTGTAGCATTTTGTTTGTCTTAAAAAGCTCTACATTTTATCCATTTACATGACCAATCTATCTCTTATAGTTTGGAAAAACGTAAAGTCTTACGACAGACAGAATAACGCTTTTATAATATAAGATTAATCAGAATTTAATCCCTTGTCTTGACCACTGCCAAACTCAAAGGGATTTAATGTGGACAAGAAAGAACCCAAACAACAATAAAAATAAAGTTTAAAGTGCATATATTCACTTAAAAAACGTAAATCAAAAATGAACAACAATAAATGATTTGCACTCTCAGCTATCACACACGAGAAACTGGGACCGCCGTTTCTGTCTTATTAGGCATCCTCAGCTAGTTTTAGCCTCCCATTCTACTGCTCGTCTCATACGGCGTAACCTTTTCTTAGGTTTTGGTTCCATTGCTGGCAGTTATACGAAATAGTGTAATGATAGAAGAAATTAAAAACTATCATTGCTTTAAAAGAAATGAAAAGAAAAGGATAAGTTTCTTTTGGAAACTGAAACTATTGAGGTTTTATATATATACAGTCGAACCTCCATATATCGAACTTCCACATATCGAAATTTTCTATATATCGAACTCTTAGCAAATCTCCACGTTCATTACATAGAAAAACTGTTTCTATATATCGAAAAAATCTCTATCTATCGAAATTTTTTTTCAAGACTTATTGGAATAAAAGTGTGGATAAAGTTGAATTGCTGAAGAATGTAGATAACGGAATGCACAAAAAAGACATTTCAGCTAAATTTGGTATTTCCGCAAGCACAGTGTCGACTATTATAAAAATCGGAATGCCGTTGCTGATTATCCTACAGACGAAGACATACTGAGTTTGTTTCATGAAACTGAAAAAGAAATCGAAGAACCAGAGGAAGTAAATAAATCTGAAAACATTTCCAAGCCATCGAAAAAAGAAATGCGAGAAGCGTTTGAAACAATACGTCATGGACTTCAATTCGCGAAAAAGGTTACTGATGAAGTTTTTAGTGGACTGAATAAATGCGAACATTTCTTTGATAAACTTTCCGGAAAACTGGCTGTTCAAGATAATCGAAGTTTAAAAAAAATAAAAATTAACTGCGATCATTGCAACCTGGATTATTGTTTTTTTAAAAGGTAGGTAGTACTCAATACAATTAAAAAATGAATTAATATGAAAATTTATTAACTTACATTTAATGTGATTCGCATATAAATTAGAAATTGAGTTTCGTATACGAAAATTCGGTTTAATTTTAATGTTTCACGAGTAATTATGATAAAATTCTATATATCCAAATTTCTATATATCGAATTTTTTCCCGGCAATTTGCTACTTCGATATATGGAGGTTCGACTGTATATGTAATATTACAATATTGTAATATTACGTTTTAATGTGTTCTGATTGTCTGCTGTAGAAATTTCGTGATACGATAATTGTTGATCATCCTGCAACTAAATAAATAAACAAATAAATACATTTTTACAAAAAAACTTATTACACAATAATTTAACTGCACGGATTGCTGTACTTTGTAAATTTTCTGTAAATATCTGGCTTGTAAATTGAGCTCCTCCAGGATATCAATGACAAGACCATTAAAAAAATAAATGAATAAAATAAATATATTGAAATTTATTATAAACTACTTTACATAATCAATAACATTACAAAATTATAACAATATAATATTATACTATTAATGTTATATTGTTTTAATTTTATAATGTTAATAATTACATAAAGTTTATAATAAATTTCAATATATTTATTTTATTTATTTATTTTTTTGTAATATTAATGTTAATAATACAGTATAATCATTATCTTTGATTTTATTTGCAATTTACCAACACTTGACTTTTTATAAAAAGTGCTGGTTTTAAATTGAAAACAATTTTAATCATGTTGTCCAAATTATTTTGTTCATTAAAATTAACTATTACATTAAGATAAGGAAAGAATTGATAAAAATAAAAAATAAAAAAAAAAAGACCTTTGCTCATGTAATCTCGTTCTGATAATTCAACGCATAAATATCAATTTCTTGCTGACCGACACTCTCAGTGGGCTTTGTTTTGTCTGGAGTAATGCACCCATCCTTAATACCAATCAACACTAAAATCTCTTGTTATTTGAACAGTTTTAAATTAATGTAAGTTTTGTCTCCTTTAATATTTTATATAATTTTTAGATATTTAAATTATTCTTAATACTAAAGCAATGTTATTCTTTTTTGTTATAGAATCAAATACATGGTTAAGTTTAACATATATATTTTATTACTATTTTATTAATAATTTTATTATTATTGTTATTAATCATTATACATTTATGTCCTATTTGGGTTCTGTAGAATGCGATGAGCATATGCTTATCATAAATAATATAATTATTTACAAAAAATTAACTAAATTTATAACAGTAAATATGTAAGATTGCTGTTTAAACAATATACTTAAATTGATAAACTTAAATTAATTTAAAATCTATATTATATGTTATTAGATTAATTATATTTTATGTACATGTCTTAGACCTACATTATTATATTTTAAATTAATATCATTTAATTAATTTTGATATCTTAATATATTAAATTAATTAAAAGTATTTCATTAATACATATCAAATTTTAATTTTTTTAAATAACTATGTACTCTCTCTTTTATAAATATTGTTACCAAGAAGATATAATGATTAATTAATAGTATCTTTACATATAATTAATAATAACTAATAAGTAATATAATTTACTTATTAGTTATTATTAATTATATGTAGAGATACTATTAATTAATCATTATATCTTCTTGGTAACAATATTTATAAAAGAGAGAGTATTATAATATTTACAAATCGAAAAGTTAAAAAAGAATTGGAAGTAAAAAGTTTTAAAATTTTAAACAGAAATAAGCCTATTAGATCAAGATATTAAAAAAAAATTTAAAATTCATATAATATAAATGTTTTCATTTTATATTTTTTTCATCTATTAAACTTTTTAACAATGGAATGTTAAGGCTTCTTTAGGGAAGTTCCCTAGTGATTTTCGTTACAAATTTTTCCCCTTTAATTCCGCACGGGATGTTATTTCCCTTATACTTTTACATTGGACACCAACTATTGGTTTGTATGCGTGTAAAATAAGTCATTCTGTTATTCTAAAATCATATGCAGAATAATTTAAAAAACAATGCACTGATCGTTATCAAACTTTATGTTTCAGAATCAGTATCTATTGCCATTGATTAGAAATTCTAAACAGTCATCAGAGGACTGGTTTCTATCTGTGATGAAGTAATAACAGATCCTCGATGAATTGACAAAAATAAGGACAATACATTAAGCGTCAGATGTGTAATCTTGTGCATAACAATTTGGCCTCTTTTAAAAGCTGGCCTTTACCTTTATTTTTATTTTATCAAGCCTTAATACTCGGGTCTTGAAGCGATAACATACTGCGAAATGACTCAATTTTAAGATATTAAAAAAGTAAAAACCAAATTTAAAATTTAAAAAATCACTCATTACAAAATAAACTTAAAATACACTACTTTTTTTTTGCAACTATTGTCCAGTTGTGATTTTTTCTCGATTTATAAATTATTACGGACGTTAAATTTTGCTTTTCATTGCACTTACGATGTTTCTTATTTATATTTAAATTCCTTAGTGCCTTTCAGTGAAAGGACAAGGGATTAATACTGTGGATTTCACAGGATTACTTTTTAATTGTTTGTTTTTTATCTCGGCGGCCATTCCCAGGATTGTGAATGCTTTTACCTTAGCTTTCGAGCAGTCCGACCCAAACATCAAGGGTAAATTCTGCTGATGATTCCTAATAAGGATGAAACAGCTGTTCAGAATTCCCGTTGATGTTCGTTCAGTGTGCGAAGGTATATTTACTGTCCAATTGTAATTTTTTTCTTGATTTGCTATATTTTATGTTTGTTTGTTAATTAAAAATTTCCATTAAAAAAAGCTTTAGGCTAATTATTTATTTTCAGATCTTAATTTTAATCTTTACTTTAATAACATTCTTCAATCATTGTTCTTTAATATTTTGCTTCTGTAGCTGAGCTTATCAAAATTCTAGAAAAGTCACCTCAATTTTCAATAGAGAAATATTTTTGCGCATGCTCCAGCAAAGTCCAGTCGATAAACTTCCGGGAAATAAAACATCCATGCCGATAATCCATCTGGATTAAATTCGGATTACAACTGGACGAAATCTGGATCAAAGTATTATTAGACAAGACTTTTGTATTTCATGTATTTCTGTATTTCATGCAGTTATTATTAGTAGATGGTATTTTGATCACTGATCGTGGTAAAAAAAGAATAAAAATTGGTTTCTGATCTTAGTAAATTTTGTATCAACGTTTGATAACTTGAAAACTTCTCAGTTGGAGATTGCAGTAATCCATCAACAAAGTAAATACAGTAAAACCCCGTTATTACGCTCGTCAAGGGACCATGACCTACAAACGTAATAAGCGGGATAGCGCTATAGACGGGAAATGAATTAGGAGCTGGAGAAAGATTTGGACACCATTTTACAGGTAACATACATGATTCTGCAATAGATATAGTGCAAATATGAGCTTACTTCCTATTAAAAAGTTCTTTGATTGTGGTTTGCCGGGTGTGTGTGCTATTGTTATGAATTAACGTCAATTGATACACCACTAGGAGCAATACTAATATATTTTCGGAGCAGATTTAGTGCACACTTTACTTTTTTACGTTTGCAACAACCCTTCGCTGCATCGGTAATTGCATCTCTATTTTTCATTATTGTTCGCAGACTGGACGAGGGAATTCCAAGAGATTCGGCGAAATCCTTCTGACTTCTGTAGAACTCTCGTCGTACTTACAGAGAATTTGCAATTTTTCACTTATAGAAAGGGATTTCCGCTTCGACATTTTGCACAACTGTATCACAGACCCGCACTTCACAGAGTTCAAGGATTCCCTCCTACTAGGGAAAGAAAAGAATCTTTACAGTGTTACATTTCTTTTTGATACAAAATTTCCGATGTAAAAAAGCGCTACAAGCGGGATTTGAAGCGTTATAAGAGGGTAAAAGTATACAGAGTTACATAGAAAATTCCAGGGACAGTATGAAAGGAGCGTAAAGAACGGGATAGTGCTATAAGCGGGAGCGTTATATCGGGGTTTTACTGTAGTTGATGCAACTCAACTTCAAAGAGGACTTCCAAAGAAATCATAATGGAATTGACACAACAATTAGAGACGCGTAAACTAAGCATTTATCAGGCTTTTTCTCTCTATTAGGCAGTCGAAAGAGATAAAAAACAGTCATAATACAGAGACATTTTCTACATGGGGCGTAGCAACAGCTGCGATAACAGTTAATTATAAATATTACAATTTACATTTCAACATTTGCTTTTTTTTTATCGGTTGAAAATAATAACAATGTCTTTTGCTTTTCATTCAAACATATTTTTGCTAATTTTTGAGTTCTAGTTTATCATTTTCAAGCGGACACACAGACAGACAAAGCGAAAACTATTCTTAAGTGAGGACGCTTCTGAAAAGCCCGACACCAATTTAAAAGCTACAGTTTTTCAATAAATGTTGTTTAGGAGTTCATTATCACTACATATCACGTATTTTATGTATTCGGACTTTACGGACTGTATTCGGTGATTTTTTGTTTTTGTTTATACAAATACTATCAAAAAATAAAGAAGTAATAAATAAGGTTAGAATATTTCTTCAATTTTCACTATATTTCATCTCTCGTTGCGAGAGACTTCATCAGGTGAAAATAAAGGACAAGAACCTATTCTTCTTCCTCTACCATTTCTTTAGGATTACAAATAAGAACTAAAATAAACATTTTCGTATTCAAATTAACAAATAAACATTATCGTATTCAATAACATTGTTATTAATCATGATAGCAATTATCCCATTATTAATAATAATGCTTAGTAAATAACAATAATAACAAATTTCACTTTTCATGCTAATCAAAATCATTAACATTAAAAAAGTTTTTGGCATAAATTCTTTAATATATCCAAACGATACACTACTCATTTTTAAGAAACTTATCCTTATTAATACATATTTACCAATTAATTCAACAGGATTCGATCATAAGTCTTTTTCTCTGGAAATTTCACTTTCAATTTTGATAATTGGGTCTGGGTTGTGTCCTTCTACTATTTTAAAATGGAATAAAGGGGAAAGGTTAGAATACTGTTATAAATAAGAAAATAACTTTAAAGGAAGCTTATCTTCAATCTCTCTCTATACGGTATATAAAGCGCAAAGCGCAAACTATTTGTTATCGTAAAACTTAAAAACTACTTAACTTAATTGAAAACGGTTTCACCATTCCGTAGGAGGTGTAGCAGGGATTGTTTATGACTACATACCCTCACTTTACTACCTCAAGCGTTGAAGAATAAACTTTACCCTAACAAGAATTGCACACATTAGACAAAAGTGCTTTTAAAAACCCAAATTGAAACATAGTTTCACTGCATCTTTTCATTATTGCGCTTTACAATTAACACAAATTATCGGTTATAACTTTTGAACTATTCAGTTAATTTTGATGCGGATTCCTGAGTTTTGTAGAGGGTTAAAATGTATTTCTTTAAAGGTATAATCTCTATCTGTACAGGGATAATAAAACATTTTTTTCTCGCGATAACGGGCACCTATGACGGACGTGTTTTAAAGGTGCTTTTGTCGACATTTCTTGAAAACATTTTACTATTCAAAGTTGTTGTTTTTTTTATTTATGTAATTTCATGCATTCTAAGTAAATAGCTGTTAGTTACTTACGTATAAATAATAATAATTATCTATCTATCTATCTACATTTATCTATCTGCACATATAAGAAGCCTCAAAACGATGATTGTATGTTTGTTGTTATTTCTTTGTCTCTGAAGCACCGGGCATCGCCGGATCCTTCCGCTATCATTTAAAAAAAATAAATGAGTAAAGGCACCAAGTTAGAAATTTGAAGAAGCACTTTTAAATACAAAGCTTCTGTTTAAAGCAGCGCCATTTTTTCAGTTTCATGTGAATATTTAAATTATTCCTGAGACAGTCTTCTGTTCTTTTCAACATTCCGTTTAGTGTAGTACATCTAGCATAAACTAATTAATGTTTAATTAATTAATTAATCATGTATCAGTGGACTTGTGGTTACATTTACCATCAGTAAACTATAAATTGTACTAATAGAAGTCAGAATTAAGGATATGCAAAATCAGATAAGAATAATTGAAAAGCAAGATTTTGAACTCTTCTAAGTTTGTCCGGACTACAGGAAATGCTGGACTATTCATAGCCTGATAGATCTCCTTACTGCAGACATAGGTGTTTAGAGATGACTGGTCCTGGCTGATGAGCTCTAATAGGCCCAAATAGCTGTGCTAAGTCATCATTTGTAAACAAAAAGTATACACTTAGTAATGTCTTAATTTTTACGTGCGCTGTAAGTAGATAAGTGTTGAATACCACCATCGCACAGTGTAAAACTATAAAATTAAATATAAAACATTTAAAAACATTTAGAAAAGGTTAAAACGAAACTACTAGTTTCGACTTCATAGTGGACGAAGTCTTCATCGGGTGAAGACTTCGATGAAGACCTGATGAAGACTTCGTCCACTATGAAGTCGAAACTAGTAGTTTTGTTTTAACCTTTTCTAAATGTTTTTAAATGTTTTATATTTAATTTTATAGTTTTATACTATGCGACGGCAGTATTCAACAAGCATTTATAAATATACGTGATTTTTTTTTTTTTCGTGATTTATTTCTAAAAGTTAATTCTGGCTTCAGGTATATTTTGTAAACTTTTCTGAGACCAAAAGATACAATTTTAAACTATTATTTCGATATTAATGG
>JAFIDM010000179.1:17399164-17416711 GCA_023159025.1 Thereuonema tuberculata | reverse complement strand
GGACATATGAAAATATACAAGTTAGATTGCCTCTTGTCTTTAAATACGCATGTCAAGTTTCAAGAAGATCCGTCCAACAGTTCAGAAGTTTTTCAACACAAACACACAGACACAGTGATCTCGTGAAGCTCTCCTAAGAAGGAATCTTAAAAATAATTTTGGAATATTATTTAAAAATCCTTCTTCAATAAGTTTACTTGAATTTTTACTTCTAAAATTCACGTAAAATTCATAACTATCTATTTTCTGCAAAATAATTAGGCCTATTTGGTTATTAACTTTAATTTAAACAGTTCAGAAAAGGATTTGTTTGCTTGTTTGTTGCTTTTTATTTTTAACATTTGATTTCTGTATGTTTCAAATAGTAAATCCTATAAAATCCATTCGTTAGTTATAAATGGAGGGAATTTAGAAAAAAAAAGATAGCGAGTAACAACTAGACGATAGCTTAGTAGCTGAAAAAAACAAAACAAAATTATTATCAATAGAAATTACTTTGGATATCTTGTACAGGGTGGCGGGGAAGTTCCAGTACCTCCTGTTATGTTGTTATTATTTTAATATAATATGGGAACTTCCTGGGAGGCATAATATAATTAATATAATGTGGGAGGTATGGGAACTTCCTGGCCACCCTAAATATTTAGATTATAATAATTCTCTTTATATTGTAAATGGCCTTTAAAGATCAAAAGCTAACAGAAAATAAGTTATCATAGTTGCATTCTTAAAGCATTTGTAACGTAGGCTATCATCATCAGAAAGTGCGTCTGGACTAACAGATAACAGATTCATCTGTTTACATCTGGATTCTGTTTTGGTCTCAATCTAAATGTCGTTCGTGATAAGAATAAAAGAGTTTTAAGAGATTCACTATCAACAGTTACTTACTGATAGTATTTGTAATAGCATGGTGGCCGATTATTTTTCCTCCCTTCGCATTATGGAGATGATGTCACCATGAATATGTGCCCTCAAATTAAATCTCTTTCATCATAGTGTCGTATAAAACTGATGTAGAGAAAGGTGCCAAATATGCGACGGCTCCCTAATATGAGATACCGTGATTACGGCTGCTGTAGGTGGAGAACTACGCTGGAAAGTTTCTTAAACAGTTTTCCAGTGGGTTCAAGGACTACAGCAACGGCAACTATGGCCAGTATCGAGTTGGACGGAGCGCAGAGAGGTTGTTGTTAAAATAATTCTTTTTCAAGTTTTTGTGGTGTTGGTGCTAAATGAATATTTGTGCTTAAAGGTGAGGGGATATTGCAGTTCTATTTCATTGTTGTTATTTGTTATAAAATTACCTACAATTATTGATAATTGGTTTAATTTTCAAACGAATATAGTGTCCATGAGGTATGATTATTTGTGCAAGATGGCGAGCTCCTAATATGCGATTTCATGGGGGTTCAAATATGCGATAGAAAAATAGAAGAATCATCGAGTGACTCTGATTCTGATGTTCATCTTGATGAGGGTGGTGATTCAGATATGGACACTGATGATGACACAGAATGCCTCTTCTGCACTGGTCGTTTCTCTGACGACAAACATGGAGAAAAATGGGCACAGTGCACTATATGTTATCGCTGGGCTCATGAAGATTGTGGTGTTGAAGAAGACAATTTTGTGTGTCCTCAATGTAGGAAAATCAAATATAATTAGGCCTACGAGTAGTAAGATTTGGTTACTTGTTCAGAGAAATACATGTTAACGTCTCATATTATTCAGATAACAACTTTTGTTTACTATCCCATATTAGGAAACCTTAACTTCATTCCTGATATCCGACGTATTAGTAAACTTTTCATAACTACATGAAAACTTTGTTTATTATTGCACATTTGGTTGTAAACTATAATGATGTAAGGTTCTTATTGAATTGTAAAAATAAAATAATTTTTATTTTTTGCTTTTCCCTTAACAATGCATTTCAAACAGTATGTCTCATATTAGGCACCTTTCCTCTACTGTACACATTATACATACACATAGGGAAAAAATACATATATATAGAAACTATATTCACATATGTATCTATGTAAATCTTCTATTATGCAAGTATTTCTATTATTTTATTTAATATCTACTATTTTACATTTTTTTCTGAGTAATTTCCGTGAATGTCTTAAAGTAAATTACTCATTAAATAGCTGAATATAGTTTCTTATTGTTATCTCCCACATAAACAAACACACACACACTGAAATTTGTTGTAATAGTAAGATAAAAAGTGAGAAAATATATTCAACTATTTAATGAATAGCTTAATTTTTCTAAGTCATTCAGAAAAAGGAACTGTAAAATAACAGATTTTTTACGAAATAATAAAAAAATAATAAAAAAAAATACTTGTATAGAAGTTTTACAAAGAATTTCTAAAAAAATACAGTAAATAGTCATATAAATTGCGGTGAGAGAGAGACATAATTTGTGCTAGGGCATATATTTGTAATGACACCGTCTCCTTAATATAGAGGGAGGAAAACGTATCGGCCTTCCGCCACTTCTACAAGATATCCTTAATTTTTTTAAATAATTTTCAATTCAAAATAAAAATGTTTATTATGCCTCTGATTCATTTCTTAAAACAATAAATTTAGTACAAATACTTTATTAATATTATTAATTTCCTCACGATATTTCTTATCCGTCTATAGAAAGCAGTTACCACGTCGTCTTTGTTGTGCAAGTGAAGAGCTGAGCTTGACCATATAATACAAAAGATCTCCTCAACAACCTGAAGATAAAGAAAAGAATGTGAGATCAAAATGTGGAAATGAAAAACCGCGATCAGAAAAAGTGAATAAATGAAATAAAGTTAAAAACCTTTAACAGATAAATGACTGTGAACCTTCATGAGATCTTTGGCTCTTATTCGTATCCAGGAGATTAGTGAGAATTAAAACGCAGTTACAATCTAAATGATCCTCACAACATTTTATTCATTAGCAAGAGTAAATAAGTTTCAAATATTTTATCATTTTTGATTTTTTTTTAATTTAATACAAAAAAATTATCATATTTTTATTGGAAGCAATTACCCACATTTATAGAATTTTTTTTTTAATAAATCTTGTTTTACCCTATTTTTCCAAGAAGGAAAGGCTCACAAAATCAATGAATCTGTGTGTGTGTGTGTGTGCCCTAATAATATTTGAACATTTTAACTTTTGAATGGATCTTCTTGAAATGTGTCTTTCACATTTACGGACGAAGGACAATCTAACGTTTTCCGCTATTTGGATTATTTTAATTAAAATTAATTGGATTTAGGCGACTTAAGTAAGTATTGTGGATTTTCTTTTTTTTTTTTTAGAAACTGAAAATTTTCTACAGTTTGTATCAAGCAGATATTCTAATTCAAAAATAAACGAACGAAGACTTTTCATTCCAGTTATTATAAGGACTTTAAAAAAAAAAAAAAAACAGGAAATTCTTGAAAGAACTAAAGCTTACTTTCCTTAAAATGTTATTTTTAAAATTTATTTATTTATTTATTTTTTAAATCCTAATAGCGACATTGTACGGAGGAGCTATTAGGGTTTTCGTGTGTGCCTAATGTGCCATCCACAGCCAAAACCGGGAGTTGGAGCTCCATGAGTCATACTTCCTTAGACTCCCTATGGCCTGGAAATTTGGAGAAAAATCCGACTTCCTGTCCATACAACTTCCGGTTAGTCGGATTGACTGGTCATTGACCGGGTCAGGAAAATAGCGATACGTGGACAAAATTGGGATGTATTTTTATTGAATCTTCTTTGCTCAGAACGCATATGATATCTTTAATCCAATTGGCCACTTTCTCAGAGTTGCCCGAATAGTCAAAAACGGGGGTCTAGACAAAATAAATGAACTCATTGCTGGCATCGTTTTGAAATTGTACTTGACCTTTGAATTATAATGGCTTGCAAAAAATGAGTTTGCTCATCAATCAATAGTAGAGTGACTTTTAACAATTCGAGCGATTGATAAACTGAAAATTACACCATATCGCTTGGTTTGTATTTGCTACAAAAACTGTGAATTTCCTTTTTATTTTATTTTATTTTTTTTTTAGTCGTGAAAATCACAAAAAGAAAAAAGAAAAGAAAAATTCACATTAAATAACAACATTTTAAGGAATAGAGGTCTTGAGCTGTTTCAGGAATTCTATAATTTTATTACATTATCCCGGCCATTTGTATTTATATGTAATCAATTACTAGAAAGATTCAATCAGAAACAATCGGAAAACAAATCCGCGTCGGATTCCGCTTTTTTTCTGATTGAGTCTTTTTAGACTACATGTAGACACAACCTTACATGCACATGACTTACCAGGCCCATCCACAGTGTAAATAACTCTCAAAAATTAATTATTGCAAAATTACATCAGTGCATTTCTGGATGCGCTGCAGTGGTTTTGTTCTGTCTCGTCTAAGAAATATCAAAATCAAAAGTAATATCTCCTAAATATGAAGTTCGATGTAGATTAATGTATTATGAAATACTTAAGGAAAAAAGTATTCTGACAATAACAAAAATTAGTTTACAAACATGAGAATCCAATCAGATCTAGACAATTAGACTGACCGATAGCATGTAGATAGTATTATTCTTTGAGATACTTTAAAGTACAGTATTTATTAAGAGTTGGTCATACCCTCCGAAAAAGCCAGGATGCTGTTGAGAGACAAGTTTTGTTCTGGAATCCACAGGGAAAAAGGAAACGTGGAAGACCAAAGATATCATGGAGAAGGACAGTGGAGAAAGAGGCCAAGATGGAAGGAAAGACGTTTGAAGGTCCTCGCTCGAAATAGAGTGCACTGGCGGAACTTCGTCGAAGCCCTATGCTCTGGATAACAGCGAAAAGAAATGATTGATTGATTGATTATTTATTAAGAGTGGTCTAGGATAACAAAATCTTATTAGCACTGATTCTCAATGAGGTCTCCGTGTTTTCCAAAGGCCAAGCAATGGACCTCTAAGGGGAGAGTTTAATATGCAAAAGTTGAAACACGAAAAAAGGGTATAAAGAAATTGCACATTTCATTCACGCCTTGAGTTATCGTCAGCCGGAATTGGGGCAGCAGTTTAGATCAACGAAATATGACTAAAATCTAAAATAGGATGTTATCTCATTGTTTGTTGAGTTATCGTACTAACAAATTCAGAATAACAGTCTGGCATCCACACAAACAAATACACTAGACATCCAACTTACAGATTCGCATGCATCCAATTTTTTTACGGTATTTACTGTGTACAATACATGGATGACTTGAAAATACACGCAAACTCAGAACAACAACTTCAAAGCTGCTGAACCTCACTCGCAAATTTTCCACTTCTGTCTGAAATTTGGACTACAGAAATGTAAGAAGGTACATCTGAATATAGGTAAATTGATGCATTGTGAATTAAAATTCATGTATTTTCACATTTTAAATTTTTTCATAAAAAAAATGATAAAAGTTTCGATCTGTCAGATCACAAGGTCCTGAAGACCTCATCCTGATGACCTTGTGATCTAACTGGTAGAAACTGTACTTTTTTATATTTTTTTAACTTTTGCCATTTTTTAATGAAAAAATTTAAAGATGTGTGAATACGGGAATTTTAATTCATAATTAATATTTTGATCTAATAAATTTTCAGACTCTAAATTTAATTTAAATTGATACAGGCAGACAATAGTAGTCTCAAGAAGAGGACCTTGACATTAAAACCCTCACGGAAGGACAGATGTTCAAGTATTTGGGCTTAATAAAATTCGAGCCAGTCATATACTACACAGGAAGCAACAAAGAAATGTTCAGTGAATGCTTACGTGCTGTACACAAAATTTCTGAACATGCGCAATAAAATAAAGGCGCTCAACATCTTTGCTATTCCAGTTGAATTTGGCATTGTCAAATGGTCCAAACAAAGTTAGAAGAACTGGAGCACATAATACGAGTGTAGATCACTAAACTCAGAATACTACATCCAAATTCAGAGATACAATTTACCAAAACATGAGGAAGGACTTAAATGTCTTTGCCATCAACTGTATCAATTCCGCATGAGTACTTCCACATGAAATCTCAGGAATATAGCTTGTTTAGTGTGATCTGTAAATCAGATTAGGGGTCATTATTGGATCTTCGAAGTCGCAAAACCATTACACTAGACATGCACCTTACAGATTTACAAGCATCCAATTTATTTACTGTATTTGCTGTATACAATATATGGATGACTTGAAAATACACGCAATAACTCAGAACAACAACTTCAAAAGCTACTGTCTCTGTAACAACGAATTTTCAAATTGAGGAATGGAAAGGAAAGACCCTACTTAGAACCCATCCCGCCCACTTCAACTCCGAAAGAAACGACAAGAAAACCTCAAACGTCTGGCTGCAGTGTGGCGAGTTGTTTCTGAATGACTTGTGGCTGTATGATCGTCATTCAGAAAAGGGTAATCGCCAAAAGAAATTACCGCATTCATAAAGAACAATAAGTGATCGATGCAGACAATATGGAGGCTCAACACAGATCATGGAAAATGTTCTTTGAGAATGCAGTGCCTGGCTTGAACTAAGGTACAACAACGTGGCCAAGATACTTTATATTGGGCTTGCTCAAGCTAGAAGTCTCTTATAGAGCACAACAGTACCAACAAGAGGATATCCTTGACGCAATAAGCATAAGCTCAACTCGGATGTAGAAATTCGCAGACAAGAGGATTGAAGCGAATAGATCAGATACCCTCCTCGTAGATAGAGAGAGAGGACTGATAGATATAGCTGTATCAATACTGCAAGGATTTGAGCGCTGTCCAATCGTCCTCCACAGAGTAAGACAGTGGCCAAAAGATATGATCAACTCCCAAATGATTTCTTGCTGTGTTAAGTGATGAGTCCCGCTTTTACCTTGCAACTGATGACCATCATAAGACTTGAACGCTGTCCAGTCCTCTCTAAACTCCTGGCAGTATTGGCGAGGGGCACACAGCCATTACTTCTAATGTAATGGTGTGGGGAGCCATTTCTTATAATAGCAGATCCCCTTTCATTTCACAGAGATATGTGCAGGAAATTAAGCAACCCGTTGTTTTGCTCTTTGTGTCAAACCTGCCAGCAGCAATTTTTTAACAGCTTAATGCACATACAAACACTGCACACACTTCCCACACGTCTCCAAGCAATTCATTTTCTATAATGAATTTTAAAAATAAAGAAAAAAAAATATAAGTGTAATTTCTTAAATAACTGAAAATCATTCTGTTTTTGTTTATTGAGAGGTGGAATATTCCAAGGTTATTAGATGTTTTCAAATTGGTTCAACACAATGACAATGCAGTTGTCTCCCCTCCGGACGTTGGTTGTGACTCAAAGAATTCAGAAGACTTCATTGGTTCAATATCTACGGGGTTCCCTAGCCCCTTTGTACAATTCATTTAACTCTATATAATTGCTATATTGTCACATTGAGAAAGTTAAACATTACGGTTTAACGAAAAATGTATGTAACCTCTTTATTCTGCATTAAATTTGTTTAAAGGAAATTTTGTGTGTTCGGCCCTCATTTAACAAATATCTTTGGCGCACGTAAAATCACGGATGAACTATTTTTAATGTTCACAATATTTCGTTTCTCTGCGAGAATAAGAGCATAAAAGAGGACAAAAACCATTCTTTTTGCCTCTTACTTATTAGTTGTCTCTTAGTTGTTTTATGAGAATTATGTAATAATCATACTGTTGTTGTTCAATAAAAATTTGTGTTTTCACTGTCAAATTTGAATCAATTCCAATTCTCTTCATCCAAATCGCACCCAAGTTACATTCAAAATGGACTCTTCCTTCATAGTGCTCCGATTTTATTTATTTTTTTTGTCAAAGAGTATAATGTTGTTCCTTAATCAGTTAAACGGGCTCATATTACAATTTCATATTTTATAGTGTTTTCCCAATATTTTTCAAAAAACCTTGGTGATAGCATAGTAAATATCTTTCAATTACCATGGTACTTACCCCTTAGATTAGTTGAGTAAAGTCTTCCCTACGTTGATTAAGGATCTCATCTAACAGAGATATAAATTCTTGCAGATCTAATCTTGGGTAGGGGGTGGGTTGATCCAGAAACTATAGAGTTTGATTCAACTTATTATGTTTTACATCCACTATGGCACAAAATGAATTAGATAAAATAATTAATAGTATATCAATTGGCATTGATAGGAATCCATTGTTTACATTCGAAAGCTTTTCTACAGGAATATTTGTCGCCTTCCCGCACTAATTGTTTCGCTACTCTATCCACTGCGCCACACTGCACTACTTACGTAGGAAGTTAAGCTAACATGGGAAAAACACTAAAAACATCAAATATCTCGAAAACGGTAAGTTGTTGGACCCCAAACCCCGGTATATTTTTGAAGTACTACATGAGTACTTCCATCTCACAAAAAGACATTAAAATCCGTGTTATACAACTCATGTCCTCTCCTTGTAAGAGACATCCTAGAACAGCTGTTTCATTTTATACTTCAGAATACATTTCCGCTTTAATTTGAAGCCAGCCTTAAAACAATTGAAAAGAAGCATAATTCAAAGTTGAAAAGAATATTGTTAAATTTATTTTATAGTGAAACCGTTTCCCATGAATCCAGTTAGTTAATTGTAATGATTGAACGGATATTTTTTTAACTTATAGCATATTCTTCAATTGACCATATAGGACGAATTTTTGCATCAATATTTATTAATAATAAACTTGTAGTTCTTACAATAAAATTAAGCGAAATAATATAAAATTACAGGAAAAGAAACTATAATCATTCTCGTATACTTTCACTCTTATAAATTAAAAATATTATAAGATTAATGTAGTAAAAAGTATAAGAAGTTCCTGAAAAAAACTTTGTCTACTTTCCTTACAATATTGTTTCTTAAAAATTTTTTATTTGTTTGTCATAAAAAAGAAATAAAAATATTTTTGTTTATTTTTAAATTTCCGTTGAATAGAAATAGTAAAAACTTTTCTTTAATAAAAATTTAAAGCCGCATTCTTTTTATAATCTAAACTCAGATTATTTTAAATCATATCAAAATGCGCGCAAATTAATTAATTAATTAACGGATTAATATTCGTTATTCATTCATTAATATTCGTTACTACTAATATGATTCCATGGAATTTTTATCAACAATTTATATCAAATCTAGTGTTAATTTCTCGACAAGAACTCCCATTGAAAAATGTTTAAGTATAAAAGTTAAGTCCTTAAAGACGGTCTAAGATTCAAGAAAATCCATTTAGCAGTTCAAAAGTAAGCATCCACCCACACAAACCACGCGGTCTGACTGATATGATAGGCCTCACTTTCAATACTGGAAGCAGGCTAACAGTACAGGATTCAAGAAACTTTGAATGAAAAATTCTACAGAAAAATAATTATGAAAAAAAAAATATTAAACTGTACGTTGATATGCTTACCTACTTATATATAAAATTGCAATCTTCACTAAAACAAAAACTTAGGAAATAGAAGAAAATAACGGTGATTACTTCTTGCTTCTGAAGAGAGATCTGAGGTAGTTTGGTTTGTTAGTGAGTTTTTCAGTATAAATTGGATGTTTGAATAGAGAACGATAAAAATCTTAACTAATCCTCTATCGAGTTGATAAAGGAGATAAAAACAATGCAGATAAGCGTCTTTAGATAAAAATTTTTAAAAAAATAAAAGATTATCCACTATCAAAACAAAGCACATTGTATTCAATATATCAATTGAACTAATATCAATTTTATTTAGTTCGATAAATCGTCTATTTACTGTTCGATTGTTTACTTAACCTAATTTTTAATAATTGCGCCCATTTTACTCTAAAACATGAAATGAATTTTCGAAAAGCATCGTAAAAAATTATCTAACATGAGATTAAAACACACCTGTGACAAATCAATCAATGCGCCTTTATTTGTTATGACGCTACTAGATTTGGGATCGTTCTAAAAATTTTAACTGTGCTTTGCTTTGATTGAGTTTTAATGCTTTGAAGATTTCGTAAGCCTAATTTGCCAAAAAAAAAAGTATATTTAAGTATCTGATACTTAACAGGAAAGATCAACTTCCTAATCATGATCTGAAAATGAAGACACAAGGTGCAATATATGGTATTAAATGCAAGGCCCCAAATCATAACCACCAGAGTTGTCTTTACATAGGTAATTCAAAAAGGCAGCTAAGTGCGCGCCTTAAAGAGCATACTACTGCTGTTAAAAAACTTAACCTCGCTTATAAAACAGCTCGTCACTGCCGCGATACGGGCCATGTCCTGGACATAGAAAATACCCAAATATTAGGGATTCGTTCCAACAAATATTTACGCGAATTCTATGAATCAGGTATGATCCGCCTCCAAAAAGGCTACAACCAGGACCTCTCTACAACTAACATCCTTCAATACTGCTTGTAAAGATATCCTAAAAACAAACGAGGAAGGGGAAGGGGGGGAAACAGAACAGGGGTAAGGACCAACAAAAAAAAAAAAAAAAAGAAAGAAAGACAGGCAGAGGGGAAGGGAAAAAAAAGGGGGGAAGGAGAGAGAAGAAAGGAGAGGAAAAATATCCTTTTTTTTTTTTTTCCATTTCTCCTCACATTTCTTTAAATCCATTACTTCCAAGCGCCGTTTATAAATTGTAGACGAATTTTATATCGTTTTATGCTTCTCCCATAAGAGGTCGCTGTACCAAAAAAAAAAAAAACCAATAACACGCAAAGACGCAATAACAGAGCTTCGATCATTCTACCGACGACTTCCAATCTGGAAGGACAAACTTTCCTACTATTGGTAGGGGTTTTTAATTTATTTTTTTTTCTTACTGTTTGAAAAAGGGGTGCTATATCACTGAGACCTCGAAACATACGTCAATGTTTTTTAATGATGTTTGATTAATTTTTAACTTTTTATGTGCCAATAAAATAAGCCAATTTTATATTTAAGTATTTTTTTTACGTGGAGACTGAACGATTTCTGAAGAAAATATGCAATCGAGTTCACTTCCGTAAACTAAACAGAATCCTATAAAAGTATCTTAGATCTATAGTATGTATCCGTCATGACGTACTTAGTTTTTTTTTATGATTATTTTTTATCACTTGTGGATACGTGGATTAGGATTTGCATCACCAATTGCATATTTTCATATATCTTAAATCAGCTGGAATTTCTTACGTCACCAGAAAGAGTTATGGAAGAAATGCAGAAGGCAGGAACTGTTCTTGCGGAGGAGCAATAACCAAATCAGCTTCGCAAATTGAACCAAACCAAGATTATGTAGGCCGAATTGGCAGGCTCTACCTACTCGAATACGCCACTTATTATTGTAATCAACTCTTGGCTAGGGCAGAGTTCATCCAATGGTTCCACGAAGGTTTCAAGACCCTTTTTTGATTTTTTTTGTTGGGTACTGCTGTGACCTGACTTTTTTTTTTTAGCAATAAAAAATATAATATCCTAAGGAGCTCGTTAGTACAAAATATTGGGAATCACTAGTTGAGAATATGACTTTGTGATTGAAAATTTTACAACTTTGACATTTACAAATCGCTGCCGAAGTCCTGAAAGACTTTACAGCAATGTTATTTATGGACACACTAAAGTATACAATAGTGGTAAAGACTTCAAGGATTGTATTCATTAACATCTAACTTCAGGTCTAATATGCCTGTTAGCATAGAAAGGAATGTTATGCAGATGGTATATTGAGAGCGTTCCATGTTTCGTCGAGTGAGTCTATTTTTGACCATGAGATTAACAATATTTTCAACATTGCACAACTTAATGAATATCCTGCTAGATTTATTAATAACACAATTAAATAAGCACTAAAAAGGTTATGTAATCCAAATCACTTTGTGAATAAAAAAAAGCTACTTGCTTTTGTGTCTGCAATCTTTATCCCAAATCTTTTTTCGCATGTCATAAGAATTTGGCAGCATCATGGTACTGGTACCGTTGCTGGAAGTCGTAATACGCTGTTGCAGTTCTTAAATAAACGGAAACACGATAGTAATGATTCGGACCATTTAAAAACCAACAGATGCATGTATGAATGAAATGTAAGGATAGAACCGATTATCTACACATTGGAAAATAAAAGTGTGCTTTGGAAATATTTTGAATATATTAGGGAGGTAAAGACGGATAATTTGAATTATAATACTGCTAAGCACGTTTATGATACTGGGCACTCTTTGGATTGTGATCATCTAATTACATTCGGTAGAGAGAGACTCATCATCTGATGCGTAAATTCAAGGACTCGTTTTTTATATTATTCAAGAAACCATACAGTGATAAGCTCTCCACACATACAACAGGTTAATAATACTCATTACGTTTGATACTTTTCGTTTTTATTTTGTATTTCTCCTTAGGATTCACTTTTACACTTCACCTTTTAGTTTCACAATCCTGAGCCCCCTCTTTTCACTTTGGGTTTTCCTTTGTTTACATTCCTTTTTTTATTATGATTCGTTCTTATTCTTCACCCCACATCATCATTGTGGTCTTTGATTGGTCTAGTTTTCTTAAACGTAGACTGTCTCTTGTGTTTAATTCACGTTGACAAAGGGTCATGGAACAGAACCCGAAACAGAACTAGATCCGTTAGATTTTTACCATATTTTTAATCTATATGTGTTTTAATATTTAGAGAAGCATTCTAATAGAATTGGACACAATCCTTGAAGTCATATACTTTGGTGTGACCCTAAATAACATTGCTGTAAAATCTTTCAGACTTATGACAGCGATTTGTAAATGTCAAAGTTTTAAAAGTATATTCTAAATCAGTAAGTCCCAATATTTTTTGACTGGCGAGATTCTTAGGATATTATATTGTTTATAGCTCAAAAACAGTCAGGCCACAGCAGTACCCAACAAAAAATATAAAAAAGGGTTCCTGAAATCTTTGTGGAACTATTAGGTAAACGCTGCTCTAGTCAAGAGTTGATTACAATAATACGTGGCGTAGTCGAGTAGGTAGAGCCTGATAATTTGGCCTGTACAACTTGGTTTGGTTCAATTTGAGAAGCTAGTTTGGTAATTGCTCCTGAACAAGACCCGAAGGGTTCCGTTAGATTTTTAATATATTTTTAATCTATGTGTGTTTTAATATTTAGAGAAGTTTCTGAACTTTTGTAAAAACTTATCCATCTATTAGGATGCTTTAACAAAGAATCTTACATAAAAGACTTCAAAGACTTTCTTCTTTCCTGGCTGTGAAAACGCTGCTAATTAAACTACTGTAAATCTTCATGCTCTGTAGAATGTTTTCAAATTATCAGAATCTTCAGATAATTTACACGTGAACAAGACTAATCTTCAGTAAGTTAGCTTTACTCGTAGTTGGCAAATGATAATCAATGATCATCTAACTAAGTTAGTTAGTTAGTTACACGCTGATTTCACATTTGTCCACCATTAAAATTATTTTCAGCAAGAAAATATTTACATGAACCACAGCAACTTCCGAATATTCATTTACAAGGGATGTGCGTGACCTCGAACGCTGAGAACCGCGCGAAAATGTGCTTAGAATATAAATCGCTCATCCCAAAAACAGTGGTATGAGTCATTCCCATGAAAAACTCAGCTGTTGTCTGCTAGCGCCATCCGACGGTGGCATATTGGACCTGCACTAACAAATACTTAATCTAGTTGTGTGAATAGTATACCTACAGTAGGAGGCCGTCTTTTGGAGTGTTCGGGTTTTGGGTTAGAGTGTAAACAGTGTACATTGTATTGTGTGATTTCTGCAGATTGGTCGTTCACTGACGCATTTCAAGTTTCATACAGCATTAAAAGCATTGAAATATTGCAATCCCACCGATTTTATGTCCATACAGCGCCACTTTTTCACCTGGTGCCAACTTTCAAAGAAGTATTTTTTTTCCGTTGGAATTCTCTTCCGAATGCTCTACATAGCATATACACAAAGTTGCATTACTATCCGTGCAATAACGCTGTCTCCAGACCGCGCAGAAGTGGGGAACTTTAATTATAACCACCCGGTAGACAAAATGATTTTATGAACCTAAGTTTTCTAGAAAAAAAGGCTAAAAATTTGTAATTAGACAAATTAATATACAATTAATATAAAACTAATACATATACAGGGTGTTTCAGATATACTTTTACGTACTTTGGGGGCGAATTCCTAACAACAAAGCAAGAACAAATGTACATATAAACATATGTTCGAAAATCCTTGGGTTTTCAGTTATTAATGAAAGTTTACAGTCAACGCATTTCAAGATACAATCCAACAACTCACGTTTGCTGATGCACTGATTGTCTCCTAGGTAGCCTGTTTTGTTGCCAAGGAGATTCTGTGTAGTAGTGACTTAGTCTTATGTCAGTCTTAGTCTTATGTCAGTTGTGTAATAGTGCTTTAACTGAAACGTGTTACGTTGAACCATGGCAGGATATCCATTTCATGAGCAGGCAGATATGATTTTTATGTACGGTCGCGCTAATGGTAATGGACTGTATAGGTCCTTTTTTTGAGGGATTTCCTCACTCCGGGATGAGATATTATCTCGATATTTCGGCCCGGTGCCTCGGGCTTTCGGGAGATGTATAAATATTAATTATATCAAGGTGTGCGCACAACTAACAACTTCGTCGTTAGTTTCTGGGGTTACTTATGGTTGTTCATTCCGAGCAATCGTGACCGCCCTGTGAGAAGGAGAAGGGGTGGGAGGGGATAGAGAAAAAAAGGGAAGAGTCCTTGGAGACAATTTCTTAATTGCGTGGGGGAGGGTGCGTGACCGGTGGCGAACTCAATTGGTCAATTTAAATTCAAAAACATCGTTATATTGAAAGAAAGCAAGAACAACAGTGGGGAAGAATTTGAAAAATAAAATAAAATAGAAAAAAGTAAAATAAAATAAAATAAAATAAAATAATTAATGTGTGTATAAATATAGATAAATGAATAAGTGGAAAAAATTGATTGATGGAAGTGGGAAGATTGGTAAGAGAAATTAGTAAGAATATTAATAACAGCTATAATAATAATAATTCACATGATTTATTTATATAAGAATAAAAAAGTGACATGAGAGAAAAAAGGCAAAATGAACAAAAAATAAAAATAACTGATATTCGTAGAATGGTGGTGAAGCCATGGAGAAAAAAAAAGGGATCAAGCAGCAACATGAAAGGAGAGTAAAGAAGAAGAATGTAGGAATGGAAAAAAGAACCTATATAGTATCATGGTGCACCTCCTATTACCGCATGAAGGATACTTCACGATATCTCCTGTATCCGTGTCATTGGCAACATGTGCAGGGTCTTTCGCCTGCCGATTACTTACCACGGGAGAGCTTTTGCCGTTGGTTTGTTGCACAAACTGCCAATCCATTATTTGTCTCTTCGGTCTTGTTTACAGATGAGGCAACATTTGGACGAGATGGACTAACAAATTGACACAACCAACATTATTTTGTGAGCATATGAAAATCCTTATGGTTCAATTCAGGCTAGACACCAGCATTTGTTTAAGATTAATGTGTGGGCTGGAATTATAGGTGACTGTCTAGTAGGTCCATATGTTCTCCCAGCACATCTGACAGGCGCTGTCTACAGGGACATGATTCAGAACACTCTTCCAGCCTTGCTACAGGATTTGCCCTTGCATATGCATGATGGGGCTCCAGCACATTTTAGCCACATTGTTCGAGATGCACTGACTGATATCTACCATGACAGATGGATAGGTAGGGAAGGACTAGTTCCTTGGCCTCGTGTTCCCCCGACCTTAATCCTTTGGATTTTTATATGTGGGGGCCACCTCAATCAATTGGTTTATATAGCAGACATTCCTAATGCAGAGACACTTTATCAATGTATCATGGAAGCCTGAGAAACCGTTCGACACCATATAGGAGTATTTGAATGGGTACGATAGTTATTTGTTGTTATTATTAGTAGTATTATTATTATAAATGTAAATAGAATGACATTTTGGATTACTATTTTCTCAATAATTTCATTCAATTACAATTAATATTATTTCAAAATGAGAACGCCATTTTTTAAACGATAATTACTCTTAATAAATTTACTTAAATTTACTTTTGCTAAAAATAATAGTAATAAAATAAATATTTATAAACTTATCTCTGAAATAATTCCCTGAGCAATGAATTTGCTCTGTCTTAGACGAATCCTCTGGAAGATTCTGAAGGTGGTGGTGTCAAGAGATCGACTCGAGAAGAAATAACTGTAAAATAGAACGATTGTTGGAAGCTTCTAAAATTCCCCACACTAGTGTTAATTACAGAAAGGGGTATTTTCCAAAAAGTTGCCGCTTCTTTGCGCTTCTTCAAAGAGTAATGTCTTGGGGGTTAAAAAAAGGAGGGAACGGATTCTATATAGGGCTATGATACATTGTCACTGCCTTTTGAGAATGCTCAGGAGATCAAGAAAGGATGTAGTTGTTGTTGTTGTTTATTTTTACAGAAATTAGATTTAACAAAAAAATACAGATATTCCCTTTTTTATATTCTTGAAGCGTAACTCACATTTATTTATTTAAATCGTCTATTTTACACATACTTTAGTGGGGGGGGCAAAAGATAGTGTTTGCCCCCCCCACTCAGAAAAGTGGAGGGGCAACTCGCCCCCCCTGCCCCCCCCCAGTTCCGACGTCCCTGAGTGCACGCGTGTATGGAAGCACGAGGACATTGTGAACATTTCTTATGAGTTTCTGAAAGTTTCAACACTTGCTAATAACTTGACAATGTCTAACAGATGTATCATTACCTTCTTTCTTTAATAACTGAAAACCATAGGATTTTCGGACCTATGTTTATATGGACTTTTGTTCTTGTTTTAGTGTTAGGAACCCGCCCCCAAAGCATCTAAAATTATTTCTGAAACAGCTATATATAAAATTATCACTATATTATATAAAAGCTATAGAAAGATTTTTTTTTAATGATAGATTAGATTGAATCACTTACAATCTTTTTAATTCTTTGGTCGAATGATTTCCAAATAGATAAAAAAGTAATTTAATCGAATTATATTAAATCATTAATATTTATAAAAACTATATTTGGCCTTTCGATACTATCAATAAAGACTGTTATGTATTGTAAAAAAATTTCAGATAAAAAATTTATCAGATTAATTTAAAAATATTGATGAGGCCCGTTAGTCGTTCCTACCATCTATAGACTAATAGACAGTGGCGTAACTAGGAATGTAGTTCGTAAGCAAAATATACAATATATATATTTTGCTTATTCCTTCAAAAAATTACATGAATACCGAAGTATTTTTTATCTTGCTAATTAGTTTATATTTTAACTTAAAAAGTGAATACAAACATAATATAATATGGTAACAAAAGCAATATAAATCTCAATACAATCCATTCGAGTATTATGTTTTATTGTAATAATTTAAGGATTTTATGATATTATGATTAGAACTTGCAAAAGGTCAATCTCTGGAATCTTAAGGAACAGCAACTACAGATTTCGTATTAATCT
>JAFIDM010000179.1:17356823-17384574 GCA_023159025.1 Thereuonema tuberculata | reverse complement strand
TCCATGTCTTACTTCTACTTATAGTCCTTTTTTCCTAAAAGCGGATCATCTCAAAATATGTTCAACAAATCTCATCTTCCTTTTCTTCTTATCTTATCTTTAGTATTCTGTTCCATTCACATCATTTGCAAAACTTCTACACTTGTTATCTTTTATTTCCATGATATCTTAGATATTTTCTGTAAAAACTATATTTGAAATGCTTGAAGATTTTCAATTGTCTTTATTATTATAAATTGAAGTGGAAGAATCATAATTTAACACTGACCAAAGTTTTATTCTTAATTGATGAAGAGCTCATTTGTGCACAGAAAATAAATTTCCGCATATTGAGCCATTACCTTCGGGAATCCAGAATAGCTGTTTAATCCTTAGTAGTAATCTTCAGCCGGATTTATCCTCGATATTATGCTCAGACTACGCGAAAGGTTATTGAGAATCCAATATCAAAAAAACAAGAATAAAAATAAAACTTATTATGTACCATGTAATAACTGGACTGGATAAAAAAAAATGCATATTTCCTATAACTTATATTATTATATATACATTTGAATATTAAACATAATGAATTCCTGATATAGGCAACATAACTAATTCCATGTAGAGCTAATTATCTCGGAAAAAAGCTCAATTATAAGATCAAATAATTTTATGATTTGTACTCATATTTGTATTAAATGTTATAATAAAGTGTCTTTTAGGCTGTTTTAACAACTTGCAGACTTACTTTGTCGTATGGTTTGAACGGCAGACGTCCTATTTTATCAAGCCACGAATAAACAGAACTAAAAGCCTGTAAAATAATAAAAATGTCTTTGCATATCATCAATAGCTACCTACAAAACTGCATATAATAACATGTTAAGATTATAAAAATTGAAAAATTAAAACTAAGACAAAACACTGGTTTTAAAGTGTACTCGAAACAATAGGCACCCCATCCAAGTTTCATTTTCGACATGAGATAGAAAGTGACCCATAGACCGGAATTCGTATTTTTCTCTAACTCTGCAAATCGTAAGGATTCCAATAAGATGGTCCGATGGGTCCGGAGTAGCCCAGTGATCTAGGAGCTACTGACTTCAAGAACCCGGTTCAATACCCGACGGCGATCTGGGATTTTTCCACAGTTTCTATACTTCCAAACGAAAGTTAAGGTTCATCCAGCCCTCTGTCAAATGGGTTCAGGGGATTTTTACTCGCGCGGGAGTCGGAACCATCCGACCTTAACTAGTCCCATTGGTGAAAGGTATCTAGGAGCCTAAATCTCTTGCGCACCCTGTAAATGCGATGCCTTGAAAACCTTATTATGCATGCATCAAAAGTGGAATCTGTTAATCATCTCTTACAAGAAATTCAGCAAGTGAAGATACCATCAAGCGAATAATTCATCAAGACCTCAGCAATTCAGCAAGGATTTCAGAATATTATTAAATTTATCATCACTGGGGATTATCAGTGGGGATTATCACTGGGGATTATCACTGGGGATTATTATCATGATTTACCTATCATGGATTGGGGACTGAGCACCTCCAACATCAAACAATTTTAACAAAGATCTTTAATTACAATATTTTTATACATTTAGATTTCTTCAATTCTTTTAAAAATTCAAGATACTTTCGTAATGTATGTAACATTGCTAGCAAATGTTCAAAAACAAAAACAAAACTAAAAATTATAAATTTTGATAATGTTAAAAAATATGCTTTCCAAAATCTTACTTATCATTAAGTATTTGAATAGTTCGATTTATCATGAATTGATAAGTAGATTTGTTGGATTGCTGTAACAAGAAAAATTTAATACTGTGTAATTTTTTTTATATCTACTGAATTGATTGGTAATATAGAGTGAAGTAATAACCCGATATGATATAAAAATAGTTCATGAGACATTGTAAGAAAGAGTTGACTAAGTCGATGTTCGCATGTGGACCGTGGAGTACTTTAAAAATATACTGTACTCGATCTTTAAACAAATCAAGAAAATAAAAAAAATTACAATTATTGTTTAGAAGTTGGTCCTAAGTTCTAAGACTTTTTAAATAGAAAAATCATTAATTATCTTGTTTGAAACTGTTTTTCATATAGTGAGATAATACCTCAAAATATAGTGATTAAATTTACTAGTTTAATTCTTATTTTAGTATATTTTTAACCCAGTGATTTAAAAATGTCCTGCAAAAATAATACCGTCATTAATCTCTTAAAAGAACGTTAAATGTTAATAAATAGTTCATAATGAAACGTTAACAAAATGTTACTAAAATGTAATGTGAATATTTACATTAATAATTTTATTACTATCCACTAATTTAACCTTTAACAAATTTTCAGTTTGTAGGATATTAATATTTAGTTAACACAGATTTACTTACGAGAACATAAAAAAATTCACAGTGCTTCTTCTTGCTGTGAAATTTAATAAAAAAATGTTAGTTCAGTCTTATTACTATATTGAGATAGTTCAGGAAAAAATTTACAGTCTATAATTTCTAGTATAATTTTGTTTCTAGGATTGATAGTTACGGAGATATGCACTTTTTGAAAAAATTAAAAAAAACGCAATTTCCAGAAATTTGTAAAACTTCTAACTTTAGGACGTTATAATTCAGGTATGGCCTATTCTAGGGAAACAAGTATCAGAATAAAATGTGTAGGGAATTTAATTACCTACAAAACGCATATATAGTTTTAAGAATCAATCCTACGGAGTGTAGGGTAAAACAAAGAACAACGGAATATTGCGGTTTTTGCTATTGCGACGCCCAGATTATCTAAAAAAATTCACCAATTACCTTCCAGTGTTGGTTTGAAATTGGAGTGTATACCAACCCTATTTTAGTTTCTCACATGTTACAGCGCAATGCTCATGAGGCAGGTACTATTTCACTGGAATACTTCACTGGTGAGAGCGGATGTTCAATTTAAAATAACCCACCAACACAGCAGATACTTTTTTTTTAAGACGCATGTATGTAAACAAAGTAAGAACAAAAGGCAGTAATAATCACACAAAAATCGATATTAATTGAACTAAAACTGAAAAGAAAACAAATTTACATCCGCATCGCTCATTTCGTAGGGGGTGAGATAATGAAGTCGGGGTCTTCATTTTCGTCAAATGGCGAAGTTACTCGATCGGCGTCGTCTTCGTCGTCGACGAGGACCTCATTCCTGTTGTCACATTCTTGGCCAGCACAGAATTTGCAAAGGGCGGAACAATCGAGACCTGACTTTCTACAGCCACACGCCGCCATACAGCCGGTTGTGCATCTGCATGAGATGGTCTTAAGCAGGTTTGGAGGAGCAGCATCTCTACTCATGCTGATGGGTTCCAGTCGTCGAGCTCCTCTACACCAGCCCCACTCGATCGGGTCTTTGACAATCCCCATCCACTCCATGACCTGGTGGTATGTCCTCAGGAACTGGAAATGGGCTGCGTCAGTGGTCAGAGGTAGTTTAGCCACATTGAGCTTGGTGGTACTGGTCATGAATTTGCTGTGGCGAAGTGAGCTCAATGACTGTTCGTTACTGCCACCATACAGGGATACCAAGATTTTCTCCCCTGCTGCTGAAATTTCGTGGGGAGTGACAGCAGGGTCCGCGAACCTCTCCGCCTGCTCCAGCAATGAGGGGTCTTTCATAAAAAGTTGGCAGAATTTATTCTTTCCAAATCCAAAAATGGTTGAAGTGATGTCGCAGCCAGATATTGCGTGTAGGAGCAAGATACAGCCAGTGGAGTTGAACTTGTAGAATGAGGCGGAGTAGATTGCGTCTGGCTGCTTCCTCTCGCTGGTTTTTTGAGGTAGACATTGTTGACCGCAGTTGTGTGCCAGTCAGCAGGACGAGTAGATCAATGTCTTCACCGACAATGACGACGACGTCGTACGTGGTATGCTGTGGCAACTATCAACCTGTCAGCAACTTCGGAAGCTTGGTCTGTGGCGATGTGTGACGCTTGCATTTCAGTGGAGAGCAGCTTCACGAATCGGTCCTTGTTCCCCTCATTGGCCAGGAACTTAACCTTAGGTGCGTTGTTGACAGTTGTTTTGTCAAAGACAACGTCTGATGATAAGTTTGCCTTGTATCTTCTTGCTCGTTCAGCAGTCTTAGTCCCTTGCAGAGAAGGATCGGCAGTGTAGCCATCACAAATCACCATCACATCGGTGATCTTAGGATAACTAAACTTAATAGGAATATATATTCATCAACGACCATTAAAGAATCCTATAACATGGTGGACCGATTAGTCGAGTTAATACTATTACTCTCGGAATTGGAACACGTCGGTGGAAGCTTCGAAGAAAAGATCTATTGGATCCTGTTGTCCGGATTCCATTCCGTATATGATTCCTGTGCCCAAGGAATTCTATAGAAGTAAGAGTTGCCAGAATTTAATTTCGAGAGCCTATGTGACAGATTAATACTTGAAAAAAAAATGCAAAACTCGAAGAATACCTAAGAAGATTAAGTTTTGCTGAATCGATAACAACAACTTCATCCTCAGACGAAGAAGCTAATCCCATGGAGAATGAAGAAAGGAAAGACATCATGACAGATAAAAGTAACAGCCCCACGAAAAAGTCCAATTACACATGATTCCAAAAATAGTGAATCGGAACAAGCGACGAAATCACACAGATCGGAAAGTTCGGAAGATTCATACGAGACGAAGATATAAACGCAAGAAAGTCACAAATGCGAAAACCTGCTGTTGTAGAGTTGAAATAATGAAAAACTCCCAATAAATGTTAATGGAGAACATTGTGATAATTTTTGAAAAAGGCAATTATTATTGAATTAAAGAGCATAGAAGAACACATGACTTGGACACCTGCAGTTGTACCAAAGTACATAATACTATTATTGTCCTCCCAATGAATGATGGCCGCCCTGTTTTTGTGAGATCTGCGCATGTATCATCGATTAGTCTGGTCAGGCACGTCCGTCTAATTTAATGAAAGAACGCCGCCATTGTGCTAATCGCTTGTTACTTTGCAAAAGAGCATTGTATTTATAAATAATATATATTTATTTATTTATATAAATACTTATTGTTAGCAACTGGTATTGAAATAACGCTAAATAGTCGAGAGAAGTTTTAATTTGGCGTTATCAACATGTCTTTCTCAGTGAAAACATACTCTGTCGTCCATTGTGACAGGAAAACATAATTGATCAGCTACCGGAAGGGCTGCGCAGTTCAAACTTCCGCCGGTCATCT
Source organism: Thereuonema tuberculata (assembly GCA_023159025.1). Lineage (NCBI taxonomy): Eukaryota > Metazoa > Arthropoda > Chilopoda > Scutigeromorpha > Scutigeridae > Thereuonema > Thereuonema tuberculata. The sequence continues at coordinate 17,379,339 of JAFIDM010000179.1, read as the reverse complement.
TTTATTTTGAGGACAATAAGTACGCAATGTAAAAGTCAAAGACAATCCAGATTCTAAAGAAAAGAAGTTCAAGGCCAGGCTTGTTGTGAATAACTATCTGTAACAACCAGAGATAAATTACAGTAAGATGTTTGCTCCCACTCCTCAATTCAAAAGAATTGGAAGGTACATCAGTGCAATCTAAAATCAGCTTACTTGAACGGGGATTTGACTGCAGAGATTTATATTTCACTTCCTGATGGCATCGACAACAAAATCCAGAGTAAAAAGGTTTCAGATTAAATAAAGCTTCATACGGATTGCAACAAGCAGGCAGAACATGGTATGACACCATAAGAAAGAAGTTCCAAGAAAAACAGCTTCGATTGTCTTGCAGCGTCAATCTGTTGCTTGCATCTACAAGCTGAAAAATACGAAGACTTGTATCATTCTCATCTACGTTCAGAATATACTTATCATGTCATCTGACGTTAAAACAATGATTTTATTAAAGAAAGAACGAGAGAAACTGTAACTTGTTGCAAAGTAAAAAAAAAATAGTGAAGCAACCGGTGATCAAACACCAATATCAGTGATGCAAAACTTATACATTTTTAATATATTTATAGAAATGCTTTTAGTTATTTTTTGTCACTAACCCCTTCTAACTATATTTAATGTAATAATGTTTTCATGTAATAAAGAAGATTTACAATGATTAAGAATTTTATTTCAAATATGTATTAGTAAAATTTTTAAGTTTTACTTTAAAAATAAATATATGAAAAAAGTACTCTATATTTGAAAGAATAGAAAGTATGGAATTAAGATAACCTGTCCAAGTGATGAATTCGTCCAAGCAGAATGTTTAAAAGATACAGGCCGATGGGTCCTATATAGGGATGTGGTGCTCCTATATTTTCCCTAAATGAAAAAGAAAATTATGTAATGGGGTTTTTTCAAAGAAAAATAAATTAATTAAAAAGATACGCCGTAGCACTGAATAGAGACATACTACGGTAAAGGTCGTATAAAATTGCCATAAAAGTTACCAATAAGGATGGCAATGTCAGGGAAGTTTCCCCATTTATATTCTGTCTTATATCTGGCTACCAAATACCATAAGCACTTTTCTGGTGACATTGTAAATTATTTTATTCTTAAACCTAACAATAACAATTATCCTTATATCTTAAGATGGACTCATAAATAATCAAAATTTATCATGATGTGAGTACAAAACAGACAGGGAACCAGAAAAAGTTTCAAGATGAATAGTAAAACTACTTATGTAGTCAAATATTTTTTGGAAGTCCCCTGATTTTCTCGAAATAGGATTTAAGGTATTAAAGATCCGTCGAAGGTATTTAGGCACCTTCTAAGTTATGAAGTTTAAATAGCTATTAAATCACAAAATAAAATGAACATCTGTGAAACGACACAAAATCTTTATTAGTAGAGTGCTGGCCCACCCTTCGCCTGAAATACATCGGTATCCGACGTGGGATGGAGAAAAAAGGTTATGCGCAATGTTCAAGGTAATATGAAGTCATTCTTCGTACAGAGCGGTCTCTAGTTCAGAAAGTGTGGAGGGAGGTGAAATCCTAGCCTGCACTTTGACCTCCAAAATACTCACAAATGCGATGTTAAGATCAGGAGACTGAGGAGGCCAGATGATGTTCCGCTTCATATTCGTGCTCATCGAACCATGCTTGGACACAGAGCAGTATGAATGGGGGCGTTGGCGTCTCGGAAGAGAGGTTATTCGCCAGGGAACACAGTCTGTACCATAGGAGGAAATGATGGCCCAGAATGCTGAGATAATGCTGTGCTGTGACCTTTCCATAAAGGAATTGATCCCGAACCACTTATTTCTTTATAAGCATATGGCTTTTTTAATTTATTTATGCCGCCATTAAATTCCTTTTGTGCCTGCCCGAGTGCAGGACAAGGAACTTTTGTATTTTATATCTTGTTTAATTTTTGGTTAGGATTTCTTCGGTGGAAATTCCGTAGACTTCCTTCGGAAGATTTCTTCGGGTGCAAGAACCGGGATACTAACACCTCGCGCAATTTCTGAGTTGTCATCGGAGAAGTTTGGCTGGCTGATGAGTCCTAATAAGGATGAAACGGTCCGTCCGAGTCTCTTCCCGGTGACAACTCAAGGTGCGAACAGGCTTTGTGCCTGTTCTTGATATCTAATTTTGAATTATTTCCGCACGTTAAACTTCTTTTCTTCTTAATAACACATTTATTTTTTAATTTTTCTAAATTAACAATTACATGTATTTTTAATTAAAAATTAAATGGATTTAATACATTTAAATTAACAATTACAAGTATTTTTAATAAAGTATAGATATAGGTACAGATGGTTTTACATATCTAGTTAAATTTCTACTTCCTACATTCACTTCATAAAATTATTTAATATTTAAGCTATTGGAAAAGAAAAACTTACTAAAAATGGTCATGGATTTATGTAGGAGATTCGGAAATCTTCACGCATATATTAACCTATTTTTTTTTGTGTGTATTAGAAATGCGTAGTATTCAATTTCTTACGTTTTTGTTTTTTTTATTTAAGTCCAAAATATCAACTGAACTGTAATATATGTGTAAGGTATGAACATTAAGTAAAGTGTTATAGATGTAAAAATCTGATGTAAAGTGGCGCCACTTATCCACCTACAGAACTTTCTTAGAATTACGAGGTTAGCCTCGTGTGCAGTCGTAGTATGTAGTAAGTTAGTAAGTGTAAGTGAAATTAAACAGTTATCATAATTTCTAACAAGTGTGTATTCCTTTCCTTGGTTTGTTCTTATTAATAAATATAAGGCACATACAAAACAGTGGCGTCGAGGATCTACAAAGAAAATCGAAGATTTACGAGAAAAAATGGCGTTCGTTGGTGATCCTGGAACATTTATTTCTACGGGAAAAAATTGAAAGGGAATTAGATCATCTGGTACCTGTTCCAGTAAGGAGTTCTAGTACCTGTTACCACAAGTAGATGGGCAACCCCCATTGTTCCAGTTATGAAGCCTGATGGTAGTGTGCGAATTTGTGCAGATTACCCAGAATTGGAAGTTGATAGTTTTCCTTTGCCAAGAGTGGAAGAGCAAATGGAGAAGTTAGCAGGAGGTGAGAAATTCACTAAAATAGATTTAAAATGGGCATACCTGCAGTTATCTTTAGATAAGGAGTCTCAAGACTGTTGTGTTATCACTATGCATGTAGGTTTATTTAAAGTTACTCGTTTGTTTTTTGTTGTAGCATCTTCACCTGCAATATTCCAGAGCATTATGCACAGTATGTTTGCAAAGTTTCCTAAAGTTGAGCCATTTCAAGATGATATTGTAATAACAGGGCGTACTGATCAAGAAAACTTGACTATGTTGGATAAAGTTCTTACTACATTACAGGAAGATAGTGTACGTTTAGGTAAAAACAAGTGCAAATTTTTTGTTGATGAAGTAGAGTATTTAGAACATGTTATTTCCAAACACGGAATTCAATCTCTGCCAAAGAAAATTGAGGCAGTAACTAAAGCGCCTTCGCCAGAGAATTTAACGGAATTAAAGTCTTTTTTGGGTGCAGTTAGTTATTATGGTAGATTTATATCTCATATGTCAACTTTGTTAGCTCCGTTACATAAATTGTTACGACATAATATTGCTTGGAGGTGGACGAATGCTTGTGAAAATGCGTTTCAAACTGTTAAATCGTTGTTAGTACAGTCACCTATTTTAACTCATTTTGATGTGACAAAACAACACGAGATAATGTGTGATGCTTCTGCTTATGGAATTGGTGCAGTACTTTTGCAGAGAGATCAGGAAAATGAATTACGACCTGTTTCGTTTGCGTCTCGATCACTTTCTTCAGCAAAACGTAATTATTCACAGTTGGACAAAGAAGCTTTAGCAATAGTGTTCAGTTTGAAGAAATTTCATCAGTTTATTTTTGGTCGAAGGTTTACCTTGTGGACGATCATCAACCACTTACGAAGTTATTTGGTTCTACTTCACCATTACCAAGTACATTATCTCCACGGTTATTTCGATGGGTTCTTTTTGCATCAGGATATCAGTACGAAATTAAATATGTATGGTCAAGTGCCAATCAGATAGCTGATTTCCTATCTAGAGTGCCTATTCCGATGCAACAGGATTAAGAGAAGAGTGAAGTGGAAGCGTGTTATGCGTTTATTTTTAGTTCTGTGCCCTTATCAGTAGATTGTTTGAGAACGGCAGTACAGAAAGATCCTCATTTATCAAAAATAATTGAATACTTGCGTTTTGGATAGCCTGCTGAAGTTCCTGAGGATTTACATCTATACGTAGTGAGGAAAACTGAGTTGTCATTAGAGCACCAATGTATTTTATAGCGTTCGAGAATTGTCATACCTGAATCATTAAGTAAAGAAGTTTTGAGTGAATTACACGAAGGACATTTTGGTATAGTTAAAATGAAGTCTATAGCCCGAATGCATGTATGGTGGCCTGGTATTGATAGTGATATAGAGAGATTGGTTGCCAGTTGTCAAGTATGTCAACAAACGAAGAATAATCCTCCAAAAGCAATCTTACATCCGTGGGAGTGGCCTTCTTCGCCGAGTAAGCGTGTCCATGCTGATTATCTTGGACCAATTGAAGGCCAGTATATTTTTGTCATTGTAGATTCTTACAGCAAGTGGCCGGAAGCTTTCGTTACAACGAACATAACTTCAGAAGTTACCATCAGTTTTATGAATGATTATATTTCTAGAAATGGAACTCCTGAACTTTTTGTAACTGATAATGGAACTCAGTTCACTTCTTTTGAGTTTGAAAACTACTTAAAGTCTTATGGAATACGCCATAAAACGACAGCTCCTTACCACCCTGCAACGAATGGTGCTGCTGAAAATTTTGTGGGTACAATTAAAAGGTCAATAAGAGCTTATATGCTACAAAAACTTTCCTTAAGAGAAGCAGTCTACAAATTTCTGTTTTCATATCGTTGTGCACCACATAGTACTACCGAATGTACTCCAAGTGAAGTACATATGGGTCGAGTTCTGCGTTCTCCTCCTGTGTGCCTTAGCCCTTCGCAGGCTGATGTTGTGTTAGGATAAACAACGTAAACAAATTGCGCTTTCCGGAAAGAGGAATGTATCCTTTAGTGTGGGTGATACAGCTTGGACTTTAGGTTATAGACGTGGTCACAAGTGGACTATGGGAAGAATCAAGAAAATATTGGTGTCACGTACATATTTAATAAGAACCGTTGATGGACTTAGTTGGAAACGCCATATGGATCAAATTAGACCGTGCTGTGAAGCAAGTGTAGTTTCATCCGAACAGTCGAATGAAACTGACAGGTTGTGTGACTGATTTGGACATTGTAACTTTACCTACCCATCAGCGTTCGCTATCAGCAATTAGTAGTGCTTCACCTCGAATATTTTCTGCAAATGTAGAAAGTGCAGAAAATGTAGACAGTGCGGATCAACAAGAACTACCTGTTTCTACTGAGACTGCTGATACACAGAGTCCAGATTTTTCCAAAGTGAACAAAAAAGTGAAAGAACTTCCACCAAGAGGTTTAGCGCCATTCCGAACTGCCAGGAAGGTTAAACCTTCTGATAGACTCAATCTTTAATAGAAGGAAACAAAACCTTTGTGGTGGGGGGTATCTGTAATATATGTGTAAGGTATGAACATTAAGTAAAGCGTTACAGATGTAAAAATCTGCTGTAAAGTGGCGCCACATATCCACCTACAGAACTTTCTTAGAATTACGAGGTAAGCCTCGTGTGCAGTTGTAATATGTAGTTAGTTAGTAAGTGCAGGTGAAATTAAACAGTTATCATAATTTCTAACAAGTGTGCAATCCTTTCCTTGGTTTGTGCTTATTGATAAATGTAAGGCACATACAAAACATGTACCCTAATAAACAACATTAATATGAAAAAGAACAAAATTAATTTACTTCACATTAATTCGAACATTTATAAAAATATTAAAATAATAAAAGTAAACAACAATTTACTTTATCTTCTAATTAAAGAAAATATTAAACTTGATACTCATGAGATATTCAAACAATATAACTTTATACTATACATCATCTTTCTACTTCTTCACACATTTACATTTAGAGCCTAAAGGAGAACAATAAAGTCCTGCGAAATATCATTTGTGTAAATGTGAGAAGTAGAATAGGTGTGGTATAAAGTTGTAAAGAAAATACTATTTATAATTTCTAATCTTATTAGTAATTTAAGCCAGAAAATACGATTCAAATGATAAAAAGCAAATATTCAGAAGATTCGATGTGAGGAGCTTTTGTAACCCGCCTTTTCACCTTTACCCGATGGGATGACCGAAAACTGCTTTATGTTTCTGACATTTAAGCTACTATGGGGAATACAATGAAAGCAATGCTGAATGTTTAAGTACTTCCTGCAATGCTGGACTTATTTATGACTACCTGTACATCACTAATATAAGGATCTTTTGAGCGATCAAAGTACATATTCAGTGTTGTAAGGGAGTCGCCTCCTTTGTTATCTTATTGGTTACAAAACGCTGGGAGCCGTACTTCCCACGATCCCAAACGATCCCGTTGACCAGTAGTTGGATACTATAAAGTTAAATATCCAGTAAAAAAATACAGAACCACTTACTGAGTTCCAGTAGAATTTTTGAAGGAATTCCTTAAATTGTGATGGAAAAAGATGAATAATTTTAATCTTTTCCTGATAATATACTTTTTGCAGCATAATTTAGAAAGGCCTAAAATCAAATAGTCCATTAATAATATATAGAGAAATGATATTTCACAATATTTCACTTACGTTAAAACACAATTCAGAATTTCAGTGATAGTTGACATTATTGTGAAGGTCAGAACTTGTCTCAAAGTATCTGAGGTAAATGTAATCCATGTTGACAATGATTTAAGTTTTCTTCTCTTCACTAATAACGATATCTAAAATAGAGAAAAGTGTTGGTAATTATTAGATAGTTGCAATGTACGATAAGTGTTGTAGTGTTTGTTGAATTTATTTTTGATCTTGAGGATGAATTTGGAATGTTTTTGCTGTTAACAGTCAGTATAGGCGTAGTTCTTTGGGCAGAGATGAAATGTTGTCATTATTAAAATTGTAATATTATTAAATGAGTAATATTATTTAATGAGTAAATAATTAAATGGTGTTATTATTAAATTAGGAATTGTGTATTGATGGAGAAAAGAAAGGCAAAACAATAAGCAGCAAGCAGTAAAAGAAATTCAAAAGCTTTCGCCCCTGAGCTATCATCGGTGGGAGTCTGACACGACCGTTTCATCCTCTTCATGAACAGCCATACAAACACTCAATGAAAGCACAGATCGCTAAACTAGGTTAGGATTCCCTCATGCCTCCAAAAGTGGAATCCCACAAAATAAAACCAAAAAAAAAAAAAAAAAAGAAGCAGCTTGAATTCCTGCCTTCGAATCCGTCAAATACAAAGGAAATTGAAAAAAGAAAGTTGAATGAAATAAAATTAGCATACACGATTATTTCGGGCACGTTAATCTTTTTTAAAAAAAAGATGAATTGTTTTTGTTTTTCTGTCTGTCACCCAAGTACAAGTTGGACAGACATAGATCATATCTTATTGAAACCTTGTAGAGATGAGGAAAAATGCAAAATTATGATCTGTAGTCACTTCATATCTCAAAGAAATGGAAGAAAAGGAAACATGTAGGGAGTTCCTTTGGTTTCCAGTAAACTATGAAACCAGTTTTACTGCCTTGTTTTTGATTACTGAAAGATCAATGTTCTTATTGATACCATAGTGAGAATACAAAATATTTTCAATTTTGGAATTTAAGAAAAAAAGATAGTTTCGATCACAAAACAACAAAACGAATTATTTTTGCTGATATTTTAACAATATTTCTAAATTTAAGCAGACAATTAATAGAATGAAAAAAAGAATACTTTTTCTTCAAAGACATGAACAATTTCATTCTTCTTATTTCACTTTACGTTTATCACATTTTCTTTTCAAATGAATATTTTAAATATTCTTAGATGATTTTGAATGAATAGTGAAAAACAATTTTTTCAGCGATGCAAGAATCTTATTGAAATGTTTTTCGATCATATTTGTTTTGTGTCAAATAAAAAAGGAAAAGAACAAAAAAAATCATTAAAAAAAATAGGATTTATTTTATGTATTCCAAAGATGAATCGTGCACACCTGTTTGAGCACTATGAAAATTTAATTACAATAGATAATTACAATTTCAGTACCATGATTCCATTTCAACAAGGAGAAGTCGTTTTCAACTGTTGATTTAATTAGATTGAAAGAATATATACATACATATATATACAAATTAAATCAATAAAATGTCGAGGACTCCCGTAGCGGATTGGAAATTTGCATTTGCTCTATAGTTAAACAGTGGCGGTGATAATCAGAATATCTGAGGTAAACAGTTCCACATAGACGATCGATGGCTGGATTCCAGGTTTGGGGTGAAAAAGAAACAATAAATAATCGACAACAGAATGTCTAAAACTAGATAAAACTTAAAATAAACGAAATTAAAATATCACAATATCTATATATATAAAAATGAATGTATCTTTCTTTCTTTCTTTCTTTGTTTCTTTGTCTCTATGTCCCTTTGTCCTTTATACGCTCCTAGGCCTTTGACCTATCTGGACCAAACTTTGCAGAATTACTCTTTAGGACACTGCGGAAACGATAGGCTACCTTAGAACCCGGACCCCCCCCCCCAAAGGGGTTGAAAAGGGGTAAAAGCCCTGAAAAACCCAATATCCATCTGGTGGTCAAAATAAGAACTACACAAATATTGTGTAAAGTGAAAAATTCGCTCTCCTATGGGGGGCAGGGACACCACACTTGGGTGGGAGGAAGCCAACACAAAGGCTGAAGTGTCCCACCCCTGACCGGCACCGGGACCTTATATTTAGGGCCCCTTCTTGGGCCCCCCAAGTCAATTGCAAATAAGGAAAAATTCGCTTTCCTATAGGAGGCAGGAACACTACACTTGGGTTGGGGGATGCGACACAAAGGCCTAAGTGTCCCACCCCCGATCGACATCGGGACCTTATATTTAGGGCCCTTTCTCGGCCCCCCCCCCAAATCAATTGCAAAAAGGGAAAACTTCACTATCCTATGGGGGCAGGGACACCACACTTGGGTGGGGGGGAATCGACACAAGGGCCTAAGTGTCCCACCCCCGACCAACACCGGGACCTTATATTTAGGGCCCCTTCTCGGGGCCCCTAAGTCAATTGGAAAAAGAGAAAAATTCGCTCTCCTATGGGGGACAGGTCCACCACACTTGGGTGAGGATGGCGACACAGGGGCCTAAGTGTCCCACCCCCGATCGACACTGGAACCTTATATTTACGGCCCCTTCTCACGAGCCCTTTCTTTCTTTGAGTGGCATTGCAACGCATGGCGGGTACAGCTAGTATTAAATAAAAATTGCATATTATTAAGGCAATACAGAAAAAAAAAATTCTCCTTAAATAATCACATCAAAATTTTTTAATTATTTTATTTTTAATTTTCGTTTTCTTTTTCTGTAATCTATTTTCAGTCATTAAAAAGACCGATAAACAGTTATTGTGCGCAAATTAGGAGGTTTTGATGAATAAAAGTCTCTATACACATTCTTTTTAAAATGCGGATGACATAAAGCTAAAACAGGCTCTCAAAGTAAATGTAGTGGTGGTGTTAATTGGAATGCCGAAAAGCCAAACAGTCATTATTATGGTTATCAATAACCCTCGCATGTTCTGCCATTCGCTCACCTTGATAACCCTAATAATGACAATTTGGGTTTTTCGACATTCCAACAAACATCATCACTACATTGATTTTGAGAATCCAATTGTTTCAGCTGTTTGTCATCCGCATCCTCACCTCCGAATACGAGTATAATGACTGTTTATCAGTCTTTTCAATGACTGAATATGGATTACAGATAAAAAAAAAGAAAATTAAAAATAAAATAATTAGGAAAATTTGATGTTACTTAAGAAGAAAAAGAAATCCTGTATTTATCTTAATTATATACAATTTTTATGTAATGTATTATCAAATTTAAATTTCATTTATTTTAATTTTTTCTAGTTTTAAATATTCCGCATCGATCCTTTATTGCTTGTTTATAACCCCACACCTGGAATCCAGCCATCGATCTTCCATGTAGAGTTGTTTACCTCAGATGTTCTGATTATCACTGCCAAGATCCCATAGTTTAACAAGACAGCAGATGCAAATTTCCATTCCTCTAATGGGAAGTTCTCCTTATTAGTTTAATTTAATATATATTTTCATTCAATGTTAAACTAACAGTTGTAAACAACTTCTCTTTGTTGAAGTGGAAACCATTGTTGTGCAATTGTATTATTTACGTAATTAAATTTTCGTAGTGCTTAAACAGGTGTGCATACTTCATCTTTGGGATACATAAATTATGTTCAGCACACCTAAAACATTGCTTTTTATAATTGTTATACCTGCGTAGCCTCACTTTCTATCATTAAGTTATTGAAAGATTTATCACCTAAACAAAAAGTGCGGTTAATCAAATCTAGCTCTTATCAAACCTAGAAGTGCAAATATAGCAGCTTGTGAGTCCATTGAGAAAACAACAAATTTTGAGTCAAGAGAGACACTTTAAATCTTTTAATAAAAAAAAAATTCTTGCTTGTTCCAATGAAGACCATATTTTGCAAGGAGATTATTCACTTCAGCCATAGCAGTTCTATGAGTTTTTAATCTCTGTGCAGGATAAGAGATCCACTGTGCTAGAGGCAGTCAACTAATCTTAACTTTCTCTTTTCTATTCTAAAGCTAAGGTTCTACATTGGGGCTGCTGGCGCGGGACGGGAGTTGAAATTGCAGTTTACCTGCAGGCTACAGGAATGAGGGGAGCGTAAGCACCTTCGTTGGTGTAGCTTTTTGAGTAACTTCAAAAGCATCGCTTCAGCCCAAGGCAAAAAGGGTGACATGCTTTTCCCGCGTTTTTCAGTCGCAATGGATTCTTTTGCAGAGGCGGCAATATTTTTCTTGCGATTTTTCTAGGAAATTCACATCTGTAAAATTAGGAAAATTGAAAAAAAATTCACAAAGAGCAATATTGAAAGATAAGTAAAATGAAATGATATTATTTTTACTCATTGCTGCAATAAGTGTAGACAATAGTCGGAGCGCCTTATTTTGAGCTTTATCAACAATCGAAGTAACAGAAGTTGGTGAATAATCAGGAATTCTGCTCCATATACAAGAATAGATCGAACATAGGCCTTGTAAGTTTCTATTCAGAGATGCTGCGCTGCTCCCCATTTAACGTCCGTGAGCCTTTTCAATAGCTTCAACCTTTGTTTAGCTTTGCCACCCATAGCTTCTGAATACTTTCTCCACGTTAGTCGCCTATTCAAGTATATAAGTACCAGGTACTCAGCCTCATCTACTTGTTTTAATTGGTGTCCATCCAATGCAATAAATACATCATGCTTCTTAGGCGAAAGTGTAAGCAATTAATAAATAGTTTTTTTTTTTTCAACATTCACAATCATAAGATTCTTAATACACCATTCCTTCGAACAAACCAAAGCTTGTTTTAAAACTTTAACAATAGCTGTTGTATTTTGCTGGAGGTAGCATAAATAACGGTATCATCTGCAAACAAAAGACAAGTAACTGTCAGTCTTTATAGTGTAATAACCAAATCATTAATAAAAACATTGAAAAGAGTGCAACTAATAATTGCACATTGCGGTTTGTAAGCGAAATCTATGTAAAAATATTTTCAATAATGTGGAAGTTTTATAAGCAAATCAATTGTAAAAAAAAGTTTTGCAATTATTATAACAATGTCGTCAACAGTACATAAGTTGTACAGTATATTTTCCCAAGAGTTTTCCTATATTGTTATCAGATTCTTTATTATATTTTACGAAGAGTTTTTTCCATGTATATAGGAAGGCCTAATGAAGCAGTTGAAAGAAATAAAACTGCGAAATATAGCGTTGATAAGAAGAGGATGTAACTGATATGATTTTCAGTAATTACATTAGAGCTTTTAAAAATAAACCAATTTTGTCAGATTGGCCATACGATAAAATTTAATCACAATCCGGACCCATTGCTAAAGTGATCTACAAATGCAATGATGAATTAAATAGATTGCTTATTGAATCATGTTATATAAATTCGAATAAATGTTTTAATAAAGACAAAACTCTGAAAGTCTCTAATATGTCACTCAGAATTTTTTAAAAAATAAAAAATTAAGAGAAATTTAAACAAAAGAAATTTGAAAAAAATAACATTAAGAAAAGTTTAACATATTATTGTTATTATAATACATCATTGTCGATATTATAAGAGTGTTTAATATTGTAATCTCATGGTTTTTTGGTTATTATTTAATAATTGAATTATATCACAAAGCTTTAATATATCAATTGTAATTTGGAATTTGTATATTCATTGTTTGTTTTATGTTCAAGGAGAGAAATACAGTAGAGTCCCGATTATCCGCAGAATTGGGTGGCAAAGGCTTCGCGGATAACAAAAATCGCGAATAACCCGAAAAAAGACTAAAAATGAGGTGTAAACACGAAAAAAAATATTTCGCCATTAAAAACTACGTTTTATTGTACAAAAAACATAATATGTAAAACTTTTAAAATATATACAGTAAAGCAGAAACCTTCGCTCTACGTTTGCATTCACAAATTCCTAGAAGGCCTGTAGGATTACAATGCACAATAAACCTGTCAGTAATTTTCGACCTTCGCACTGTTAAGGCCTATTGTATTTTCCCTGTTGTTGGCTTGGATTAAAATTGGTTTTTTTGAAGTTCGTATTGGGTGTCAAAGTTCTACCCGTTTTTATTACCCATAAAGATGAGCACATAAACGCAAAAGGAACAGCACCTATTATTGTGCATGTAGAGTAAATTATTTTAATAAGTGAAATAATTAATATAATTTGATAACATATGATAAGTATCTACGCAGTTATGCATTGATATGAAATGCAATCAACGCACTCAAACCATAGTAAGTGATCAATTTATTAAAAGTTACAGGAACGCTTAAAGTAAAACTTTAGAAGAAATGAACTACGAGTTTTTCAAGATGGATGACTCTCGAGTTAAGCGGATATTAAACACCTGTAAAGAAAGATTAAAGTTATTGCAAAGGTTTTAACAGAGAACATAAATCGTTTGGAACATTAAAGTAAATAAAATGAAGATAATAATTATTTATCCAATAGATAAAGAAATCAAGAGACATTAATTTAGAATCATCGACTTGTAAAGAAAAGATTATTCAAGTAGAAATAATAATAAGTAATGAATGAAGATTCAAGATAATACTATAAAGATAATTTGCAAGTGTTAAATACTTTTGAATATTAGTGAAATAGACTTTTGTGAAATAATAGAACACTGTCGATAAGAATGAAATAAGCCTTGTGAAATATTCGACATAAAGAGAATAGGAAATAATAGTTATAGTGTTATTTCAAAGAAGCTATAGTGAATATATAAAGGAACTTAATTATCATACAAGTAGATAAAGCATTATGAATAGTCAATAAAACTAGTGTTTACCGAACTTTAGGAAAACCAAAAGAAATAATAAATAGTGATTTATTATATAAGATAACTGTGAATCTAAATATCGTACAAGTGTTAAAGGATATTGCTAGTTACAAATTGAGAATAATAAGAAGAGACTAAATTAAAATGGATATTTAATTTAGAAAGATTTTGAATACTATTAGAACTCTAGAACTTTCAAATAATGAACTTCAATCAAATGAATTTATATTTATAATAAATGTAAAGAAGACTAACTGTTTTATAAATGTTTTTGATTTAAAATTATTTTGTCAAATAGCATTTATTGAAATTAGAAACACAACTTTTAAAATTGCTTTGCTGAACCAGTAGGGGCTATTATGATTAAATGAACTTTTAATTATTTTATAATTTCATAATATTAATCATTCAGAACGAATATTAAGTATTTTTAAATAAAGAAAATATTTTCCAACAGTGCATAATCCCCATTGCTATCTAGGACCTCTTGCCATCTTTCTGGTAGGAGATGAATCCCACGGCGGGAAAATTCCGGCGGTTTCGAGTCAAAAAAGTCTTGGATGGCAGTTTTCATAGCATCAAGATCATCAAAGATTTTCTGACTGAAGGAATTGTTCAACGCACGAAATAGGTGATAGTCAGTTGGTGCCAAATCAGGAGAATAGGGAGGGTGGGGTAAAATCTCCCAACCAAAGCGCAGAAACTTTTGGCGAGTGATGACAGCAGCATGTGGCCTGGCGTTATCGTGATGAAGGATAACACCGCGACGATTGATGAGACCTGGCCGCTTTGCTATCAAATTTGAATGCAGCCTGTCTAACTGTAGACAGTAGAAGGCAGCATTGATGGTTTGGTTGAGTGGCAGGACCTCCCAGTGAATTATTCCCTGCACATCCCACCTTGGGTTGAAGTTCAGCTTTCGAAGCCGATGCAGGCGGATCAGAAGGGCGACACACAGTACTACGACGCTTTACGTTACGGTACATAACCCACTTCTCATCTCCTGTCACAATTCGTGTCAAGAATGGGTCATTTTTGTACCGGGAAAGCAAGGAAACACAGGTGGCGATTCGGTCATCCCGTTGCTCAGCTGTCAGGTTATATGGAACCCAACGATCCAACTTTCTCGTAAAACCCAACTTAACCAGCCGTCTCTCGACCGTTGTCCCGTGTACGTTGAAGATCTCCGCTAATTCTTGCACGGTTGGGTTCGGGCTGTTCCTTATGGGTTGGTCAATATCGTCCTCTCCAACGTGTGATGGCCGTCCACTCCTTGTCTGATTTTGGCAGCTTCTGTCTCCTTCCTCAAATTTACGAAACCATCGACGACATGTGCTTTCGTCTATTGCATCCTCCCATAAACTTGACAAACATTGCGAAATGCTGCGGCTGCCGTACTCTTTTATCGAACTCGTATAACAAAGTCTTTTATGCTCTTTCTCGCGTTCCATGTTACCCCCTCTGATATTTTTTTTTGAGATGATCAACTTTGTGAGACACGATGCATTTATATGTGAGGCATCCACACGTTTGATTGGCAGACGATTTGCATCATTACAATGTCATGTGTGAGGGCAATTCCATTGCAAATTTTCATATCCAAAAACGGGTAGAACTTTTGCACTCACCCAATAATTAAAAAAAAATTTCGCGGAATTCGCGGATCATCCGCTCGCGAATAATCGGGGCTCTTCTGTAGTTTTATTTCTTCTTTTTCGACCTGAAGAAGAATAATCGAATAGATTATTCGAAATATTGTCGTTATTATGGAGTATAGAATTTATAGAAGAATTTATCGTGAAGTTATCTTTATCGTAACAGATAAGTATATATTTAATTTAAAAGTAATAATTTAAAATTTAAAAACGAATTGGAAATTAATGGTGAGTTAAAGTTTTTAGATATTAAATTGGTAAAAATAAACAAAAAAAATTGTCATGGAGCATTACAAAAAGGATTTCTGAAGTGATCACATGGTAAATTATTATTCAGGTCACAAAACTCATATCAAGAAGAATATTATAGAAAATTATTTAAGAAGAGTAGATAGAAACACCAGTTATGAAGATGTTTACAAAGAAAAAATAAATGACATGACTATCCTTCTAAAGAAAAATAATTATCCAGATAAGTTTATAAAAGACCAAATTAGATGCTACAATATATTCAAAATTAAACAAATAAATAAATTTGAAAACAAGATTTTCATCCCCTCTCTTAATGAAAATAGCTTATTGTTTCAAAAGTTATGTAAATCATTCAACATTAATGTTTGCTTTAGATATAAAAATAAAATTAAAAATTTACTTTGCAAGAAAATCAATCATCATGAAAATCAGAATGAAATCGGTTTGGTTTATAAAATTGATTGCGGGAATTTTTATGTAGGCGAGTCTAAAAGGACCCTAGCTGATTTAGGCGAGTCTAAAAAGACCCTAGCTGAACGGGTTTCTGAACACGGAAGAGCCCTAAAAAATAAAAATGTGGAAATTTCCGACATAGCTAACCATTGTATATAAAAAGATCATGTTATGGACATGAATGTAAAAATTCTGTATAAAGAAACTGAATTAAAATTTAGAAAAATCTTAGAACATTGCATCATTAAAAATAATAAGAGTAAAAACTTCAATAGATACGAAGGAGCTTTCGTAGATCCTACTATTATTATGTTAATTAAGGATTATATAAGTTTTGATGTCCAAAAATAGCAACTTAAATAATTTAAAACAATTATTAATAATTATATATATAATTATATTAATTACATATTAAAAATATATTATTAATAATTTAATACTTTTAAATTATTAATAAAATATTTGATTGATTAATTAGTAATGATAGCTAATTTTTATTATCAAAATTTATATTTATTTGCGTTAACATATTATTGTAACAACAATTGAATTTGTTGATGTTTCATGCCTTGGAATCTGTTACCCGTTTTATTTGTTTATTCTACCCGTTTTTGTTTGTTAATTTTATTCCAATTTTTTTGCTTTGCTAGCTTGATAAAGGAAATATGTACGATTCCCGAAAATTTGTCTTCAGTATTTAAATAAACCTTTTAAATACTAGTGTGATGTGTTGAAGAGTTTATTTATATTTGTCTAACAAACTTGAGATGGAAAGAAAGAAGATTAATGAAGAATGTAGTAAGGTTTTTTTTTAAAGCAATAGTGTATTGGCAGAATTCATTCTTTAAGGTGACATAATCAACAATTGTGATCGACTTACCCCATTCAGCAAACTGTACACTAACATCAGATTTACAAATGATAGCCTTGTAACTTTGATTATATTTCTAAAGCAGTTTTCATCATAAGTGTGATTGTGATCCCTCACATGCGGTAGAAACATCTTACTAAAGACCGCCATTGTTCTCGAATGATCACCAGTCCTACGATGATTTCTTGAAATAAGTCATTTCTGTTGTAACAAAATCTTCCTAATCTGTTGGGAAATAATCACGTGTCTTAATGTAGAGATTAAGTGACTACGTATTCATTTCTGTCCTCAATACGAATATTGCATCATTCAAATATTTTGAAACTTCTTTCACAAGACAGATTTCGTTTATACTGTGATTGCGACCAAAATCGGTAGCAATTGCGTTTGTCCCGAATCTGTCCACCCCTAACAACTCCCGAACAGAAGGTCAGATCGACAAAAGGATTTCACCATCGTGTTCAGAGGCTGAAACACTGTTGGAATGGGTATTTTGAGGGGTTAAGACCCCTCCCCCCACCATGTTCAGGATATTTGGCATTGTACCCCCCCCCCACTAAAATCTCTCCAACGAAAGGTCGGATCGACAAACGGACTTCACCTACATGTTTTGAAGTCCAAACAACTTAGGAATTGTTTATTTTCAATCCCCCACCCCACATGTTCGAAATATTTGACATTGTTGTCATTGGATTTCCGATATTAGCTTAAATGTTAGAAATACAATTAACTTATTTGAATTGTCAACTAAAGCTTGCTGCTTAACTTCTCGAACTCCTATAAAATAGTGAGATCCTAAGAAAATATGAAATAGTGAAGTTGTCGGTTCGAATCCGCGAATCTATTTCTTTTTTTTAATCTTTTTTTCTCAGTGTCCGCGTGATTTTTTTTTTCTTAATTTCCTAACGTTTTCTTTATTTTTTCCCTAGCTTTTTTTTTTTCTTTTTCCTTACGTTATTCTACTTCCTTTTTTTATTAGAATTTTTACTTTTTTTATTATTATGGGTCGCCCTGGAATTTATGCTTTAGCACAAAATTGTATTCACTTGTTAATAAGAAACGTTTACAATGAATAACTTGCGCTTTTCCAACGCGTAGCAGGGAATAAGTATCCCCATATTTATTAAATGCCTAAATTAGTTTATTGAAGTTGAACAACAAACCAAATAACTAATAAAATATATTCCAACAGTTCATTTATAGTAGATTAAAGAATAGCACTAAGGCAATAATAAATTCACTTAACACTTTATTCTAAGAGAATAATATTTCATGAGTACCTCTATATAGTGAATGGAAAACTCAGTTGGAATTTTGAAGCAGTACAGAATATAAAAATAAATTAATTTATAGCACAACAATATAAGAAGTCCGATAGAAATGGGAATTTGTAAAACTGAGTCAAAAACCATATTTCTATTTCTGCAAGGATAATAAGAATTGATTCATGCTTTATCAACGGTATCTAAATGTTTTTAATAAAACGCAATATTAAGTGACTAAAATTAAAAAGTGCAGTCATTTATACAGAATATATTCATTCAAAATTACTTTCAAAAATACATTCATAGAAAGTATAGTAATATATTTTATTAAACCTTTTTTATTTTTTAATTTTCAGTATCTTTATTAATACATCCCTAATTTCCTTCTTAAATGCAAACTGCGTCTATTAATAGTCTCCATGTATCATAATTAGCTTTCGTATAAGATGCTATTCGAATATAAGTTTCCATCCATTTAATCAGCTTCTGAATAAATATCAGCAACCATTCGTTGTTTTCTTGCTTCCCATTCAATTGTTGCTTTCTTTCGAAAGAGATTTTTATTCGAAAATAAATTCCAGTCATTTTTCCAAATTGCGATTACTCTGACGTATTGCTTCCAATGCTAGGGTTAATATCAGAACGTCAAAAATTGTATATTAATATCTTTTAAGGTCCTGGGATCTGTAGAGCCTTCAAGAAATTATGTAATATATATTTTAGTATGTAATTTATACAGAATACATTTACTCAAAATTAGTTACACTCGTACAAACTTTATTTTTAAGTAATTCAGTCCTATTAGACTTAACATTCTACGACATTCGCTAGAATCTTGGGAAATATACTGAGGAGGGTTCCCGTTGCCTTCCTCAGGAAGTCATTATGGAGTGGCTTCAGACCAAAGAGAAAGTGAAGAAGAAGCTGATGAACTCAGGAAAAGAAATTGAAACAACCAAGCCTCGAGCAGGATTCGAATCCAGGTTCCGACGCATCTGTCTCGTGAGAGACCATCGCCTTGCGCCGGAACGGCTCATACAGTGGTGGTCAAAATTATAAGGACAAGGGAAAAATCGCCAAACTTGGTTACAGTTGGCCTGAAACTTATGCAAATTTTATGGCTGGAAACCAACGATAAATGCAACATTTTTTATTAGTTTTTATGAAAATATATGGGAAATTCATATTCATAAAATGTATTTTTGATTTAGACAGCCCTGTGATATGGACAAAATTATAAGGACAAAGCTATTTGTGTGTTCTAAAAAGCAAAATTTGCATGTTTTTTGTTCTGCACACGGCACTCCCAGACGATATAAATGCATAGTAAAAGATTGCGAACGTCGTATTCTATTTTTTCAGTCATGCCACTAGGTACGAAACTTTCGGAGTTTTAGAAAGGGAAAGTGGTTGCTTTTAAAAGTTCAGGACTTACTGTTCATCAAATTTCGACAAAGCTGAATAGATCGAGAACGGTTATTTATAATTTTCTTAAAAATCCAGAAAAATTTGGACGGCAAAGACATACAGGTAGGCCATCTTCTGTTTCTGTGCGTGTGAAAAGAATGATAATAAGGCGAGGTTGCTCCAAAAAACAAACATCAACGGAAATTAAACGGGAATTAAACTTACGATGCAGTGTTCGAACTGTTCGACATGTTTGACAAAAAGAAAAAAAGGTTCGTTATCGAAACCTTATGTCACGACCGCCTCTTACAAAAGTTCATAAGAGACTGAGGATGGAGTTTGCCAAAAAATGCATTACTATGGAAAAAGAAGTGCGATGATGTTATCTTTTCCGATGAGAAAAAGTTTAATTTGGATGGACCAGATGGTTTTCTCTACTTCTGGTATGATCTCCGTAAAGAAAAAGAAATTTTCGCAAAGCATAGATTTAGAGGTGGCTCAGGAATGGTCTGGGGAGGTTTCGCAACTGGCGGAACTACTCCAATAGTTTTTGTGCAGGGCAAAATGAATTCTGAGAGTTATGTTTATTTATTGAGCAATAATCTTTTACCAGAACCACCGTTAATTACGAGTGGAGACTTTTTGTTCCAGCAGGACAATGCCTCAGTACACGTTTCTCAAACTTCGGAAGCATGGTTTGATGCTAATTTTGTGAAACTACTTGACTTGCCGGCCAGAAGCCCAGATCTAAATCCAATGAAAAATCTGTGGGGTATTCTGGCACACGAAGTATACAAAAATGGTATTCAATATCAAAATAAGCAAGAACTTATGTCCTCCATCGAAAAAGCCAGGAAAAAAATTTCCAAAAACGTTCTGAAGGAACTGTCAAACTCTATGACATCAAGACTAATAAAATTGATTAAGAAGAAGGGGGAGATTATTAATTATTAGTGTGTTTCAGGCCAAAACATTCATTGTCCTTACAATTTTGTCCAATTTTTACAATGACATTTTTTGTTAAATATGGCAAAACATTCATATTTTGCATTTTCCAATGTTTTACATTCTACAATGATTTTTAGCATAAAAAGCATTTTATGTATACATTTCACTTTATTTACTTCAGAAATAATTATTTTCTGTGCAATTTTCAGTTGTCCTTATAATTCTGACCACCACTGTACAAACTACACTAATATATTTTTTAATCTTTTTTTAATTTTTAAAACTTCTTTATTTTTCTTTATTTTATTTTTTTTAATTTTTTTTTATGTTTTGTTTTTAACCTTTATATTTTATTTTTAAAAATAAGTAAATAAATAAATGGTACTTAACGAAGAAAGGATAAATTGACATTATCTTGCAGAACAGAAATTATGGCTTTTTTAATTAGATTTTTACAGATTTCAATATTTCTGTTCGGTTCTATTATAGTTTTCTAATATAAGTTATTATTCTTATAAAATTTATTATTTCAAAATTGCAACTGATTAAATGAAATAGCAAACTTTTATGCTTGTAATACATATATAACAAGAAAAATAAGCATAAAAGCTAACACATTTAATCATTCACTTGTAGAGTAGTTTAATTCATACGTAGCGATTATGCATCTACATCTACTTAGTAAAACAAACAAAAAAGTTCAAATAAGCATGATTCTCGATATGATTCCTTTTTTTAATTCTTTGTTAAATGCTCGAATTTGTATCTGAATAAAACTTTGTTGTGTTTAAGCAATTTGTTTTATTTTGTTAAGTTCTACACGTTAAATATATTTACTTACACTTTCGTAAGAGAATGACTTGCAAGTTAACATTAGCCAACTTTACAAGACAGCTATGTTGTGAAATTTGCGTGCTGTTCACCTCCTTTCAATATAAATTAAAACATTGAGTAAAAATAGAGAAATTGCGGAATTTCTAAAATTTTGTTTAATGCAGAGCTGGCAAACGAACTAAAAAAATGATTCGTTACGTTTTTCGTTTCTGACAAAAAATATAATTTCGTTATTAGTGACGTTTTTCATTTCGCTAAAAATCTAAATTTCGTTTTCCCTTAATAATTTCGTTATAACGTTAAACATAAATATGAAATAAGACAAGATATAATTTACTCGTTTATTATACAGGGTGATTCAAAATTCCTTGTACAAACTTACTCAGTAAGACAAACAAAAAGGTTCAAATAAACATGGGTCCGGAAATTAATAGTCTTTGTGAAAAACAGTTTTCATTACATAAGGTATGATTGTTGTTTTGTTCGTTTTTTTATTATTTTTGTTGGCACAGTATGATGCGATAAAACGTATTATAAAATTTCTATAAATTAAAACGCGGATATACAAAGTAGGAAAAGAGTGATTGGTAATTTTCTATTTTCTGTTCGTAAAATAATTAGTTTCGCCTGGTATTGTTAACATAATTAAAAGCGTAATTTCGTGAATGCCAGGCAGATAATGTGAGCGAAGAATTAACTAGTAAAAAGTAGAATGCTTCTTTTAAAATGGTTTTGCACGATCTTTTACTAGAAAAACTAACACTTCTCTGGCTAACTGCGATCTTGAGATAAGAGTATGCACCAAATCCCCACGGCTGCCGGCCGTATTGGAGTTCCATGTCGATACTTCCTATGAAAAACATTATAACTCAAAACACATCTTATTTGAGTTACTATGTTTTAACGAATGATATCCTTGATATCCTTGAATATCCAATGGCTACCAAATGCCTTGTATAGTTGCATACTGTGAACGTACTTGGGGAGCCTAATTTTTTTATTTTAAATCGCTATTTTTGGTAGATATTTAGGTTTATTTTGATGTTCTTGAAAATTGCTGAAATTGAATTACAATGTTTTCCATTGAGAGAATCGATTTTATCTCAAGATCGCAGTTAGCCAGATGACGGTTACTTTTCAAGTAAAAGATCGTGCAAACCTATTGTAAAATAAACATTCTACTTTTTACTAGTTAATTATTTGTTTAACGT